>BGPR01000602.1:363963-490376 GCA_013235015.1 Araneus ventricosus | reverse complement strand
GGGACTTTTGCAAGTTAAATCTGACATCGGGGTTCAAACGACCTCTTGCTGGTGTGGTGTGGAATATTGGAGAGAGGGGTGCCAGCTCAGGTATCGTCCTTGTCCCTTCAAAATCACGAGGTCCGTCCCAAAATAACCCTCGTGTTGCTTCAAAACGGGACGTTAATATAACTAAACAAAACTCTATTATTTAACTTTTTCAGAAAAAAAACATCTATATGATAACATGATTGAAATATGTAAGGAAACGCTGTTTCTGAAATTTTTCTGTTAGAACTGATTAATTAACTGCAATTACAATTAATTTTCTTTTTAATTAGAAAAATGATTTTTATTGGGTTTGCAACTTTTATAGCAGTCAGCTCAACATTTAGATACAACTATCAAAGCTAAAAATTGTACTGTTTAAAAGAAAATAAAAATAAAACAAGCTCCCAAAAAAGGAACAATGGTAAATAATGGGTTAAATAATTTTTATTTGAAGAAACACGAGAATATCAACTTTTACGTTTAACGTTTCTAAAATTAACATTAATTATTTAAAAACAAGATTAGCAGTAATATGTGATGTAAATTCCCTAAAATTTACCTTGAACAACCAATTGGATATTTGTCTGGTCTGTTCCAAATTCGTTGGAAGCAGTGCAGGTATACAGGGCCGAATCGGAACGACTGGCGCCTTTCACAATTAATTTAGACACAGCAGACTGGGGACCGGAATCTTTTACGGCAGATAACCTTTGAATATATACATTTTTTAATTTTTCATTAACTACACAATTTATTCTGACATAGAAGAAAAATATAAAATATGGAGGAAACCTAATGAGTGTTTTACTTGCCTTTTCACACTCTGTGGATCTAAGTGCTGTTTGTCTTTCTCCCATTCAAAGCGTATGGGCAGTTCACCTTCAGCTTCGCATTTTAACTCCGCATCCTTACCTTTTGGTACGGTATAACTGACGAATTTCGCTTCAAATTTTGGAGGTGCTGCATTAAAAGAAATATGTTTTAGGACATTAAACCATTGAATAATTATTATGCACTCGTCGATTAAATTTAAAAAAATGAGGCATGCTAGGAAACTTTCCCTGAATTGATTATACATAATTTTAAATACAGTAGATCCTTGGGAATCCGAAATTTTGTGTAATTCTAACATATTCTTTAATTTTCTAAAAAAATTTACTAAAAAAATCTGTTATCTTCTTTTGACGGCAGGAACTAAACCTGTTCACTGATGCTAATCACAGCCTCTTTCCTTACTCTTTCACAGAGAACCCATAGCATACCAATAACCGGCATTTGGTATATCAAGAGTTTCCGGGCAATCCGAATTCCCCGGAATCCGAACAGAGGACAGCCCCAATTAGTTCGAATTTCCGAGGTTCTACTGTATACATAGTTTCTAGTTGTATCATCACCTTATATTTCTGTCGGAAATCAGACGTGTATAGTAAAGAAATTTAGAGTTATAATGTTGAAGGAAAGTAATTATTTTAAGGAATTTTTTAAAAATTCATTTCAATATGATCACAGAAAATATTAACTTAAAATCTAGGGTTTGTTAACATTAAAAAAAACTTACGTAGCTTAAAAAACGTTGAGAAAACGATAAAAAGAGTGACAAAATTTTTCAAAAATAACGAAATTATTTTTATATCAGTTAAATACATAAGTAGATGCAGAATCAAGAATAACTTGCTTAAAAAAGTTGCATTACTATAAAGTTGAATTCTTACTGAGATTAAATGCGTATATTTAATGGATGATATTAGCGGGAATCAACACCAAAAATCGTTATTTGCGAAGGAATTTACACTTTATCACTTAATAGTAAAAACGAAAATTTATCAAAAAAATAATTTTAATACCTTTTTCTTAAAATAACTATCTAGTTTTATTGGGAGAAACGCATATTATAAGCAGGAAAGCAATATAAAGTATGCCATGGAAGACAGTAAAATAAAGAAGACTGTAAAATTTTATGAAATGCTATTACAAAAAACGGATTCAGCAGACTGGTATTTTAATTGCCACAATTATACTCTTAAGGAAAACTTTTCATTTCTTTTTTCTCTGCAGAGACTGAAAACGAAACGCTAAATTTAAAACTGTAACCTCATATTAAGAAATTCCTTAGAGGTAAGAAATGAAATACCCAATGGGCAGATTTTTTTTAGTTTATAAACGTCTTTTCATTCTGAGAAAAGTTTTTTTTATTCTTCTAGTTTCAGCATCCTTATGAGTCTTAGATTTAATTTCTTTCTTTCATTCTAAAATATTTCGTTCTTTTCACTTTTTTTCCGCCGTGGTGCATTTAATAGCAGCTATTGCATAAAGTTTTGAATGTGAGATGAGAGCGATAAAATATAATTTGTTAAACTTCTTCTTTCGGAGGAATCTGTTAAAATATATTATTTTTAGAATTTCTTTTATTAAAGTTAACTTTCAGAAACATATTTAAGGAAGTTAATATTTAATGAAAAATATTTCGATTTGCTTCCAACTTATAAATTATATTTTGTATATCTGTTGAAATATTTGATATGAATGCGTTCTAAAATATTTAGATTTAAAAATAAAAAGGAAATTATTTTAAGTTCAGCTGTTCATTTTCAGAAATTTGAGGTTAGTAAATTCCCAGGATATTCACAGAAATAAATATTCAGTCAAAATTTTTTGCAAATTTATATTTACTGCTTTCCCTTTGATATTAAAGTTGACATTAATTTAGCCACAGAAGGAAACGTTTAAATGACAGATTTATTTTATTTTATTCCTGGATGTAAACAAATAATAAGTTTTTAATAATTTTGTGAAATTTTTTATCTGGTAATATATCTAGGATTTCCCTAGTCAGGTAAAAAATTATGATATTAGAATGATATGATATTCAGTAAATGCTTTAAAATAGTGCATAACTTTTCAGGATGGTAATAAGTTTTCTATTTTGGTTTTAATTAAAAGTTACAACACATTCAGTTTTGCTAAATGTGAAGATTACGAAGCAAAATATGCCATTTTATGTTCAGAAAAGCTAAATTATCAAGAAAGGTTTAAAAGTCAGCATTCGAATATGAAAACTCAAAGATAAGAATTGAGTAGAAGAAAAGATGAATAAGTGTTAAGTCGATTAGCTAAAGAAAACCGCCGCAGAAGGAATTTTGCACCACTGAACCCACATTTCGAACGTTGAACTTGCACCTAATCAATTCGAAAGCTAACGACTCTTACCAGTCTTTACTTTGTCAGATTCAACCCATATTTATAGAAGACAAAGGAAGCGAAATGAAGTAATACGGATGTCATAAAATAATATCTGAAAAATCGGATTTATATCTGTGTATTATAAATACAATTTATGGTTTAATTATCTTTAAAAACCTTTATTTCTGCAAGCTCAACTATTACTAAGTGTGGTTGTGTAAAATATAAGAAGTAAAGTGGTTGTTAGATAATATAGAGGGTGTCCTTGAACTCCTGGACCAAACTTTAAGAGATGGTAAAATACACATAAAAAGGCGTTTTTCTTATAGCAATGTGGAGTCGGAAATGAAAAGTGTAGGCGGAAAAACCAGAAATGCCGAGGAAACGAAAAGAAGTTGAAGAATGGTTTGGTACAATTATTACAACAACGGCATGACGTATCGCATCTTTCTTGAAGAGTTATTACAATAATTGCTTGATAATGTTCCAGCTGCCGTTCGAAATACCATGTGGTTCCAGCATGACGGAGCTGCAACCCATTTTTGCATTAATAAGCGCAATGGCCTTCGATAGACTGACCAGGTGAACCAGTCGCTTGGCCAACACGTTTACCCGATTTATCAAGTTTCGATTTTTTCTTATAGCGACACCTCAAGACACTCATCGACGACACTCCAATTGACTCTGATTGGGACCTCATTACAAAACGTTCAGCCGCTTCTGCAACTGTTCCTGAAACACTTGGTATCTTCGAAAGGGTACGCCAGTTACTTGCTAGACGTTTCCAGCCCTGTATCGATATTGTCGGTGGCACATTTGAGCATTTACTGTAATTATTATGTAAATGAAGAGCTTTTTCTCATTTCCTTTATGCATTTCTTGTTTTTTCGCCCACACTTTTAATTTCCGACGCCAACTTCCCATACAAAAAATGCTTCTTTATGTGTATATGACCTCCCCTTAAAGTTTGGCCCATGAATTCAAGGATACCCTGTATATGTTTAATAATGGGTGAACATTACATAATTTACTTTAGCAGCACGATTTATCAATATGTACCACATGCTGCATATAATTTACGTTTAAAATTTGTTTTTATATTTGTGACCCTTAAACACCAGGCCAGCCTTAGAATTCAGCCCTATCAATCTTGAAGATGCGAGTGTTGTAACGTTTAACGCTATTTTGAAATAGGATTTGTATTTAAGATTTTTTTAAGCATTTTCTTTGGAATTACATATCTGATTTATCTGGCAGAAAAGTTTGAAAGCTGGAAATAGAACAGAATTGATATGGAAACATTAAATGATTATCGTAAAGGAATAATTTATTACTTGCATATTTAACAATTATTATTAACTTTACTCAAGAAAGAAAAATCTTACTCAACACTGCCATGATTTAATTTACGTTGTGATTTTCTTCAGCCCTAATCAATTCATTTGATTATATAATGAAGCTATTGTATAATATTTTTCATTTAATTTCATTCATTTTATTAAAAACATTCTATGGCAATTTCAATTTTTGGCCTTTTTTAAAAAAATATTTTCTTATAATTGCGAGATATTAGAATGGCGAACTTCGAGTTAGGAAAATATCAAGTTTTTTAATCTCTTTCGAACTGCCTGACTACTCAGTCTTACTAAAGAAATTGCTAGAGCACATCATTATATAATTATCGGAAAGTATAATATGTAATTTATGATAAAAGTATAATTTATAACTTACATACTTTAACCATTAGAAACAACTTCAATGAGTAAAGAAAAACTCTTATTGAACATTGTCCTAATGAAATTATTATGACTTTCATCCACCCCGATTCAATTTAGTTGATTATATAGTAAAGCTAGTGCGTAATGTTTTATTTATAATTATTTTATTTTATTAATTTTATTACAAAATTCTATAGCGAATTTTCAACCTTTTTCTAACTCATATATACACTGAAGAGCCAAAACATTATGACCACCTACTCAATAACGCGTTGCGCCACTTTTGGCCTTAAAAACAGCTGCAACTTGCCTGGGCATAGATGCCACAAGCCAAGTGATGAATGAGAAATCGGGATTCATCCGACCAGGCAGCTCTCTTCCACTCATCCATAGTCCAATCTCGATGTTCCCGGCCCACTGTAGGCATAGTTGACGATGACGCTTGGTCAATAGAGGCACACGAGTGGGACGTCTGCAGAGCAGTCTCATATCCAACAGTGTCCGCTAAATTGTGTGTTCCGAAACATTTGCGCTTGGACCTGCATTGTATTGGGCTGTCAGCTTAGCCACTGTTTGGCGCCGAATTTGCTTTACCAAGCGGGACAGTCTCCGACGTCCTGCTTCTTGGATAACGCGTGGACGACCAACACCTTGGCGTCTACTGCTGGTGTCACAATCATTTATCCACTTTGCATGAATACTAACAACGGCAGATCGTGAACAACCTACCAGTCGTGCAGTTTCGGTGATACTCGTTCCAAGTCTTCGGACCATTATGATCCGCCCTCTATCAAATTCTCTTAGATCAGCAGCTTTTCCCATCACTCGGAAAAGTAAGTGCCAGAATGATTTCTTACCTTCTCCAGTAGCAATTAAATACAATTCTTACTTAACCACGTGCCCTCCACGTCATCCAGACGAGTTCATTGAAAAATGTGGGGATGGTCATAATGTTTTGTCTCGTCAGTGTATATATATATATATGTTTATTATGATGTTCAGATCTACATTGTCCTTTGTTTGGGAAAATTTTCGGGCTATGAGAAGCTATGTTTAGCGTAATGCTTTTGTTTGGGAAAATTTTCGAGCTATGAGAAGCTATGTTTAGCGTAATGCTATCTTCTTACAGAAAAAATTCCCCAATTATTATTTTGAATCCATTTCAAATAGTTCTGAGCCCTTGAAAAAGCTGTCTAGAATGGATTCCTTGTTTGTTTTTGGTTATTTTCGTTTAACTCTGAGTTTATTTTTATTTTTTGGCTTTTTTTGTATGATCTTGATTTCCATTGTTCTCTGTTTTTTGTTTTGCTTCTGCAATAGCGCGCTACTTAAACATTGTAATCATTTTTTCTAAATTTTACGCTATAAATTGTATTGTTTATAAATAAAAATAATTTTGTTTCTTTTTTTACGTTGTTCTAATATTATTTTTAGTTAAGATTCTTTTCTAAATTTATTCTATTTTTTTTTCTGTTGATTGTTTTTAAGCTCTCTCTCTATATATATATTCTCATAATTTCACATTTTAACTTATTCTTCTGAGAATGATAAGTAATTCGGAGAATCTCTACTTCTTTCTCCAAATGTCTCATTCTCATAATTCCCATCTGTTTCCCACGGGACATCCATTTACCTCAGTTGTCAAAGTATATTTATCGCAATCGTGGGTAATCTCATTCATCGGAATCTCCGTGAAAGCGTTAGATGAAAGAGCCTCCCTCGGGTGCAACAAAGAGAGAGAAATAGTTCTCGGCATTATTAATGCCCTTTGGACGTACTGTGGATGGTGAGATGAATGACTTTACTCAGCCCCGTCCCGATTCCGTTGGTCGCTTGACATAAGTAATGACCGCCGTCTGACTCTGTCACCTCCTGTAGAACCAGCGTGCCGTTGTCAAATACCTGCCGCCGGTAACTGGACAACACATCACGAAAGTCTTTTGGCTGAGAACCTTTTAAAGGAAAAAAATATCTTGAAGAATGGAAGGAAAGAGCAGAACAATAACTTTTTCACATTCTGGGATGTTTGAAATGAAATAAAAATTAGTTGGGAAGTAATGTAAGATGGTTAATAATTTCATTCGTCTCTTGATTATATTTGAAATGAGAGCTTAAATGAAAAAAAAAAAACACCTAATGTTCTAATATTTGAAAATAAGAACATAGGAACGCTTCCTATCTCAATTATTAAATGCGAAAATAATACATTTCACGCTAATCAATTGTTTGTATTCAATAATTAAAAATAAATCAGTAAAATTTATTAAAAACTAGTATAGAATTTTTTTACAACTATACTGGAAGAAGGTATTTTGTTAGCAATCGTATTAACTAAAACTAGCTCCAGTGAAGTAGCTATTAGATTTTTAGATTTAGTTATCAAACGTTTCACTTGGTTATTAAGTTATTTAAAAAAATCAATTTATTTCTTAGCAAAATAATTATTTATATTTTTGTCTTTAATATATTCCATCTTTTAGAAATTAATATATATCTATTTAAGATGTTTATTTTGTCATGAAAATTATTTCAAGTATTATTTATTTAATCTTTTCAATGACAAGTTGCACTCCTCATATATAATCATGTGTGAATTTTAATTCCATTATTAAGAATTCCATGCACTGATTTATTTTAAATTTGCTCGAAAATGGTCGAAAAAACATTTATCAAGAATTATGGGGGGCTTGAAGCATTTCTTCAAAATCCTGCATTCACAAATTAAATTTGTTTAGTATCTAAATCAGAAAAAAATAGAAAAATACTCCATTTAAAGATTCTGGAAGAATAAAAATAATAAAATCTTGTTATAGATTTAACTTTTTAAAAATAAAGTTGCCTTTAAATATAAAGCATAAAATAGGATTTAGTAACAACGACAGTTGTTATAGATAATTATATAATTTTAGTTCAATAATTAATTAATAATACAGTTTTTATAGTTATTATAGTTTTTAGTTCAAGAATTAATTAATAATATCATTATATTTTAATAGTCTGTTTTCTATAGTTTGATCCACAATTAATTTAATGTAGCATAGTCGACATCTATCGGCTGATAAGAAAAGTGTATACTGTCGTAAGAAAAGTTTTAATTTTGAAATAGAGAATGAAATACATAGCTTTTAAATGTGCCTTAAATAAACACAATGCATACCTGCAGCCTTCTTCCAATAAATTCTTGGAGTTGGATAACCTTCAGCTAAACATTTCATGATGACAGTTTTCCCAACGACTGCAAAACTGTTAAATGGCTCTATTTTCCATCTGGGAGGAACTGTTGATTTAAAAAAAATGCATTTTATTTTTAAATGTTAATCTGGTAATTCTTTCAAAAAGTTCTAATCTTCGTAACTACTCATAGAATTTAACTATAGCATAGAAATTTTAGTTGAAGATTTAAAATAGTGCATTCATTGAAAGTTGAAGTCAATGTGAATTTCTTTATTAGCCATTCGAACAAAAATTGAAATAACATTTAAGAAAAATTAATCAGCACAAAGTGTAAAAAATTTGAGAACTCTGTTTCCTTCGTCACTATTATTCATGCTCTCCAATTTTCTGCGCGATAGCATTGGTATTCAACAGATATTTATAGAAAATCAGCCGTTCTGCTTCACCCAAACATTTCCTTCTGGGCCTCCGCATTCTATACTTCAGAACCAGACGAAATAAGCCCTGAAATGACGATTTTCAGGTTATTAAAACTTTGCATATAAAATCTGATTTTTCATCACGTTGTGACAATGTGGGTCTATTAACCAGGCACGGACTGCTGACTAGTCCATTTTAGGACTGATGAGGAAGGCCCGCAAAACCAATTATGCTGACCAGAGATCCCTGGCGCCATCTGAAGACAAGACATGGCTACGTGATAAGCTAAACTGAAACAGTACAAATATCAGGTAGCATTCAATTATAATCTCTAAAACGTGTTTTCCTTTTCTTTTATCTACTTGTTTATTATGGTATTAATGTTGTGTGAAAGAAATAATGAATGGATGCTGATGTTCAATGTATGAGGCATATAATGTGACAATATAACTAACTAAATCATTCCCTTCGAACAAATCATCCCCCTTTAGGCATCAAAATTATTTAGGTTCAACTTATTTTTTAATAAGGCCTAAATTATTTTAAATTACTGTTAGGAGTCGAAGATTGTGACCCCAGAGGCCGTGCGCCTCGCCCAATCACCCCATCACTGTCGAAGGTCTATTAAAACTCCTCCTTTAAAACTTACCAGGATTATAAGACCGCAAGTCCTAGCAGGCAACGAATTCCTTCTATTCAGTTTTTATGCTCTCCTGAAAAATTGGCTTATTCATATCAAATTCACGCCGGCCTGGCGTGAAACCGTCCGGCGTATCTGACTGGCTATCGTTGTAAGAGCTCGAGTGTTGAGGCCGGAGTCCTAGTAGACATCACCGGCCACGGCCCGACCTTTACCGTAAGAGACTTGCACTATCACCGGCAGATGGCAAGCCCAAATCATTGTTGTACCCACCAGGAAAGCGAGCCTCTGTTTACTTATCCGGTGGCTTATCATCCGCGTATTCGTGATGGTGCCCAGTGGGGTCTGCACGAACGATATCTTACGAGCAAAAGTTGGCATGGTGTGACTTACATTCGCCTCTTTCTTAGGTACAGTATAAATGTTTAAAAATGTACAGAACTTTATTTCATATCATATTTCATCGAAAAAAACCCATATTTACTTATTTTGTATAAGCTATATTGCACAATAGCTCATCGTAAGGATTTTGTGAATTTTAGCTTCAGTGAGTCGTGATTTGAAAATCACAGTTAGTTGACACATTTTAGTAGTAGTTTTCTTTGCTATTTTAATGCAAATATGCATTTTTGACGGATGTAAAATAACAATCGTCAGGAAAAGGTCAGCATATAATACAAAATCTGTTAAAGAATGTAAGAAATCTTATTTATCTTGTCAGAACTCTTAATACGATGTTTGATGCCTTAAATGTTAAAGTTTCCTAAGAAAAATGGTGTTCTATTGAGGAGTTACATCAGTAATCAGAAAGTGTGTATGAGGGTCAATAGAATGGTATATACTATATATTGAAATAGAATGTCTTAAAAGAAATAAATACCTTTATTTTTTCTTTAAGTTTTTAATCAAAAGACGTTTAATTACAATTAGTAATAGTCAGATAAGTTTTTTTTGCAAAATTTATCATCTCGAAGCTACGAAGAGAGATTTTTAATTTTTTTTTCGTATTTATCTTTTTTGTAAAACCATTTTATTAAAAAAATACTAAAGCCGTCTTTCAAATGAATTGAAGAAATCCAGACTCATGTATAAGTTGTCTAGAACTGGAAAAGTGTATTTGATATTAACTATTATCATGTGCGACAATTCTGTTGTTTTCAAAGTGAGGTTGATAGTATCCTCATAATTCGTCGACATAAGTATTCGTCACTGTCATCAAATGGTGAAAGTTTTTATTTCGGATGTTTACGCCCATCTGCCATGCTTTTAACTCCTTCTACATTTAATAATTTAAAGTTAATGTTTAATGTTAAAAAATTTAAATTAATAAGTTATGGCGTTTGTCTCTTAAAGTGTTCTTTAGTCAAATTTATTTGATTAACAGTGTCAACGGAGGTTTTACTATGGCAATGAGATAAAGGCAGATTGACAAATTGAAAATTTTATATCGAACTCATACCGAATTTTTATCCGATGGTTTTGAAGGCCACTCCTTGGTTTCACGCTGTGTGCGTAAACGAAATTACATTTATATATAGACTTATTCATTATGCACATAATGCTGAGAATAAATCGCTAAATGCGACAGAATGAGTGATATCAACGAGCAGATTGATCTGCACAAGGACAAATAGAATACGCTATTGTTAGGAGACTTGATGCCAATTACTCGAGTAACTTCAGAAGTTAACATAGCAAACAAAGTTGCAAACAATCAATGATTTTAAAAAAATTTATAGAATTATTATTTAAAAAAGGAAGCAGAATTAAAACTGGACAAGAAAAAAAATTTTTATATAAAAATTAAAAAGAATGAAAGAATTTAATTGAAAAAAGAAATGAAATTAGAAAAATTACGACAATGTTTAAGATGCGCGCCATTGCAACAGCATAACAAAAAACAGAGAACAATAGACAGATATCTTATTACAGTATTTAATGCTTTTTCCTTTCTCTTTTTGACGTTTGTTCTTATGGTTTTGCTCCTGGTTCTTTTTTGGGGAGTTCGGGCTATGAGAAGCTTTGTCTTGGCGCAAAATAGGCCTGCTTCTACAGAAAGCTCCTTAAATATTCTTTTGAATCCATTTCGAATAGTTTCTAGCCCTTGAAAAAGTGAACTAGAATGGATTCCTTGTTTTTGTTGTATGAATTTCGTTTACTTCAAATACTATAGGATTGCTTGTATTACTTTCTTTTTTTTAATTTAGGCTTTATTGGTATATCTGTCCATAGCAAAGAAAGAATATCTAAGAGGCCTGTCAAATTGTTTGGCAGAAAACCTGTCAGCAGAATAGAAATGTGAAGTTACAGTTGTAAGAAAGTGTTAATGACAGGAATAACTTATTCCTGCCAGCTCTTGTCAACTCTTATATTAAGTTGGATTGTCATGAGAAAATAAAAGTAATAATCAGTGTGGTCCAAGTTGCAGAAAAAGTGACAAAACAAGAGATATATAGATGTCATACTTCCATACAATTTGAAAGAAGTAAATAATCGTATCAACGTTAATTCGATATACGTTTGTGTGAGTTTCAGTTTGAATTTTTGTAACCAAGGATTTGTAAGTACCATTAAAGGAAATTTAAGGATTTTCAAAATATTCAATAGCGCATACCATTTACAATTATTTGTGTTGTTCTGTTGACTTTAGAAGCTGCATTCGAAGCAAAACAAGTGTAATTTCCAGAATGAATGGAAGAAATCTTGCGAAAAACCAGAACAGAGGAATCTTCGAAATTCTGCATCGTCAAATCTTTTTCCATGGGTAGAGCCAAGCCATTCTTTCTCCAATTTATTTGAATCGGTGGATCTCCCTGTGTCACGCTACACATAACTTTTGTCTTGGTGCCTTCTTTAGCATAGAGAAGCTCTGGCATCATGACATTTTCAATAACAGGTGCAACTAAAAAAATTATTAGAGTAACTATATATTGAAACAAAGGATAATTATTGAAAAAAGAAGGTGCATAAAAGTAGAGGATACATAATAATGATATTTTATAGAAAGAGCATGAATATTTCTTCAAATGAAAAATTATTTAAATGAAGCGATTACTAAACTATTTAATTTAGCTTCATATCAGCTATATACTTAATCTTATAAAATAATTAATCAGTGATATTAAAGTACAAAATTTATTTAAATATATATTTGCATATATATTTTTACTAAAGATTACTTCAAATCTCTTTTATCACTCAATAAATGTCTTTACAAAGAAAAACCTTTGAAATTTTTAACATTCTACATAAATCATAAAGACATCCTGAAACAAAGAAATCAGAATTAAACAGTTTCTAAATGTATGTTATATTAAAAGTCATAATCTGTGTATAATAATATATTTCATCACATGTCTTGCTTTGGAGTAATATTGAACTCTACTGAACGAAATTATTAATGTCTATTAGAAGAAGTCTATTTGTTCAAAAAGTATTTTTTCTACCTAATACTCTCATATGCATCTTTCCCTCAGCTCTTTTGTTATCAGGACCAATAACTTCACACGTGTAAAAACCTTCATCGGCTGTACGCTGAACTTCGTGAATAACTAATTTTCCCATATTTTCAACTTTTTGGCGATGGTTAGTTGGCAAAGTGGTGCCATCTGTGGAAGGAAAGGAGACAACAAAATTTATTAGTTATATAGAAATGATGAATATACAATTGAAGAGTGACAAATGAATTTAATAATTATGCTCGTTAGAAATTAATAATTTTTCTCAATTGAAATACAACTCAAAATAAAAATAGCATATGAATACCTTTATAATTTTATCAATTCAAGAAATGCTTCCGAAAAAAGATCATGTTTGAATAGAACATGATGAGGAACATTTCGTCCAAGTGCTGATTTCGATAAATTTTCGAGCAGTATTTAAAGTGATGTATTTTACATTGGTGCCTTACGAATTTCTGGCGGTAGAATTTTTATGCCTAGAAATAACTATTACTCACATTTTTTAAATTTAACGACTGCTTTATGCTATTAAAGCTCTTATTCACGTTTTCATACGCAAAGACAAGTTTGTAGTTAGGCTTATATATATAAAAATATGAGAAGAAATTGACAAGACAATAACTAAAATAAGACAAAACAAACAAAACAGATGATAATTGAAATAAATGACAATTAGCCTCTAACAGCATCTCGGAATGAATTTTAAAGAATTTTAAGCAGAAACATTCAGAAATGTTAGTACATCTACTATATTATTAAATTTTATGTTAAATGAAGTGACAATTGAGTCAAAAGAATGTGGATTACTGAAAAAAAATGCTTCTGCGGAATTTCAAGAATAGAAGTACCTATAGATTCTTTTAAGTATTAAAATACAAAACAGTAAAATATTAGGAAGAATTTCCTCCCTTTATTTCACATTAACCATAATTCCGTTTACAGACGATTAGACTCTCGGCATGCAGAATGGCATTTACAAATGGAATTCCTTTTCAACTAAAAATCTAAATTAATAAAAAAGATGTTTTTTACACGATTTCTTTAAAAATCAATCTGAGATATTCAAGGGTAAAAGTATATTTGCATTCGAAGCATAGATTCTGCCGAACTTTCAAAACAAACATCCAGACACGAATTTTTTAGCACAATAAAGTGAGACTCGAGGGTGAATTAAATTATATAGCTATTCTTATGTAGATAGTGTCCTAAAATATTTATATCGGTATTAATTCTAGAAACATTAGTCTTAGATGTATATGCAAATTTGTAAAGTTGAATAAAAAAGCTCGCCAATTTTATTAAATCATGAAGAATGTTGGAGTGCATTATTTTATGAATACAAAATTTAATTTTTTCATACTGCCGCTGCACACATAAAATTCCAATGAGTAAAATCTTTCCACTACACTGATTATATAACGTGGAAAATTTTAGTAGTGTATCAAAAAAATCCAAGAGATAACATTTCACCTATGGTGTTCAGAGAATAATCACAAATTAAAATGTAAATATTTTAAGCATAAATACAATAGATGCAATAAAAATTGTATGCATGTATAAGTAATACTTCTGTATAATCTTCTATTTTGTTTGAAAAGTTCTCAGAATATATGCTTCAAGAAATATTTTAAAATATCACAGAATTTGTTACAAAACCAAATGTGGGAATTGCATATCGAGATGTACATTTAAGAAGAATATGCATATGTAATACCTGCTTCTGATATGAATGTCACATAACCAATTCTGTAAATATTTAGCAATTGCTGCGAATGAACTTGATAGAGTATATAGAAATTTTATGAGACGAATGTACGTTTATATCGGTGTGAACAAAATGTGCTTACTTTGCTTGCATAATGTTGCTAGATTGTAAACTGTTTAAAGGTATTATTTCTCCAAAGTTTACTACCTAGTGGCATTATTATTTCTTTAATCAACTATTTCTACACTTTGTAATTTGCATATACTCCCTGAAATGGTAGTCACTGACATTAATTTCATTCTTCGAAGGGAATCATTAAGTGGTTTAAGTCAGTACTTTCTTCTTCTTAAACGTCTGGAACATTTTTTGATCAAATGCTAAATTTGGTACATCTCTTAATTAGTATATCGGATATATTTTACTCGCTGCAAGATTTTATTTAAGGAAACTGTATAAAAATGCCACTATTTTTATTTCTTGAAGCATATGCACTTAGATTTTTTTTTCGAATTAATAACATTCTTCGTCTTTCTTTAGTGGAACTTTATAATTTAACATACTTATCTTACCTCAGCAGTTGAAGAATTAAAGCCGATTCTTAGATATTTCGGGTTGCTGTGGCCTAGGTAAGGTCTCGGCTTCGGGGCCGGAGGGTTCTAGATTCGAAACCGATTTTATTGAAACCTGCCGCGTGGAAGGGGCCTTTGACGCTAAATCTACGTAAGGGTCAAACGATCTCCGCTGGTGTAGTGGGACGTTTGGAGAGAGTAGACCAAGTGTCGTCATCTGACAGCGGTTCAGAATTACGAGCTCTGTCCCAAAATAGCCTCATGTTGTTCTTCAAACGGGACGTTAATATAATTAAACTAGCTATTTGAAAACCTATTAATCGTAGTTATTGTAATGCTTTCTAATGAATGGATATGATTCAAAAAACCATGAGTACTTTTATTACAATGAAACAGATTACCTTTCATCCAAATAACAGTTTCGATCGGATAACCTGAAATCGGCACTTCAGAATTGTGTTTGTCCAGCTACGACGCTTACGTTGCGCAGGTGGGTCTGACAAGGAGGACCATAAAACACTATCCTCGCTGTATGACGGACACTTGACTAGCATTATGACAAGTGTGCGTATTCACCACCGTCTCTACATGAATATCTGTTCATTAACATAGCTCATGACGACCATCCGATGTGACATAATCACCAACTCTAAATCGTATAGCATCGTATACCATCATCATCTAAAAACCAGTAATCCTGTAAAATAAATCATGATATTAAATTTGTTAACTGTAAAGACTTTTTTTTCGTTTGAATATTCTTAATACAAAAGTATTTGGTATTTTACAACGAAATTTCATGTGAATTTTAAACTTTAGTTACTTGTGGGAGAGGATTGCCCGATGCGAGCACGAATGCATTATTGATGACCCGACCGAACAGTTTCCCCGAAAATGCTGTAGAAGCACTGGAGCAACATCTGAAATGGAATTAAATCTTTCAGTTAAAATTTGACGTAAAAAACTATGTAGGTACAGATATTTTCATGGGCATACCTTACTGTATTGAGTTTAATCAAAACAATACCTATGAATCATGAGGGAATGAATAAAAATAACTACTATTTCATAAAATATTGATTTCATATTTATGAAATAGATTTTTTAAATTTCATATTCTTAAATGTTCTTAGTAATCTGAGTATATGCCTTAAGCAATGGTATACTCAAGTGACAAAAATATATTTCTCATTTTGAATTTCAAATATGATCTCACTTTGCACGATCCCTTGAGGACAATGCATTAAATATCTTTGCGAGAAAGAAAGGCAAATAGTTTTTCGTGTGGAATTGGTTTTCTCTAAAAGTTTTTTTAAAATTAACAACATATGTTTGATGAAGTAAATGTCTATAAAGAAAAATTAAATCAAGATGAAACTGGTGTTAAATTATAAACCACCTGCAATCAATAAAACAAAAGATTAACTCAGATACCCAAACAAAATTGTTAATTTATTCAAACTAATGTGACATTAGATAAAACTATTAGGTGCTCACCTCCCAATTTAAGCTCTGCAGTACTTTGAGCCGATTCGAAATCATTGAACGCGAAGCACTGATACATGCCTTTGTCCTCTCTTTGAACTATCGGAATGTGGAGGACATCTCGCGAGAGCAGGACAACTCGTCCACCGCCATAGAAGTCCTCAATGGGCCTTTGATCTTTCACCCAGTTTAAAGACCGGATTGGACGGCCGGACACGGTACAATTGAAGGTGGCCGATCGACCCACGTCCACAATCTGTCTTTGGGGTGTGACGTACACAGAGAGAGGAGCTGCAAATCAGATTTGTATGAGTTATCAGCATTGGCAACAACATTCAAATTGGATGAATAAGCTAGCGAACATAACTGAAACAGACATTGTAGCTCGAAATCAAATTATGTTCTTCGATGATTAATTGAAGTATTTAATCCATTGGAGTTCAGTCGCTAGTCTAATAAAATAAATGAGAAAAGTTTCAAAAGTAATTTGTCATTATTAGTCATGATATAAAAGACCTATATAAAAGCTGAACAGCAATAAACAAATGAAATTTCAATCAGTTAAAAATGTTACGAGAATCGTTACAAAAACTAGAGTTGCAGTAAAATTAAAGGAATTTTTATAAAATCTTTGGAAATATCTTATCACTCTTTCTCCAAAACTGAAACTGATACGAATATCAAGATTATATGACACATTTTTCGCCACTTAAAAAAGGTTGTTTTGAGAAATTTTCTTGAAGGCAATAAATAAAAAAATTAAATGTTTCATTTCCTATTCTTTTGTTTCCATTATTACTATAGCAATTTCTGATACAAAAAGCGACGAGAACCTTAATAATGCTGTAAACACGCTTTTTTGAATATCTTCCATTATGTATTAATATATTTTAATGAGAAACAAAAAAAATATAAAAAAATAAATAAATAAACGATTGCCGGAATAAACTTTTGTTTAAGATATCAAAAGAAATAAAATATAGTTATTCACTATGTTTGTCATATGTACTCACATCCATAAAGTCGTGTTAAAGAAACCACCTTAAATGAAATTAGCTTATGGCATAAATTTCTTGGCATTATATCACATCAGGATAACTTCAGATTTCTCTTAACTCTCACAAAGTATTTGATTCAATCGGTGCCAAAATTATTTCTTATTTCTCTGGGCTCTCTCACTAAATAAAATGAACAGTTAAGAATATTGCCGAAGTTAAAATAACGATACACTAATTTATTTATTTTTTTACTAAGCAGCATAATGTTGCATAACTCATACCATTCTGTTTTAATTCATATCTGAATATAATTAATATGTAATAAATTTTTGTTCACTTGATAATTCGTTATTCAATTATAAAGTAAATAAAAATATACATTTAATAAGCCAGCAAATGAAAATTTAAATGCATTTGGAAGTTTCTTAATGATCTCCTTCTCATACAATGATGTGTCTGATTCGTGTATCATTTTTGATATTTAGATCTGCAATTAAGTCAAAGCAGCAATTAATTAAAAATATAAAACTTGGACACGCTTTAGGACCTTAGATATCATTTACATTATCATATGTATTGAAATGCAATGACGGCAATTAAGTGAAAGTAACAATTAATTTAAAAGATAAAATTTTGGACCCGCTTTAGGATCTCAGGTATCAATTACGTTATCATATGATAAATGTCCCGAAACAGAATGTGTCATCTAAGAATGAGATTAAATAAGTACACAGGCTAAGAAATTAAGTGCTCAGAATTCTATTCTTAAGTTATTAAATTACAAAATTTAACATATATTTCTTCCTTTTCTACTTAATTTATGGGGACATACGACTCTTAAACCTCGAAAAAATGGTCCAAATTCGATACATTATATCTCAGAAACAATGCAATTCTCAAACTCACTTTTTTTCTAGAAAAATACCCGTTCTTTCTCTTATAGTGCACACATTTTCAAACCTTCATATTGTTACGTATTTGAGAGAGTAATGAATATGGGTATAATTTTTGGAGAAAAAATGAGATAGTCACCTTGCGCGCATGATTACGGATAAAATATTTATCTAAACACAATATTTTGGATATCTAAGTAATCCAAACACTCTTTCTAAGAAACTGAATCGCAATTTATTAACATTTAAATTTAATTTCTATTTTATATACCAATTTAAAATAAAAATGTTAAAAATAGTTAAAATTTCAATACCCCCAACAAAACTTCTTTGGAGAAATATGTACTAAAATGTAGTTCATTTTGTAGAACAAAGCAAAATACATATTCGGTAAAAATTTGTATGTAAAGATATCCATTAGTTCTTGAGATATCGTGCGCGCAATACCAAAAAAACACATTTTGAGATATAGCGTTTTAAAGATATGGCCATATTCATTATTTGCGTTGAAGAGCTAATACATTTTCCTTCATAACTTTCATATTTATGGGAATTTTTTTAACGCGGATTCTTTTAAATTGTCCAGAAAAGACAGGGAAATAATATATGTCTTTTTCACGAAATCGAAATTTTTCGAGGTTTAACAGTCGTATGTCCCCTTAAAACTAATATAATTTGATAGACGAATGTGATACCTTAAGAAAGTAAACAATTCTTACAATGGCTTTATGCGTTCAAAGGATGTACTAGTTGTCGAATATATAAATGAATACTTAATTACAATGAACTGGTACCAAGTTTCCAATTAGATCTTCAGATCTAAGTGTATTTCCACTCAAGTCCAGTTTGAGTTAAATTAACGTCCTCTTCGATACTTTACAGTACCATAGAGAATTCAGCCCAAACTCGATTTATGCAGGTATTTCGAACCAACTCCATTATCCATTCCTGCTAAATATTATCTCTTCGAGTATTCCATTCTCAGAGCTTGTGTAACATTTCACCTTTCAAGGGGCTTCCGTAGATTACTCTGTCTTCGGATAATGCACAACGGCATATGTCGTAATTACTTAAAACAAGTCTATTACGAACACATTTGCAATTTGAGATGTGTATTAGAGACTACTAGTAAACATTAATGATGAATAAAATGTACGATGGATTTTATAAGTTGCATGTTGTATGTTGGAATATTTCGAAAGCAATGTATGAATTTGAGATTTCCAGAAGAATAGTTGGTTCACTTTAATTATACTAATAATTTTCTAAGAAAAATGTATTAAATACACTTAAGTTCCGAGCGTGTAAACATATTTGAAAACAGAATATTTCTCATTTCTAAACCAATTCAAAATTCGTATATATTTTCAAATTTTTGTGTCTCACTGTATACTGAATAAACGCAGAAACGAAATCAAGATATTTCCTTCGGCAGAAAATCCCCGTCTTTCATTAATTCGTAGTGATATTTTTGAAATATCACACTCAGTTACTATAAAATTTCTTTTAATATCTGAGCTTTAAATTTAAGCTTAACGGCTTAAGATTTTAGATATTTTGCTTCGAATTAAAAGCGGTGGATCATCAAAAGCTGTAGATTCCAGAAATAACTTAACTTACTTCAAGAAATTTCTATTTGAAAAATTATAGAAATATCCGGCCATTATTTATGATTAAAATGGAACAAAAATATGTTCTAAAAAACAGATACCAGAAAAATGAAATTCAGGGCTATTAAAAGTAACTCTAAATGTTTTTGAAAAGTTGATTGTTAAATGATTAATGAGCAAATCATTAATCCAAAATTATTTTTAGATCACTAATTCAAAGTGTAACTAAAAATGCATTTAAACAAATTATAATTGAAGTTTTCACAGAAATACAAATTTGGTGTAAATTAAGTCTTTACAAACCTCTCTTGCTTTTTCCCACTTGCAGTAATATTTTCTAGTAGACTGGTGACAACCGTAACCTATTTAGCTTTGATGCTTTTTTCAGCAAAAGACAGAGTATCCAAAAGCAGTATGGGGTTTCCAGTAATAGCAATGATAATGTTTGAAACTTCATATTCAATCGAAAAGGAGGTGCCATTGATGTCTTGTTGTTTTCGCTTTTTTCTACCAATTATGCAATTTATTCAACATCATTTATCCTGCCGATATTTTCACATATTTTTTAAAGCAATATAGTAGAATTGACGTTTCATTATGTCGAACTTGTATTACAAACTTTAGAGCGTCTCAGACTCCCTAGGTAATGTATGACACTTCACTTAGTCTAATTTATGCGAAAATATAAAGTGAAATTATATGTTTTCTTAAAAAAAGTTTACAAGAAGTGAATGAATAAAAAATAAATTAGCATCTTTGAACTCACTTGTGAAGTTCACTTTTAATTTTGGTAAGAAGTAAATGAAAAATATATTCTTTTAAAAAATTAGCAATACAAATATCCTATCTATTATTAGTCAGTTTGCTTGCTTAAAAAAAACCCTCTACGATATCTTCCGCAATTTCAAATAAATTCAAACGTTAAAACAGTTTACATAGCAGAAACTTCTGTAACTGAAATGATATTATTTATTAATTATTTCATAAATAAATCTACAAATAAGCAAAAGCTGTATAGGATTTAATATTGTATCATTTTAAATCCAATTCAAAGAAAGATATACTTAATTGCTATTAAATTTAGCAGTGTTAACTGAACGTGGTTAGAATACACGAACACAAATTATCAGATAGAAGGTGGAGTAGTTTGGCTCTAATTAATTGGGAATTTAATATGCTCGGAATACCAAATCAGAGGTTTAAATATATAATACGTTTTGATAAAAGTTGTCATTTATAATTATAATTTCATTCATGGAAAAGTGCCTTGCATAAAATAGAAAATCAGAATGACATATTTACGCTGCGTATGTATCAATATCTCTTTAAGATATGCCTTTTTTCTTCAGTGAACAATTAATATTGCTTTAACATCTATCTTATTGTCTCAAATTGTATCAAAACAAAAACTGTATGGTATCAAAACAAATAAATTCTAATGCTTCAGACTGCATCTCTTGCATTCTACAATAACTTTTTACTTCGGTATATGAGAAACAAGTTTCTTGCTTGCAACAGAGCGAAATGTTGACCTTTCTTCTGCTACTTTTAACATGGCGATTGCGAAAATCCCCTTTTTCATAAATCGGAATAGTAACAAAAATCATTATAAAAATAATAATAACAACTAAATAAAATAGAGAGAGAACACGTTTCTTTAAGATCAATAAACCTTTCAAATAAGTGATCTGTAAAAAACGGTTATATAGAAAAGTTGACAGATGACAATGTTCCTTCTGATAAACTGGCATTTGCTATGTAAATACTTACAAAAATGGATTTTATTTCATCGGGGTATTTAAATTATTATCTAAGTATTACTTCATTTAATACCATTCAAGCTTTGTCCAGCATATGTTTACTTTCTACTTACTAACTATCATAATTTCATGTGTGTCAATTATTATTTGTTTTTAGAATTTGTCAAGATGAAGCCCTATTGAACTTGAGTTACCAAGAATGTCAATATATGTTTACAACTTTGCAAGATAAATATTAGGTTCTTTGAAACAGTCTTTCCTGCTTTTAAATTTTCTTTAAAAAGTAATCATTTAAATGAAAATTTGTTTATATTTTATAATTTTCAGATGCATATAAAAATTTAATTAGAAAAAGTTTCAAATATTCTGCGACAGAATCTTCCTCATTTACTAGGAACTTAATTTAGTGTTTCAAGAAAATTCCCTGAAAACTCTTCGAACGTAAAAGTAATCAACCGCAATAAATTTATTCCTCACAAACATTAATTTAATCGTATTTACTGGCTCTTAATTAGCATATTTAAAATCACGAGACATGCTAATTAGTTTCCGGAAGCCTTATAATAAATAATCTTCAAGAGAAAATTGAATATATAATTACATTAGTTTTAAAAAAATAATAATCCCTGACATTTGTGATAATTCCTTCCTAAGGAAAGAACGGAACAAAATGATCTTTTGATAACACATCCAAATTTTAGTTGCAGACAAACAGTGTTTTTAAAACCTTGCACCAAGTTCTTTGTTTACATCCCAAGAGTGTGTACGTTTCAGAATTTATTATGAATTGTCTTCTGTTCTTTTATGAAAAGCATGAATATCAAACGCGGAATTTAGGATAATTAAAGAAATATGCCATAAATTCCTTTGGGCTCTTTCTGATCCATGACGAATTTAGACGAGCAGCCTTACTGTTTATTATGTATGAGCTCTGACATATGGGATTTTATAAATTTAAGGAACAAAAATGAATTTATTCTCATCATTAATTTACCAATTAATGACAATTAAATTGCAAAAAATAATCTTAGAAATGGAAGGAAAGCTTTAATTAGTTAAACTTAAGCGAATTTCTTCTAAAATTGATTAATATGTGTGCTATTGTAAAATTGTCGCTCGAGTAAAAATGTAATTTTTATAACGTTTTCAATTTAAAACGTTAACATATGGATTCAAAATCTTACAATAAATAAAGAAATTCAAGTGTGCTTGACTAATTAGAAAGGATTTCTAAAACTTTGCATGAGTGTCAAGAAGGTAGGCAAACTGGATTTCTTCAACTTCTTAAATTAACAGAGGAATATTCATAAAAGAAATTCAATTTTAAAATATTATTATTTTCTTTTGCATTTCTTCACAGTGGCACGAGAATAGCTTGATATGGCTGATGTTAGAAGCTAAAAAACTGGGATTAATAAGCAATTTGTGGTTATTTTAAAATGTTTTCCTGATAATTGTGGTTTTCTTAAAAAACTACTTTGCAGTAATATTAGGAATCTAAAAACACATAAAGGAGTTCTCTTCACAAAATAGGTAAAATATCTGCATTCCAGGAATTTCCTATCGTGAGTAACCTTCAGAAAATAAAGGGACTTATGAATTAAGTAAATATTTTTAAATTATGGTACAAAGTATAAATTGGATTTATTATTATCATTTCTCTTTCTCCTGCATAATACTTAAGTTAATTCGATGTATATTTAAATAAATACTATTTTTTATAAATCGCAACTGGTACGAAGATTAATATAACTCCTAAAACAGTCTCCACACTATGCCACGCAGCTGCAAAATACAGACCTCAATTTCACGACCAAACTTTCATATAAGAAAAAAAAACTAACGTAGTTTCAATTATAAAACTTCACCGGATAGATTTATATGAACACAGATGAAAATTAAAAAAAAAAACAAGTTTTATATTTGAGATCAAACACATAGTTATCCAAACCCATAAAGTTTCTTTTCGCTAAATATTACACGAACCAAATTAATATAATCAGTTTTAACTTCTAGTTTCATACGCATTCTGGAGAGGACAACAGATATTTTTGAAGCGATTTTATTTTATTCGTCTAACTAGCAATATTTATTTGTTTCTCAGCTTATGATTTTCGAGCTGAAAGCCGATTTTATCCCACAAATGGTCTATTGGACTCAAGTTGGTTATCAATGGATATGATTGTAATACTCGTGATTGTTCCTGCAGTAGCAATAACATGAAAATCTGTGCTGTATGTTTTGTGATATTTTCATATTGTTGTAAAAAGCGTTGAAATGACAATATAGAATTTCTATCTACTGTAATAAATATTCCCCCTTATAATGTAGAAATATTTACATTTGGTCATACTTACTAAAATGAATTTCAGTTCCCTACCTCCAGACGAATGTATGTATTCCCACTTAATTATCCTCTTGTGCTTATCAATTCAGCATACATTCTTCAATTCAACGTTCTGATACAGTTTTTTTTGGACGGTTACTGTTTCACATAAGCGACTAAGTTTCATTTTTTACTGAAAGGTATAATAACAGAGAAATTTAACTTCATAAAATATAACAGACTAGATTGCAAATAAGTTAATCATTTTCAAATTTTGCTTTCTGTTGCTTTGGCTAACTATCAGATTACCGTCTTTTTAATTACTCTGAATTTTAAATTCTGTTGTATAGCTCTGATTATAAGCGTTATAACGTTCATGATGGCAACTTAATCTATGACATCTTTCGTCAGCCCCTTTTTTCATGGCAGTAAAGTAACTTATAAACAAGTAAGCAAGTGACATTTTTTCATTATGACTGTAAAAAGTTTTAGCCGAAAATCCATCATTCCTCAGCTGGAATATTTATTCTCATATAATTACATAGTATTCGATTTTGTTGAAACTGAAAATTATACAGCTACCGGAATGAGCTCTAAAATTCCTACTTAAATATTTCGCTGCTGAATTTTAAATCGGGATAGTTTTTAATGTCGTCAAAATAGAATTACTAAATGTAATTTCCTGTAAAGAGCAGAAAAATGTCTCCGAACGAATTTATCTTTCGGAGACATGTTCTTTTTAAGGTTGTTTCAGACTTACGTTAAACAATGATGTTAACTGTGAAAACCTGGACAATGTTTAGCATAAATATGCTTTGGATAGTTAATTTTATCAAAATGTGAAATACAATTAGACATAATAAATTATTTTTGAAATCACACAGATTAATTCACAATTGAGGTATTTGCCTGGAGTCTTTCTTTCTCCACAATATTTAGATCGAGTTAAACATTCGCCAATGCTTATTTTATTCTCGCTACAACTTTTTTATATTCATAATTTGTATTAATTACTCAGCAAATATGGGTGCATTTATTCAATGCCAAAAAAAATTCTTGAATGGATTGACTACTCCATGCATGAAAAACGAGAATTTCAGTGATTATAGATATTAAGCACTTTTTTGTTGATTTAAAAACGCATTTAATAACCCAATTAAAAATGTAGACCAATTAATTCAAATTTAAAGGAAGGCTTATATTTACTTAACTTTTCGTGGAACTGCAATGCCTCAATGTAGGCACTTTCAAGAAATTGGATGGCTATTACGTACTTATTTGCCTGAAACTGTAATTAAAATGTTTTGCAAAACATTAACGTACTAATTAACTGCAGAGTATATTTTGATTATGAGAAGAAATGTTCAAATAATATCCCAATTAGACTATCCATTAGTGTTGTGTACTGTTGCATGTTGAATTATTTCCATAAATGTATCAATAATTTAAAGTAAATCTTTAGTTATATGAAGACGCGTAGGTTATGACAATTACTTGTTCTTATTTTTCTAGATGAATATCTACTGAAACATTGAATAGATTTCCTTAATTAAACTTTTTCTTTCTCTTTATGTTATTTTACTATATTCAGTTTTCAAGATAGAAATAAAACATTATTCTATCGAAGCTTTTTTTTTCATTTTCGAAATTATTTTGATACTTATATGAGGTTATTAAAGTAACTTAAGTTTAATAAAAAAATTTGGACATATTTTAAGAATATTAATTTAATCAACTTCAACTTAGAATGGCTCATTCAAATTTGTTTTCACACACATGAGAATATAAGAATAAACAAAAAAAAGAAATAATAACCATATTTTTTTATCAATCGGGATGTTTTCTTAGCTTTTAGAATTTAGTGTTTGAGAATAAGTTTTATTATCTCTATTTTCTTAGTTCTATAAACTATATACTTTTACAAAAAAAAGGAAGAGTTTGTAAACAGAATAAAGAAGCTATCTTTTCCGCCTTTTAAAATTAGTCCATACTTAGAATACTCAAAGTTCAATTTTTAAGGAAATACCATGGAAGAATTTCATACAAAACACACCTCCGGAAATAAATTCCATTTATCCGATGAAAATCAGGATGTTTGTTAATTTAGAGCGTCCATGCATAATTTAAAATCCATCGTTGTCTGAAAGGAAAGTCTCCAAGTTATAAACTCATCAAAAATAAACAGCATAAGAATTTTTCGTGAAATGTTGCTCTGATTTATTTTGTGAATCCACACATCATTCATCTACATCTTTTATGAACAAAAGCAACTCAAATCCCAATTCAGACAAAAGATTACATCATTTCAACGAACAATTTTCTTACCTGACACTGTGAGAAGCGTCGACGATCTGTCTTCTCCAGCTGTATTGTTCACAGAACAAATATAGCGTCCACTGTCTTGAACGCTTACGAACTGAAGTACCAAAGAACCTTCCAGCTGAGTAATACGGTGATTGGCAGACAGAAGGATTAGCCGGCCGTCTTCTTCTTTATACCATCTATTGAGAAAAGATTGTCGAACACTCTGGGCAAATAATTTAGCATATTGATCATTAGAGAAATTTGTTTGATATTCGATTTTGAATTTTATACAATAAATCATAGTTAAAATCCTGTAAATTCAGTTATACCTATTATAATATATTGGATTGATGTGTAACCTTCTTTATGAAAACAAACACATTCATTTTGATCTGAATAAAAAAATGATTAAAATTAATCCATTGTGAATGGGTTCATTCTTCTACGCATCAATTTCTTTTAGTGGATCCTCTCGTCTCATTTACGCATAAAACAAAATAAAACACATGGAAATATATAACAAAAATATGCACTCTATACTTTTTAAAAATACCTCATGCTATATATTTGGTGCTTTTAATCCTTCATATTATAAATCTGTCAAGCTTGTTTTAAAATCATGCAATCGATATTTCCTTCTACTCTTTGCTTACACCTGTATGAACATATGGAATAAATATTGAGATTTTTATGCTCTTTTAATTTTTTAGAATTTAAGAAGTGTCTAAGTCAGTTTAAATTTGTTTAACAGCTTATCGTCGAATTTCCGACGTAATATAATATGGAATTCACACATTCTTCTTTATACTTTTTCATTTCAGAAAAATGAAATCCTGATTCAATTTCGGTAAATCATTTATCATGTTTTCTATACAAAAATTTATTTTCGATCTCATATATTTTAACATATTTTTCATTTTCTTCCTCGTTTGTGCATAATGTGTAATTCTTAATTATAGTTACTTGTCTTGTAACGAAATACAAAACATATTTATTTCTCATAGTCTTAAAGTTTTAGCCCCAAAAGATTTAAGCAAAAAGATTTTGAGACCTCCAAGTATCGATTTCCAGCGAAAATTTCCTTAATTGTAATAGCATAAATTTATTTTTAGTTACGTGTAGGGGACATAATATTTCCTATGAAATCGCAAACATGTTTTTCCAAAGTTTTGCAACAAGTGCATGGAAGATTGGAAATATATCCATGCTATCGTATGTCCAAATGAAAAGGAGACTATAGTTCTAGCGGCTTTATTCAATTGTTCCATTTTGAAGCGAAACTAGAGCTGTTTCGGGACGGATTTCGTAATTCTGAACCGCGTTCATCTGACGAGGACGACACTTAAGCTGGAACCCCTCTCCAAACTTCCGCACCACACCAGTGGGAGTACATTTGGTCTTCTGCGTATGATTTAGCGTGTAGCAGGATCGCATGCACAGCGGGTCATCAGTGGAACAGGATTTCGAGCCTGGAAACCTCCGGCCTAAAGGTCGCCACCTTACCACTAGGCCGCCGCGGCGCTATTTACACGGGCAGGACTTTGGGACTTCTCTGGTAGTTGATTGTATATGTCAGGAGAATTCTGGTATAAAACGGTTAGTAGCGGTGTGTCCTTGCGTAAGTCAAAACCTACCTAACTAAAAGAAACCGAATAAATAAATAACAAATGCATTTAATCGTCCAAGATTTTCATACTTTTCTATGTTGAAAAACGCTTGGAATTCAACAATCCAAAATTTCTGGGAGTTAACTTACCGATATGTTGGAGGAGGAAATGCAGTTGCTGCGCATGCAAGTTCAAGCGTCTCACCTTCACTTGCGGATACCATAGGTCTGAAATCTATAATTTTCGGTGAAGATGTTCCGTGAGGTTCTGTGAAACAACAAAATAGCTCAATTAGTAGCTCTATAAAATAGTAGACTATAAGTAGCTTTTGTACCGATCACTATTGGATCCACAAACTCTGAAATGCTTGATTAAATGTAGAGAAACCCAATAGTTTTCTTTGCGAATTACATTTCTTATTTACTTAATAATCAATACATGATCTTGGGTTCACGGACGCTGCTCAAACTTTTAACACTAAGCTTCGAATATTAAACACATATACCATAATTTGATATTAGCATTGAAAATTTACTTAAGTTTGATGAATTATGAAAGAAATATATTAAAATGAAATTTTGAAAAAAATTCTGTTCAATGATTTTTATTTTTTTCTTATATTGCTAAAATAAATATATTTTTTTCTCCAGTGGATGCGGCCATAAACAATAAAATTGCCAAATCTTTGCAAACTTTTGAATTGCTCCTTTCACCATTTAAGGAGAAAAATGCGATATTTTGTAGAGGGTATATATAGGCAAAAATGAAGGAAAATTAAGAAAGACTAATAACAAAGTAATCTAAAAATAAAAAAAATACCTTTTTAATGCTGGTTGGATAAAATGCTAATGCCTTTCAAAATTTCGTCCATTGCAAGTTAAGGAAAATATCTCCTGACTTGTAGCGGTTATATTCATTTCTTCAAATCAAATAATGATTACCTATACACAAAATACTCAAGCCGTACTTACTGGATGTCTTCCAAAGCCGTTTCATACTTTTAGGGCTGACAAATGAGATTAGCTAATGTAGACTAGACAACTATCATCTGTATTCATAAAAAATCTTACACAGCACTGTACGAGTAAACAAAGCAATTAAATTAAGCAAACATTTTGGTTCAATAAGTTTTGATATAGAAGTTCACGAATTTGAACATACTAGAAAATCACCCTTCATTGTATGACGTGTGCAAATTGCCTCTTTATTCGAGAGATTTCCCGTCAAATTTGACGTGTTTAAATAGATATATATGCGAGAGAAATGTTTAACATTCATTGAAATAATAATTATTATAACGGGAAATATTTTTTTTTATTTACATATTTCTGTTTTGAAAAAACCCTCTTGGAAAACAACAATCCGTGTGAAGTATTTTGCCTCGTTTACCAATTTTCCTTGTACTTCAGATGTCTAATCAAAACAAAGCACTTCTCTGCTTGTCAAACGTTGCCAAAAAATATTATCAATTTATATCATCACGATTGCAATAAATAATCAGATGTATCGTGGCATCCAACTATATAACGCGCATGATATAACACTGACGTGATTTACTATTTTCTATTAAAATAATAAATAAATATAATAATATAATTTGAAATATATGATTAATATAATTTAAAATTTCTCGGGAACTATTGATCTAGAGAAATAAATTTTATATCAATCGATAGCAAATTTTTTTAACCATTTTAGAGCTATTAAATTTGAAATTAGAATGGCAATTACTTTTAAAAATTACTGAAATTTAGGTGCTCTAACAGTGAAAGAATGCTGTTTAACGTCTCGTAGTGCTATGGCGCGAATTTTATTGTTGGTGACGTCAGAGCGTTACCGGATCAGTGAGAGACAGATCTGGGCTATTTATTATATTAGTAATAAATATTTATTTATTTCAATACCTAACAACTCTTGCACACTATGAATGTAACTTCCACTGCCTGAAATGCTAGAAACTATTAATAATTAGACAAATAAAAGAAATGGTTTAATTTAATTGCCATACTTATTTTGTATTCAAGTATTCCTTTTAAATATTAATATCAACTAATAATAAAAGAATTAATATATTTAGCTGCTTCCATGCTATAACTGAAAGCTAGAATACTCATACATTTATATTTGAATTATATATACATTTGAACACATTCGCTCTATCTTATCATCGTTACTGGCTTCTTAATCTTCCAAGAAAGTAATCATAAAATCATTTTGTCTTCGAAAATTGAAAGCTTAGATGCTTCAGATAGATTTCTGTTCTATTATGATAGATGGGGTTTTTTTATGAAAGAATATTTTTTAGATTACTTTTCAGTAATTTTATTACTTGAGTTATTTTTTAATCTTAGATGGATATAGCCAGCGTGTGTCTACGAAATAAATAAAAACATCACTATGCGAGCAGGTGATGCAGCAGTTATCTAAAATTAAATGAGTATTTTTAAATCTTCCAATATTTTGAGGAATTTTGCATCGAATATGAAATAAGGTTAATGATTTTAATAATGATTGTAACTAAAATGGATGTATATCCTAATTATTATCTGACAATAGCAGACAAAGAAATTAGCAGAACATGTAATTTCTGCATTCTATTTTTAAAAATACATCCTTTTAATCCACATGGAAATTTTTATTTCCTTCTGTAATAATTTATTCAGCTTTTGAATAATGATAAAATTGCGTAGGAGGGAAAAAGATGTACTTTCGAGTTACGCTTTTTATTTTCCAAAATCGCATACATAATACTTGTAAATAATTTCCTGGATTATAGCGGTAAAATAAGTTTGAGCGTTCTATCAAAGAAATATATTTTTTAAAAAAGAATTCACAGTTGCTTTATTATTCTAAATACTAAATTTAAAAGAATTAGTAATTTTTTCTCGATTGATAGAATATGTATCTTTTTTGAAAATAGTTACAAATATTAAGCTCGAATACATCTTGTATATTTTCTTAATGAAAAAGTAGCTGTGAAATATGATATAGTAAGTTTACATGACGAAATGAAACCAAAAATCTTAATTCACTGCTTGTATTTTAGAATCATTATGGTTCTGCTTAACTTAAAAATAGATTTGACGATGAATTAATTCCTCTTCTAAATACAAATAAAATCTCGAAAGTCGCCAAATAAACTATATGGTAATTAAATAACCTAAAAAAATTAAGCCAAATGTGATAAAAATCTTTCGAAAATTAAAAATTTCAATTAAGTATTATGTCACGAGATTATGAGGCGGAGAATAAATAGGTTAGAAAGTTTATTATCAAATACCCGAATTCTGCAGATAGTTGTTGTTTATCACCTCTTAATTATTATATAAGTGTATTAATATCAATTTAAATTCGATATTGGAATTTATTCTTTCCTCATTTTAAAATATTATAATCTTATTTTATCGTGCTATTGTAATAGAATGCCATTTCGTTGTTACATAATACGCATACAAATAGCTAATATCATCAGACATATTTAAGTGCATTATCAGCAAAATGATACAAGAGAAAATGACTTTTGGAAAGGAAATAATTATATTATTTTCATTTAGAGACATGACATTGCTTATATTATTGCAAAATAGTTACCTGAAAGGGAATTAATTGAAAAATCCATAACTTTAAAACCCTCAAAATATTACTATTTTCCAGAAATGGAAAGGAAAAATGTTGATAATAATGCAAGCGTGATTATTAATAATTGAAGAATTATCTGGACTGGCGAATGATAAGTGCTTTTACTTTGTAAAATTGAAAAAACAAATGAATGAGAGTCAGATGACACATTAAAAATACATACCGAGTCCACAAATATTTATTTCCCAATAATTATTTATAATGAAGGGTACAAACGTTTTTCCAGGATTAAGTTTACTTTTGTTACCAGGACTTTGTTAAATATTTTGAAATAAAAGTATGGATTTGATTTTTTTTTGTCTGAATTTGAAATATGCATGTAAAACAAAAAGAAATAAACAAACAAAAAATTGATAATATCATTTACAACTGAATATCAGAAGAAAGTATCGAAAAAACATTTGAAGTTACAGAATCAGTATTTGAGCACTCTGCTGGTGAAATCGGGATCGAAATAGCTTTGTGCAGTATTTATATAGCAGTACCTAAAGATTTTAGAATAATATAACATAAAAGGAATGAAATAAAATAAAATAGCAAGAGCAAGAAACAAAATTAGCTAAATTTAAAGAAAATTCTGTACATTTCAAATAATATATTATGGCAAATTATTACCTGTTAATTAGTATTTTCATTTTCATGAAAATCAGTTCATTTATAAATGTTTAAAATTCTTTTTGAAAATGATTGGAATAAGTATTTTCAATGTGATTTCATTCTATATATCCACATTGAAAATAATTATTGCAATCATGCTACCATAGTATTACCACATATAGTTCTTCCTTGCTCTTTGTGAAGTAAAAATCTGAGCTGATAATCAATTCTGGTTCTGGTTGGATTTAAGTCAATAGGCTGTGAACATGGTTGAAGTCTTTGATATATTTTTTTATCAACCATAACTTCAAAATCAATACTGTACATTTTGAATTATTGTCATATTGAAAAATTTTATCAGAGGGAGTAATGAAATTTTGTTTATATTTTGCAGGTACATATAAATTTGTTTTTTCATTAATTGAACTTTTACAATTCTAAAAGAATTTGAATATTTAGAAGCTAATTTTATTACTAACATCAGTTTTTCTTGTATATTTAAGTATAATGAGGCTGTCCTTAATGACGATCCATGTGAATATCAACAACGAACCGTAAAATTATACAATGATTTAACAATTGAAAGCTCAAAGAAAGGCTGAAATAAAATATTACCTCAGAGTGAAAGAATCTTACCTGCTTTCATTCGAACTTAGTTTTCAATGAAACTAAAACATTTATTCGCAGTTCAAAAGAATATATATAGTTTTACCTTAAAAGAATTGTTTTTCCCTTTGTTCTATTTCTTTAATATGCCAATGAAGACAAAAATTGGAAGAATAACGATAAATTTTGTAGATAAACTGCGTATAGTTAGAAGATGATTACTTTCTGCCGAGAAGAAGTTTATTAATTGAAATTTAAGTTAATTATTTTGGAAAATATTCATTTTTTGTTCTTCAAATTTATCAGTCAATCAAAATCTCCAGATTGGTTTCTAATAACCTTCTCCGTACCTAGATAATTTAAATGCTTTTTTAATATTTTTTCTTCAAGATTTTACATTACATAATACTCGCTATTTAGTCGTAATTTAGTCATCCTACGTCGTCAGTTCATTTTTGAAAATAAAATATGCCAATATTGAACATAAAATTCAATTTTATTGTCATGTATGCTTTTGTTTTATATGATTTAGTTTTAATAATAAACAATTAAAACAAAATAATCCATCGGAGTTAAGTGTCAAAAAAGTCAGTATGGCTTGCATATGCAATTTGTTGCTTCAAAATTTATTGTCTTCATCCGAAATCAAGATTTTTTATCTATTTAATACCTTAAATAATACCAATTTTAAGATTCATAATGGTATAACAAAGATATGCTTGGCACATGAACGTACAATTGCTCTCTTGAAGCCCCTCTCCTCTAAGATATATAAATGTAAAACACAATAATCAGTAAGTTGTATTTCATTAAATGCTTAGCTTAAAATTAAGACGAACACAATTCAAAAGTTACCTGTTTGTAAATAAGCTGTTTGAACAATGTTTAAATTATGGATCAAACAATAAATATAGTTCCGTTGCAATACGCAAAGGAATGAATCTCATTTTTAAAACTTTTCCCTCTATCGGGAGGAAATGTCATGAGTGTTCACATAACACACAAGACATATCCTCATTTATATCGCATGTAAACATCTGTTCTTTTCGAAAAAATAAATAAGCTGCAAATGCCATTCTTTGAATCTTTTCCTAATTACTGGTAACACACTACAAATCCTTTTAACCGGAAAGCATCTTCATAGTTATTTCATGGCAGAAGCCTTCATTATGAAATTTTCAAGAAGAGTTTTACTGTCATCATGGGAGAAAAATGCAAGGAATGAGTACCTGTGACAAATAGACTGCCCGCAGATGCACTTGCGACAATTTCTCCTGTCAAACGGTGCCGTGTCTGGCAGCTATAACTCTTTTGTCCGTCCGCTTGAGTTACTCCCCGAATGTAGAGCTCTCCCGTCGGCAGAATGCTGTAACGGCCGCCTGAAAATCGAGACATCCATCATCAATGAATGAATTTCTGACATGAAACATCAAAACTTTCAACTACACCAAGAATTGTTACAAAACCGAAAAACATTAGATTCACAAATTTTCTGCATATTAGATGAGAATTTCGCGACTTAACAGCTACAGTTTTAAGTTTTCACGACATTTATTGATTGTTTGTGTATGAGAATTTAAACATGCATCTTTTTAACAAAGGTTTCTAGTGCGTATTTCAAAATATTTTATTCTTTAACACAAATCTGAAATATAAATTGTTCAGTTAAGTTCTAACAATAAAGCAGGTTAATGAACTTAACATTCGATATGGAAACCCCTTAATACTTGTGGTGGTGAAAAATGGTATATGCTATTCACATATGAGGGACATAAAGTAAACTAAATTGTGTTACCAAATTCAATAGAAAGAAGTTTCCATGAATAATCATAGAATCAGAAAGTTCATTATAACTTTGCCCATCATTTTTCACTATTTAAAGTTTTTACAGGCAAGTAACATTTAGTCGAATTCATTATTTAAGTATGTATATTCGAAGTGTTATGCAGAGTGGTCAATTGCAGCAATGAACTACTGAAAAATAGTAGCAGCTATAGGCAGCAATTTATTCTTGTATTGCACATTTATAACGCCATATTTATACAGTGTTCAAAACAAAATACCATTTAAAATGAACGATATTTTAAAAATATTTCTCTATTTTGTGTCTACAAGAAATGTTACTTTATTTGAAATCTGATCACATTCGTGACACTAATTTCTTCGTTCTTCTTACATCAAGTTTATATCAGAAATACTGCTTAGTAGAGTTGTTATTAAAAACGATATTGTGACATCAGTAAGGAATTTCCCTTTTGTAACTTTGTGTATATGAGAGGTGATAATTTATTAAAAGATGAACAGAGCTCGATGTTACAATTGTGACATCCCTATCAAAATCGTAAACTTTAACTCTCTCCCGCGATATAAATTGTTCTTATTTGAAATTTCGCTAAACACTTAGTTAATATTTTCCATGATTATAGAAGTCTTAATAAAAGTTGTGATCAGCTAGCTTCATTTGATTTTAAATGTATTAGTTACTAGCATACCATTCAAAATTTTTAACAATATCAAGCAGTTCATGTTTTTTCCCCATACTGCACTGCAGTGTTTTAAACAGAAAAACAGAAAGAAAGAAACAAAAATATCACAGTGATTCGGATGCGAGCAGACAGTGCCTCGCTACGAGATATTGAGCAACAAGAAATGGATATTTATTTCTTTCTTCTATAGCCCGGAGTTATAGAAAAAGTCATCGCAACAGTGCTATTTTAAGAACATGTGTGCGCTGACAAAATGAGGCAGAAAAAGCTCGAAGAAAACAATCTGTATTGGGATGTTATGCATGACTATATGCGGCCGCATGCAACATGACTATATGCGAAATTATAAAGAAATTTTCTTTCTTGTTTCAAGGGAATAGTATAACAATAAAAAAAGGAATTTTTATATAGCGACGCGATAATTAAAAGAATGGAGATTTATTCGAGGCGTTCATGAGAAAATTACGGAGCTCATGAATACAAAACTGTAGGTTTTTGTGTAAAAATCTATTATTTCAGTTCATTCGGATGAAAGCGACAGAAAAGGGGAATATAGATTTATGGCAACTTAATGAAATGTAGAAAAAATATTTTTAGCTGCTATTTAATCAACATTATAAGTACTTAAGTTATTTTTAAAGAAGTTAGATACATATTTAAACATTAACTGTTAACTATTAAGTACTTACAAATTTAAACTATTAGCAAGTAACATTTTATTAAAGACAATTTTAAGATAAATGACAAAATCATAAATAATAAAGCCAATTGTAATTATGGCTGCTTGATTGATAAATAAAACAATATAATAATTTTCAGTTTATTAAAAGATAAATTTGTTGTGTAAGTGTTGTTCCCATGTAACTGTAAGTAATTTTCCGGATTTGCAAAGCTTAGATAGAACGGAATTTGTTTAAAAAAAATAAATGAATAAATTCTTCGTATTTTTAATGTTTTTCTTTCAGCATGAAATGTGACATATATCAAATGTCGGCTTAAAATATTATACTCATTAATTAAAAAAATCGATTTCAAATACTTTTGGAGTGATCCCACTTATTCCATAAGAAATTGCCGGGGTATAAAAAAGGCTGCGAAATAAAATATTCCTAAGTTGTAACTATGAGTTGTTACTGTTTCGCATAATTTGCTTTAAAGTTTCAAAAGGATTATTGTTATCTGAGAAATTCGTACATTCAACTGACTTTTCAGTTTTCCTCAATAATTCACAAAAAAATCCCAGTCGGCAAGCCGGAAGGCAAGGGTAGATTCCGTTTTATTTGGAAATTTCGTCCTCTATTTTCATTATGGTTGGAGCTGCAAGAATGAAATAGGGTGGAAGAAACTGCAAGTGACGAGAACTTTTAAACAAGGTGTAACATCCATAGGTTAAAATGAAATTTTATTTTAAGGGGGGAGCAGAAAATCACATTTCAGCTCTTAACTTCTAAGCAATTGAAGCTATCAAAAAGCTTTAAATATAAAAATTGTTCGTTATGATAAGGCAATAATTCATCTGATTTGAATTTTCTTTCTATCTTCAATTGGAAAGGAATTATGGGGAAATGATAAATGCAGCCCCCCATTTCCACCCCTTTTGAGCTGATAGTCCATCTACGAACTCGGCTGAGATTTTCACTATCCTTATAACATATCCTACGCCGGCTAAAATCAAATAAAAATTGATCCAGGTATCGTGTTCACAAAACAACATGGGCAAAGCGTTACAAATATATACATTGACGGCTCGTCAACTCAGAAACAAGAAGTGTTGAAAGAAAACCTTCAAGGTAATGTATTTAAAAATGAATAAAAAAAACCCAGTTTTAATTCTAAATAGCCCAAATTTTTTAACTTTAGTTATTTAAATTGTATTTTAGAAAATTATCTACGCATCTTTTTCCCCAAGAGGGATTTCTAATAAAAGAAAACGAATGCTTCGTAAAGAAGATGATTTTCTGTCTGGCAACGTGAAAGCGAAACCATAACCAAATATTGAGAAACAAGAGAATAAAAATAAACCAAGAGAACGAAGGACATCCTCTGGTGGTAGGGAGAAAAAAAAGGAGCAAAACGCAGTTGGCCTTGCGCCAAATCGAATCGGCTTGTGCTGCATCGAATGCAGCTCAAGCCACCGTCAAACTCAATGAGAGGAAATTGAGAGTATTTTTATGCTTATGAGGGCTGTTCCGCGAACAACTCCGACATGTGTATCTCCTACTTATTGACGTATTTCCTGTCTTCTTTCTTTGTTTTCGCTTTTCATTTCCTCCATTTTCGTTGCTGTTCGAACTTTCCAATGAGGAAAAAACTAACCTAACAGAATTTTAAAAAAAAGAGAAACTGAAAAACAATCGTTTAAAATAATTTCAGGGGGTGCTGCAGCTCTGCAGTCCTAATGGTCATATATATATATAACTGGGTTAATATTTTCTGTATTTTCATTCTCATCGGGAGATGATTTTGGGACATATTCCCCTTTTCTATTGTCCAACAGTTGGCTTCGTGGAGAGTTGGAGCCAGAAATCGAGATAAACACGACGAACTAGACTCTAGGCTAGTTAGACATTTTGATTGTTGAATTTCAAATAAGGATTGTCTTTTTCAAGTTTGGTTAATTATTGATGCTAAAAGTATTATGTTAAGTTTTTTGTATCTTGAGCGCATGATTCTGGATGGGTTAATTTATTTTAATCCATAGCATTAATTATTATTATATTTGGGTTTTGGGATATATGAATATACACTATATGCCTAAAAGTATCCGGACACTTTCAGATTTTCAACTTTTTTAGAATTTCTCCAGAAAGGTTTAACTGACTACCTTCAAACTTCGACCATGTGAAGAATAGACTATAACTCACATTTTACATAGAAGATTAGGTCCTGAGGACAATTAAGGGACCGTCTACAAACTGATGAAGCCAAAAAGTGTTTCGGCCCACACCGTTTCACAGAATACTGATAACAATATGAAACGTTCAGAAATGGTTATGTTTAATGTGCATAATATTTACAGGAATTTTCGTAAACTCAGCATAAATATTTGGGAAGATATAAAGGTTTTCTTAAAAACTCCCAAATTTTCTAGCCTGTTTTTCGTTTATAACATGCAGAGTTTTCTTTTATATTATACGAAACTTACAGAAAAAATGACAATATCTTAGAAAAACATTTTGTATAAATTTGGAAAAATCTTTTTGAATATTACAGAAAATATGAGCATTTTTAATAAATAATTTTTACTGCCATGCGCAAAACATAGCTAATTTTTCTTTTACAACTGTAAATCCAGATATACAAGGCAACTTATATAAAAAAATTAATTCAGTTTAATATCATTAGTATTCATAACGATATCGTCATTACAACGAACAGAATTTCAGCTCCTGTCGAAGAGAAACTAAAAGATGAGGGGTTGTATACAAATTGATATTTTTTAAACCTATATCTTTGAATAGTTATAATGAATTGTATAGTGATAGTGGTTAGAATTTGCTGAATACCCATGAACACTTATCAATTACGTGCATAACTTAAATTCCATCTAACTAAGCACTATAAATAACAAAATTTTATTACTTTAATTATATTATTTACTTGATTATTAACGAGTTACATATTGTTACAATTTTACGACCAAACTATATTTTTAAATATACTTCTTTTATGGCTAAACGATTTTTTTTTATCTAATTAATTTCTTTTCTTAAAATATTTTACTAATGCTAGAAATATATTTTTATTTATTCGTTATAAATATTAGAAGTGTTCATGGGTATTCTGCAAATTCTAACTATTATGTAATTCAATATAACTATTCAAAGATATATGTTTAAAAAATATCAATTTGTGTACAACTCCTCATCTTTTAGCTTCTCTTTGACAGGTTCTAAAATTCTGCTCCTTGTAATGACGATGTCTTTCTGAATACTAATGATATTGAACTGAATTTTTTTTATATAAGTTGCCCTATATATCTGGCTTTAAAGTTGTGAAAGAAAAATTACGCTATATTTTGCGCATGCGCAGTAAAACATTATCTACTAAAAATATTCATATTTTCTGTAATATTCAAAAACAATTTTCCAAATTTTTACAAAATGTTTCTCTAACATCTTATCATTTTTTCTGTAAGTTTCGTATAATATAAAAGAAAACTCTGCATGCTATAAGATAAAAAACAGGCTGGAAAATTTGGGATTTTTAAAGAAAACCTTTATATTTTGGCCCAACTATTTGTGCTGAGTTAACGAAAATTCTTGTGAATGTTATACACATTAAACATAACCATTTCTGAAAGTTTCATCCTATTATCAGTATTCTGTAAAGCGGGGTGGGCCAAAACAGTTTCTGTCTTCATCAGTTTGTAGACGGTCCCCTAATTGCCCTCAGGACCGAATCTTCAGTGTAAAATGTGAGTTACAATTTATTCTTCACATGGTCGAAGTTTAAAGGCAGTCAGTTAAACCTTCCCGTAGAAATTCTAAAAAATGTGAAAATATGAGAGTGTCCGGATACTTTTAGGCATATAGTGTATATATATATATATATATAATAATTAAATACAGTGCAGTTTTTATTAAATGCTGAATTGATATTTGATGTTTTTATTTACTATATATATATATATATACTCTCTGGTTAACCGAAACCAGGGTTATCCGAAATGCCTCTGAAATCTCAAATCCAAAAAACTCGTTTCGTACTGGGCGGAAATAATCGCGAAGGCGAGACATTTTAGCAATGATATCCCCACTTTTCAGTGATTGTTTTTATAATGCTAAAATTCAAATTAATGGGTATTATCCACATTAATTACGATATCGCTTACCTGTGCCTTGTCAGGCTCATTGTGTCCGAAATCGCCGGTGCAAATATTGTTCCCTATGGACGTTTAACTTTAGTAATGAACATAAATGTAATCTGCAGAGATAATTTTGAATTCGTTTTACAGTGGAAATATTTCAGTGTTACATACTGTAATTAGATACATAACAGAAATAGATGCTTAGGGATTAACCGAAAAAATCGTTATACGAAATTAACCACAAATTCTTTATGAGAAACAAATATGCTCAACGTCAAAAGAATTTATTACAATTGATAAACTGTAGAAATTTCTTTATCATAACATTATTCAAGTAAATTCATCTACTAGAAGCATTTGAGGAAAATATGGAAAAGCAGCGAAAGCGTATTAAATTCGTTTTTGGAAGATAAGAATTTTAAAAATATTTCATTTTCCTAATTTAATGTGTAGAACATTCTATGAGTTGTCCAGATAAACGAGAATTATTTTAGGTGCGTATTATGCTATGTTACAAAATGCGCGACATTATGAATTTTCTCATAATGTGCTTTCATGTCGAAGCATTTTCCTTTTCAGCGGAAATAGGGTGTGTAATTTCAAAAGATTTTAACTTTATAAAAATGCTTTCCTATTTAAGAAAATTAAAATTCTCGGCTAACATTTACCTATATAAGACAGATACTGCGAATAATACATCCATTCTGTGGCTAGAAACATTTACTTATTCAGTCATGTTAAGCACTGACCTAAGTAATTTTTGCAATGTTAAATTCCCTCTCCTTAGATATACTTTGGGATGAACCTCGTTTTTGAATCGTGGTCAGAAGATGAGTATTATACCTGAATCAACACACCTTCCCCAGATCATTCCAATGGTTGGATATTTGACCCTCGATATTAAATTTAACGTGTGCCATATACATGACTAATCATTGGCAGAATCGAGTTTCAAGCCTATAGCCTCAAGTCCCGAAGTCAAGACCTTATCTTCAGGCAACAGCGATTCCCTTGCTCAGTCAGTGTTTATTAATTCAAAATGAAACTTTGAAAGCGTGTTATTATATTACTTCTGAATTTTTAAAGGTAAAAAAGGAAAATTTATTCCATCTTCTTTTTTCTTTCACATTTACTAATTGGTTATAAGTATGTATAATATTGAATATTGTACAAATACTAAGAGCAATGACAAAAAATGGACAAATTTTTGCTATATATTTATTATCTAGCTATAATAAATTATACTTAAAGTTCGTATTTCACTGAAATTCTCTGGATTACAATATCTTTTCGCTTTTGAACAAACGGGATAGATTGCAAAATTAAAGTTGTAATCTACGCCTCAAAATCGCAGATACTTCTTTTCTGATGAAACTTAAGGAAGTGATATTGCTTTTGTTCGACGAAAGCCATAAAAATATTTCGAAACTGGCCATTTTATTAAATATGAACTGAAGATAACTATCAGTTTCGTTATTACGATCGCAAAGAATATTTTATTAGCTTTTTTACGATTATTATTGAAAATAAAGCAATATTCAAAGGAAATTTACCTTTTTACGATTATATTTTTACATAACAATAAATTAGAGGAAGGAGAAGACCTTAGAATAGCAATAGTTTCATAAAAGGGCTCTTCCGTACACTGCATAAAGTTAATTTTCCTTCAATAAATGGCAATTTCTTTTTTTTCGTGGAAGGAAAAATACATTTTCAGAAATGGATCTCTACTGGCTTATCTCATAAAATAATATTTGAAAAAATAATTAAAAGTTACGCATGGCCCATATTTATTTTTCGTAAAAGCAATTTCAGATTTTTTAAGACTACACATTGTTTCAGTTTAATGCTTTGTGTTATGCTATGATACGCTCTCAACCATAGAATTTGCTTTGACACTTTAAAGAGATCACAACATAGATGTATCTATTATGTGTTATGCAGAAACTACTCAAAATGAGTGAAATTATAAAGTGATCTCTCTTTTATTAAATCAAACTGTTATTTGCAGGCTGAAAAGTGAAGGATGATCTATAATTGAAATTGGATTTCTTCAAACATAAATTTCAAGAACTGTCTATATAATAGGAAAAAAACGATGGAAGATTTCAAACTCGAAATATTTTTATCGTTTTCATTACCAGATATTCTCTTTTGCCTCGTGATTTAAAAAAAAATACGTGTTTAGGTCGTATCTTGCAGACATCCACATATTTTGTTTCCTTTAATGCGTAAGTTGTTGTACATACATGCACTAAATCGAGCAGCATTCGCTACTTTTATCCACTAATTAATAGATGTTTCTCTGTTCTTCCTCGTAATTCATGAGTGAAGGCTTTAAACCGACTATTCCGGTATTCTCCTTTCTCTCGTATATTATTTAATCCGAAGTTTGTACTGAAAAGAGGAGTTTATGGTCTTGAAGACAATTTTAACTTGTGTTTTAATGCACATCTAATGCAGAAATAAGAAGAAATAATGGTGTATCTACGGCAAAAATATGATATGATAAACTCACAAAATTAAAAATGGAATAAAAATCATTACCGCCAAAAGAAAGAGAAAAAATAACTATAAACTGAAAAGACTAATAATTATTTTTGTAAAGTCTCACGAGAATTGATAAAATATCATTATTATCTACTTAGATTCTGGTGTGATATTGTTAGAGGGAATTAAGAGAAGGAAATTAAAATAATTTTATATGCGCATGGCCCACCCATCTTATTGTTTGTTTTCTTCAAATACTTACTTGCGATTAAAAGTGTACCCACGATAAAGTTCTTTTCCGATGTCGCTTTTTATGAATTTTTCCCTCTTTTATACACATTCGCGAATAACAAGATTTTTTTTCGTCCCTAATAGAAATGCCACCAACCAGCCCTATTAGCCGTCAGTTAAAACAAATAAATTCCGCAGCTCTTAAGTGGACATAGCTATTCATTTAGGTACCAACAACTATTTTATGAATTTCGAGTAGGCATTTGAAAATTGTACCTACTGTTCAGCAACGAATTTCGAGACTACCACTTTTGGACGATTTTACACCGAAAAGGGATGTTAGGCAATGAGTCATATGAGCACATTTCTGGAGTTCTTTGTTAAATCACACTCAGTAAAATGTAAACATCACCCTTCCAATCTTCACTTCCCCCCTATTTTGATGAAAATAACTCCTCCCGGCGCAAGCGTAAAATCGCGGAGGGTTTCCTAATCCGTTGCTAAACAATTCGTAAGCATCGTAATCCGTTGCAAAACAGACTGTATATTCTACAATAATAATTTTTGAAAAATGCAGCATCAAATTTGTTCTTGTAATATTATGCGAAGAACATAACACATGTCCCACATAGGGACACCGCGAGTATGTGGATGAGAAGCTGCCGGATAAGTCAGCGGGTTTTCGTTCCTGGGCGTGGGTAAAATAACGGTAAGGGAGTGAGTCCTTCCTCCAGTGATAATACGTGCCTCCTTTGGAAGGGGTCGGGCCGTGGTCACTGATGCAATAATCATTTAAAACCTGTTTGTGAAGAATGCAGTTACAATAAAAATGTTAATTTGCAATATCAAGTTACAATGAAACAAGTGTAAACAAACAACTAAGAGCCTTTTAGTTTTTTTAGAACTTAATTCTTTAAAAAGATGATTCAACAGAAAAGTAAATCGATTTTAGTGCAAGAAAAATACTTTAATCGTTTTTAAGATATCTCCACTTCACCTTCTCGAAAAAGATTATGAATTATTATTTTTTAAGAACCTTTGACTTCAAGATTATTTCAATGCTATAACAGTTTCCGTTCAGAGAACGATAACTTGCAATATGTTTTCTCCCAAACCAGCGCCATCCTTTCATTCAAGACTTAAAGGGAAAAAATGAATTTAGGTGAAAATGCGGCGCGAAAACGGAACATATATTACAGACATTTGATTTCTTCGCACGCAAAAAGAAGTCGGATGGAAGGAAGGAGTATTGATATGACGGGTTAGAAATACTGCTGGCATAGACCAAAAAGTTTCGGCGGGCGTTGAATACATATTCGGGCGATGAGAGCGCAGCAGTAGGCGTCAAATTCTGAAAAGGGGGATGAAACGTTTAATACGTTGGGGCTGGGGGCATTTCTCATGCAAGCTGACGTGATTGCATATCTCCACTGCTGTGTCTTTTCCCACGTATCTCCGAATTCCTTCTACAAATGGTCTCGGGCAAGGTTGCCATTTCTGGCACTGGTTCACCTTTAAATTACTTCGGGACTTTTCAGAGCTTCGGCAATGACCAAGACGAATTATATTTTAGAAAGAATGTAGTTTAGGTTAATGAACATTTTTAGTGTTTTATGAATAGAATGCCTATTGTTTCAGAATGTTATTGCTCTTTTGGAATATTTTTTTGATTTCAAATTTACTTATAGAGTTGATGCTGGTAAATCTCATACGTTTGTTATTTTCTTCATTAAAATAAATCGAGATTCTTCATATTTTCTGCAACGATTCTCTAATGGTATACATTTTGGAACGGGGTAAAAATTCGTTTATAAAGGGATTGCCGGTTTAGGATGTAATTTTTATATTTGAATTTCATCTTAATGCGGGATATTTATTTTTTTATCAGTACAATTTTGTAACTGTTGTTTGTTTAGAAATAAATTTCAAAATTTTTTTATTAATACTTTTCAATAAATGAATATATGTGTCTTTTACGAAAAGTAATTCTGAAAAGTTGACTAAGCTCTTTGATATAAGATTTGATGGATTTCATAGAAATAGTTATTACAGCCCTGATAGTTGACGAATACTTTCTCACATCTTTGGACTATTAATTTTAATAAATCATAAACATGGAATTCGAATATTTCCAATTAGATAAGATGATTAATTTATCAGCATATTGAAAAAAATTTTAAAGGATTTTTTTCTGATTCCATTCATAGTTTGTCCTATTTCAATAAATCATATATCAACACAGAAATGACACCCATCTAGTTTCTGCCCTTAATTGACTATGTTCGCATATTTGTTGATATTATTGTAAATTTTAGACTGTAAGAAATATCTCAACCTAGTATTCAGTAACTTTACTTAATTTTCTGCAGGTGGTAAAATTAAGGCAAATTTGTTTTAATTTGATTCGGTACAGAATTGAAGAAATGTAGCATATACAGGGTTCCCACTTATATCCGTCACATACCCCTTAACTTCTAAACGGTGACAGATTAGGCCATAAAGTTGGTGTCTAGGTATAGTAAAAAGGCTATGCGCTACTCGGTGAGACAACTTACAACGCCATCTATCGGCAAATTTTGAAATTAGCTGTCCTATCTCACGGAAATAGCGGTGAAAGATACGAGAAAAAAGTCAATTAGAAAGTTGTAGAGCCCTCTTGATTTAGTACGAAAAGATACCTTGCGCACATTATTACTCAAACCAGAATGTAAAAAATGAATATTTGTTTGATCGTGATTTTCAACACTATGGCGTCGTGAAACGCGAGAGAAGCTAGAAAAGACCTTGTTATGGGGACACATAAAAGGGCATGTATATGAGACCCATCCGCCAACATTGCAGGATCTTCTATGACGCATTACTGAAGCTTGCGCCTCCGTAACACCCGCCATGTTGCACAATGTGCAGCGAGAAATCCAGTCCAGAGTGCAAATGTGTATAGTAGCTAACGGAGAGCATTTTGAGCAATATAAATAAATGATCCAGAAGACAGGGACGTGTCTCAGTTTCTTTCTTCCACTCTTTATGTCATGACAATTTTCGAAATCGTGACCAAACAAATGTTCATTTTTTGCATTCTGTTTTTAGTATGAATGTGCGCAATGTATCTTTTCTTATTAAATAGTGAGCGCTCTACAACTTTCTAATTGACTTTTTTCTCTTATCTTTCACCGTTTATGAGATACGAACGTTAATTCTAAAATTTGCCGACAGATAGCGCTGTAAGTTTTGCTCATCGAGTAGCGCATAGCCTTTTTACTATACCTAGACACCAACTTTATGGCCTAATTTGTCACCGTTTAGAAGTTAAGGGGGGTTTAACGGATATAAGTAGGAACCCTGTATATAAATATAGTCAAGATAACATAAAGCAACTTTTGAAAAAGAGGACTTTCGAACTAAGGAGAAATCTTAAAAAATATCAAATTATTTAATTTTCTTTTGCAAGTTTAGAATGATTAACAACAGAAATGAGTATGATGAATGACCCTACAACCATATTATGAGGCTTCTGACAGAGCCATTATGACAACATATTTTTTTCTTCTCTTACTTTTTGATTTACAAATGATAGTATCATTCAACGAAGGCACAAGTATAAAAATTCATTTAAAAATTGAAAATTTATAATGAAAAGATTTATTTCATCAAATTATCAAAATTACTAGCTATTTCAATGGTCTCTTTTGTTTGAGATTATATATTCATATGCGTTTAAATAGTTATTTTTATTATCAAAGTTATGATTATTTCTATAGAGATTCCATCCATTAAAGTTTTTGATGCCGATTGAAGACTTTTTGAGTGGCGTGAATATGAATTGACAGGACTGGTAAAATGCCAGAGGCGCAAGGTCTTAGAGTATTCCGAATCTAGGTATTATAATTATATGGTTATACGCGGACAAACAAACCTTTCCTTTGTCAGTAGTAATGGACTCGAACCTAACCATTTAAGGGATGGGGGGATGAGGAGTGTCTAATTACGCCACTGTACCTCTTCCCCTTCTTCCAATTAAGCCTCATACGAGAAGTTAATATTGTTTCAGCGATTCTCGACTCGGGGACTTGGTTCTCGATATACGGTGAATTTTCCACAAAGTTCAATCTTTTCTCTCTCCAGACTGAAAAAAGTTTAGTTTTAGAGTTCGTTGAGCTTTGCAATGCGGTGAATCCTAGTGTGCTCTGCAATCTTTTGAATCGTTCTTGCTGTCTTGTGCTTGAGTTATGTACGCGTGCTTCTTCACATATTTGTATTTGTGGCTGATAATAATTTATTGTAAATTAAATGATTTAATCCAGGGGACCCGAGTCATCATTCACGCCTCCTTTCTTTCAAGTGAAAGACGGCATACGGCTCAACAATATATTGAAATTTCGTCTGCATGATATCCAACTACTGTCGATTTAATCTACGATACAAAAATGTGACACAATTTTCATGATCTTTGTATATATGCTGAGATATATACACAAATCATAAGATCATCTTTGTATATATGCTGAAACAGATTCATCCACTAGGGGATCGAATTGACCACACCAAAATATTAGAAGCTTATGATCCAGACAAGGCCAAACTGTAATTAATTTGAATAACTGTCATTCATTCCTGATACCATCAGTTTTCGGCATGTCGATTCTGACAGCGGATAATATGGAATAACTTGTAGATTACCTTAAATTCCAATTAGGTAAGGCAAGCTGGTCTCAAAACAGTAATATTAAAAATTTGCGTAAATATTTATCAAATACACACATCAGATTATCATTTATGCTTTAAGTGGGTTGCTGTGCGCTGTGCTTTATTTTCTCTCTCCCTGAGAAGAATTATCTGTAAGTGTGTAACAAGTATGCAGATATATCTGCACAGGTACTGAATAAGAAAGGCTACTAAACGGATCTGACTGAAAATTAAAGACCAGGAAAGGATATTTTACAAGTCTTACATTAAACGGAAACTAAGAAACTGAAAGGAACAGGATATTCAATAGTAAATTATGAGTTGAAGTGTGAAAGATGATCAATGAGCACCCTGAGACCATCACATATTTTGCTTCAAGTTTGAGAAGAAAATATTAAAAATAAACATGATCTTTTCTAAGACTTTAGTAAATGCTTGAATATAAGTGTGTGTCTTGGCCACATTTCGATGCGATTTCTCAAAATTATAAATATTCCACATTAATTCTCTCATGTACTCATGGAAGTTCAAATATTTTCCTTCAATTAATAGCTTCTGTCTGGCCGTAGAAAAGATTTCATGTAAAAATGCCATGGCTTATAAAATAAGATGTGAAAAATATTCATGCAATACAACAACCAATTTATACTATAATTCCTTTTAACAGGAGATGTCTACTGTATATTTATCTCAAAATTATCTCAAATAAATTATATGGATAATTTAATTTGATATATTAAGACGAAAAGACGAGCTTAAGATAAGCATTGAATGAAATAGATGAAATATTATAAGTATTAATTACTACAATAAAAAAATTATCAATTTCCTCTTAATTGTGATCAAAGGATTAGTTAAAATATGAAAGTATAGGTATTATATGGGAATTTCATTTCATTGAAGGTTTTTCTATTAAAATTCTTCATATTTAGATGTCATAAAGTAAACACGTTGGCACTTTATTTTATTTAGAATAATAGTAAATGGGATAATCAGGATCTCTTCTCTTTTTAATACATTAAAAAAGACCTTCTTATAAATCTTTCGATCCCGTTGAGATAAGTAACTAATATTAATAATGAGAAATAATTTAGTTTTCGCGTTTCAAAATGGAAATTAAACTTGTTTCCTTTGAGTTAGTAATACGTCAAATTGAATCTAATTAACATTTTATTCCTCGATTTTGATGACAGGTCGTATATAATATTAAGTATGCATAATATAAAATTTGTGTTGATTTACTTAGGAATTTATTTTTAATTCAAAACGAGAAACGTTCAAAATAAGATTTTTAAAAAATGAGCTGAATGTTTGATGCTTATTTTAATATTTTCGTAAATAACCAGTTTTTTGTTTTAATGATTTCAGTGAATGGCTTCTTTTTTAAATAAAATTAATAATTCTTTCCTGGAAGGAAACTCTTTCCAACTCAACATTCACTTTAGTGATTATTCCAACTACAGACTCCAAATTACAGTAGATGACGTAGAAACATAAGAGTTGTCTTTCAAATGAGTGTTTTGAGTTCCATTGAATCAATAGGCTTTATTGACATTTCCTATAAAGAAATGATGAAAAGTGTTCTACATGATGAGGCAATACTTTCAAGAGAAATATCCATCCTTTCCAAAGCCGACTTAGACTCTGTGCCCTGTTGTAGGACACATCTTACAATTCTGCTTTAATTCATCCTCTTTTAAGTTACTCAGCATATTCTCGGAGTGCGGATCGGAATTGTAGTAACCATAGCAAACATTAGTTAAGAATAAAAATATTTTTTAATTACAGCCAAAAATAACCTTAAATTGTCTAATCACTCTATCTTGTAAGGGAGTCTTTAATCTTTCACCAATGGCTCAAGAGAGTGGCCGGAACAAGCTGGGGACTCAGTAAGAACATGAGAAGACATCTGTATCTAACGGTGGTGGAAAAGGTCTTCTCTATGCCTCAACAGCATGGGCCCACAAAATCACTGCCAGGCAACAGGAACTCCTGTCTTCTATCCAAAGAAAGTTTCTGCTCAATATCACGGGGCGTACAACACCACCCCAACGGCGGCTCTCCAGGTCATAGGAGGTCTGTTGCCTTTTCACATTAAAGCCAAAATGCAATCAACACTGGTAAGAAATTGCGCTTACGAAGGTATCCACTTCGACCATGAAAGATGTGAACAGCCATCCCCACCATCAATAACCTTGCACTTTTTACTTTCTCGTATGCGAAGTATACAAAGAGAAAGTATTGTGATCGTCAAAAAATTCGAACTCGAGATTTTGACGAATCTCCACGTTTTAGACCTCCCTGAGTCCGAAAAACACATTTCTGTGTGTCTGTCTGTCTGTGTGTGTGTCTGTCTGTCTGTGAACACGATAAGTCGAAAACTATTAGAGCTACGGGGATGAAATTTGGTATGTGGTCTTTACACATAATTTTTAGATTTCTATCAAATTTTGGACAAAATCCGTCAACGGGAAGTCTGTCTGTCTGTATGTCCGAAGTCATGGGAACACTATAACTCAAACACTTGAATAGCTAGATGGATAAAATTTCGTACACAATTTTATCGTCATGAATGTAGGTCCGTATAAAATTTTGGGCCAAATCCGTCAAAGGGTTGACTATCTGTCGGTCTGTATAATCGCATCTCCAACGAATCCGCTATCTCCACGCGCATGCGTACTGGTTTTATCTTACACCCAGCCCTTTGGTAATCACGCCGGCTTCTAATTCCACCTCCGCGTTAGACGACCTTCGGAAATCGTGGTATGACTGGTTTCGCTTATTTTTTTCTCCGCTGCGTTTGGGGTTCCTGTTCGTTTCACTGCCTTTGAGCTTATTTTTTTCTACATTGTTAGGAGTTTACGAGAAAGTTTAGGGGAGATCACTCCCGCTGGTTAACTTGGAAGATAGAATCTCACAAGGGGGACAAGGTCCTTCCAACAAAACGCCAAATCGAAGTATGCACAGGTGGATCAAAGATAAACGATCAAACGGGCAGTGCTTTCTGTGCCATTGCAAGCGAAGTCGTCACTAAAACCTGAAAGTCCAAACTCAGCACAGCAAATACTGTGTTACCAACACTGCAAACGAAAAAGTCAAGATGTGGAGCGACAGTGAGTCTATCCTCCAAGCTCTTAAATCCCTTTAGGTAAAGAGAAAAATCCTTAAAGAGGCACAGATGACCCTTCCAGAAAATACCAGAATCAGGCTCGACTGGGTTAAAGCACATATAGGCAATGAAACAGCAGATATCCTTGCGAAGAAGGCAACCACGGATTGAACACCAGCCAACCTTTCACTCCCAAAAAGTTACCTAAAGAACCAACTACTACAGCTCTCCCTCTGGCGTTGCCAAACTGAGTGGGATAATGGTGAGACTGGCAGATCGGTTTACAACATTATGCCAAAAATATCAAACAAACAGCTGCACTGGTCGTTTAATCCATACAATTCGCGACTGGCCATGGGCCTTTACTCAGCTACCTAAAGAGATTCGGTCTCCATTTAACAGACTACTACGGATGTGGAGAAATAGGAAATCCGCTACACTATGCAACGAGATGCCCACTAACTTTATCATATCACCACAAAGCACCAAGCCCACAATTCATAGTCCATTGGTGGAAGAGCGCCTTATCCAGCAAACTCTCAAGACGAAATATAGATCGTCTAATCAAATTCCTAGCGAAGAATGGAGATCTAATTAAATGTCAAAATAAAACACCGTCACAGACTCCAACTTAGAAATAGACACTTCCAAAGATTCACTTCCCGGAACCAGAAATTGGATGAATACCCAGTCTAGCAGCAAAGCACACTAGCTTAAGAACAGTAACAAGTCAACACCAAATTTTCTTCCGTAATTCATTTGAAAAATTCACCCTTCACATCACTGCAAACCCTGGAGTAACAATTCTCAGTTAATATTCCAGCGATCTCTAAGTAAAAGTAACATTCTTGTTGATGTAGTATAGATATATGAAGATGCACTTTTCTGTATAAATGAATTATGTCCTTTATACAGAAAAGACAAAATCTAAAATAAAAATGCCCTATTAATAATGTTTGAAAGTAAATCTTTCTCTGATCAACAGAAATGGCGAATTTACTAGTTTTCAAATAAAACTTTTAAGAGGATTATTGATTAGCAATAAAACAATTATATCTTAAACATTTTTTCATGAATATGAAAAAAGTGTTGTGAAAACATTACTCAAATATAAATTTAATCAAATGGTGGTTACTATTATGGATTGTTTTAAAAAAGTTATTCATTTAAACTTATGAAATTTTGTATACATCTTTTTTGAAATGTAACTGCATCAAATATCTTTAAAAGTCTTTTAAACTATATATGCATTTGCATTAAAAAGTTCTGGATCTTATTTCATTACGGCAGAATGAATATAGATAGAACCTAGTTATTTGGTGTTCTTAGCATTAACCAGTTAAAGCCCAAATTATTTCCGCTAAATACATTTTGATGAATATCTAAAATCTAAGTTATTATGGACTACTTAGAGTAAAGATGTGAAATTCAAGCAATTGTTTTTTTTAATTTTGAAATTACAGCCCGTCCTCATTTGAGGACGCTGGGCGTTCCAGTGTTAAAAAGTTAGTCTTGTTAGTGAAGTCAATAAACTTTGTTACAAGATATAAAATTTGTAATCAAGGCCTAGTCAAAGTATTTTAATGAATTTTTTGAGAAATTTGTTTTAAATTATATAATTATTTTTAATATTTATCAAAAATATAGACTAAAAGTTTGCATTTTTATCGCTGAAATTTTATGCTTTTGCTAATAATAACGATAGATTAACTGGAAAAATTTTACAAAAAGTTACTGAATCCGAGTACACGATGTATACATAAAATGATTAAAAATACATAACATTCATAAAAACATTTAAATGCACAAATATTATTATCATTCTTAGATAAAGAGTAATCTGGAGTATCTTTTACTTCAGCAGCATATCTAAGATTTTTATCTAGAATAAGGTGATATGCTTCCTGAGTGCAAAATTTTTTCTGTTACACTTAACTGGTGCATTTCATTTATAAGACTTCCGAAATTTTATTTATCCTTATTTATTCATTGTATTTTGAATATTCAGGATCAACAGTTGATCAATTTACTTTTATCTTTTTTCGTTGACATTTCATTTCTGACGGCGATGGTCCAGCATAATATTCACCCAAATCGATAATACTCATTAATTTTTCTGAAATTTCGATTTTGCCGTACTTTCTATCAGATACTGGATGTATAGTTGTACGTTCATCATCAAAATCTTTTTCTTCTGTTAACTTGTCAAGGCCCGATAGAGTAGCAATAATATTCATTTTCGATTTGTTCTCAAAACAAATATTCTCGAAGTTCATCATTCCTAAGAAACTGGCAAGCCATGGTTATTACTCTATATTATTCTGAAAAAAGATGAAATATGAATATTTGCTTTGAAAAAGTTGAACGAAACTTTAATTCAATCATTACGCACAAAGTGCAAAAAATGAATGATTTTGAAAATTTGAATAAAAGTTAGTTACTACACCCAGCGTCCTCAATTGAGGACAACAACATGTGACATCATTTCTGAGAAAGAAAATTTCAAAATTACGACATAGTTTACAATAATATGTTAACGTAGTACTCTGAAATGAAGTATTATAATAGATGTGATTACTCACTCTGTTTTTAGCTGATGCAGCTGCGCGAAAAGCAAATGTACCTGCGAAGCTTGAAAAATCGCAAAACGACGATGCATATCATGAAATTATAAACAGTAGCAGCTGCATCAAAATTTATAGGAATCTTAATCGTAATGTGATCTACCATTGCTAAAAATAAAAAATTAAAACTTTTCAAGAAATAGAAACGATTCTAACACTGTTTTATTCACTGTCCTCAAATGAGGACTCTGTGCATTAATGTGTTAATTTCCACAAGGTGCTTTTTTGTGCTAAATCAATGTTGCTCTACCACTTTGTAACTGACTTTTCCCCCTATATCATACTGTTTTTGAGATAGGAACATGAACTCTGGTACTTCCCGCCAGGTAGCGCTGTAAGTGGTCTCATGGAGTAGTCAGTCAATATACCTAGATACCATTTTTATGACGACAGCGGCAGTTCTGAAATTAAGGTGTGATGGTGTAAGCAACTTTAGTGGGCATCCTATATACTTAACAAACGTAATACTCTATACATTTTTTTATCTCCAATTCTCGAGAGTATGATAATCAATACTCTCCAATTTTTTCCCATGATTTTTTACCATCACTTCAAAATGCATTTTGAACAAAATATACAAATTGTTTTTTAATCATTTTTAAAGTTGATTTTCAGGAAAGAGTTTTATGCACACTTAATTTTCAATACATTTCTTGTTTTAGAAAACTAAAATTGTTCCTAAACTATTCGAAATGAGTCGGATCTTAAAACGATTACAAAGATTTACTGTAGTTAAAACAGGAATCCTTAATTGAATGTTTGTATGATTTTCTTTAAAATTAAATGGGATGTCTAAAGGCATAATCTAACTCAGTGCCTATATATATATTTCTCAGTCTATATATTCTTCTGAACTCACGAAATATCCATTTTCATTTAAAGCATATATTAGTGTCATTTTATTCAAATATTAGTATATAATCTGGAGATAAAAAACTGAAATGAGAATTTCATCATTTGGTCAATTTTTAAAAGTCCATCATCCACCTAATATTTAACGGTCCAAAAAGTGTTCCATTATAAATGAAATAATAAACACACAACAACTTCTTAAGATAAGTTTCCCTCTCCAGCTTACTAAAAATAGCTGCTTCTAAATAAATAAATTAAAAAGAAAGTTCCAAAAGGTAAGCAGATTTTTAAGTGGTTAATGCTTCTGAGAACATGAAAAGGCGTTTCTTTGCAAAAGGAAATCCCAGTACCCTCTCCGCTTGTGTGAATGAGTTTTCCTTTAGTGGACTACGGCAACCCTAGAGTATACTTCCTCAAGTCTCAGTGGAAGAGTTTGGAATGAGGTTGCAAAGAGAAGTTCTTGTTTCCAAGAGATATGTATCTGGAGAGAAACGCTTTTCGGGGGCAAACGTTCCCACCGTTAATGGGGAAAGAAAATGACATAAGCAAATAGGAAAACAGAACTAGATGACACAGTCACGCGATCTTCTGGAGCAAGTCCTTCCCATATTTTCATAGTTTACACATTTGGGAATACTGAATAAAGATTCCGACTTTTTATCTATATCAAGGTGCAAAAACCATTTAAAACTATGCTTGTTATTCTGTTTTCTTAAATCAGAAACAGGGCTAGTAAAAATAGCTATCTCCGCTTATAAAACTTAAAATCTCCATTTTGAACTTCTTTTAAAACCCCAAAGCATTAGAAAGTAAAGATATTACTTAGGTCTTGAGAATTTCTTAAATTCCGGGTTATTTTTTATTCAATACAATAGGTAAAAATGTGAGAGTCAAGTCACAATTCATATTGCTCAATTTCTTATACTACTTTTGTGTAATTAAAACATATAATAATTTTTATATTTAAAAAATCTTTATGTACAGGACACCATTTTTAATACAAAATTATTTTAAATAATGCTTTTCCTCCGTTATTGAAGATTGCAGTTGCTTTTATTGGATAAGTAAAGTTTCTTTATAATAGAAAATATTAATAATTACCGTTTAATTTTGATGATAAATAAAATGTTATGAGAAACGTAGTATTAAAAACTGTAATTTCTTTCCCTTTGCTTGCATAGAGTATCGAAAATATATTGTTATTCTCTCTAATACAATTAAATTTGAATTTATAGCAAATGTGGATCATACTCATAATGTTTCAGTTTTACTCCATTATTCAGTAACATCAACTAAATGTTTTTACAGACCACAGATTCAATAGTTAACATCATACTCACTGATACATCATTAATTATAATGGTCATACGTAATTTCTTTCCTTTTGCTTCCATAGAGTATCGAAAATACATAGTTACTCTACTTCAATTAAATTTGAATTTAAAGCAGATCTGGATCATACTCATTATGTTTCAGTTTTACTCCATTATTCAGTAACATCAACTAAATATTTTTACAGACCACAGATTCAATCGTTAACATCATTAATTATAATGAGTATACAGGGTGATAAGAATTAATGTAGCAGAAAGCAAAACTCTTCATCGTAAAAACTCCAGATCTCAGTTGTATTATTTTCATATGTTGATATGGATGACAAAGAAAAAAGATGCAAAAATATAGATAAAACTAAACACCTAAAAAATGTCCATTTGTTAAATTAGAACCCATTACCTCATACGAATCAATTAAGCCTTGCTCCGACGGTGTGTGGCTTGGTCGCTCGCAGGGGCGTATTAAAGACTAGGTGCGACAAGCGCGCGCCTGGGGCCCCGAGATGCAAAGATTTTTTAAAAATATAGCGATAAATTGATTTATTGAAGAAGCTCCCAAAATTCATTTCTATCTAACCAGATATAAAATCTTAGTTCAGGTAGATTGGTGTTCAAAGAATTCCAGACGTAAAAACACTACCCCATCAGAACTTTCAAGACTAAGGAATAAGCCCATTTTTCATTAAAAATCTCATGAAGCTGTCATTTCGGTGATTAGACTGAGTCGTGAATTTTCATTTTCAATATTATCAAATAATTCAGTTGTCATTAGTACTAATATATCAGTTCAGTAATGATCAGTTAGTATTTGTTTTTCATTTCCAGAGAGCCAGTTGGATTCTATGAGCTACTTCGAATAATTGCTACGGTGGAAATGTGAAACTAGCGACCCCCTATTTCTATTCCATCTCCTCACACCTTCGTTAAACGCCGATTAAAGACCATATGTTAACTCTCATCACCGTGGTCCCCTGCCGCCCTTTATCTTAATCTGACCACCAAGATATACCTCTGAACATGGAAATATAGTTAAAGGCTGAGTTTTCTTAATGATTCTGGTTTGCGTTGCCATAGAAAAGTTTTTTGCTAGTAAATATGCGACGCTATTCAAAACTGTGCGAGGCTCAAACACCATTAGGGAGAAAAATAAGCCTCTATAATTTGTAGGTCGCTGTCAGAGGAAAAAATCTTCTGCTGAGCTTTACCAATTGTGTGAAAACGAATTCTCATCCTTTGGAATAGGAAGAACTCTGCCTAACGAACTGGTTCATTACGAAAAGTTTTTATAATCCCATAAAGGTAAGTTTTATTTACGGTATGATTTCAATTTTGAATAATATTTTATAATAAGCATTTCATCGAACAGTGTGCCTATTTTATGAGCTCACTGAACTCAAAAAGTAAACAAAATGGTGTAAATTTCATAAAAATTCGAAATATTTTTGGATACTGAAGTTTAATGTTACATTTATAGCTTTAATAAATGTAACACTAAAGGTCTTTTCGTTTAATTTGAAAATAATGTTTTCGAAATGCGAAAAAATTCATTTCTTTAAATTCATATTCAACAGAAAAAGTAAATGTGTTAGTCAGTGTTCTATTCTCATTTGTCATATTTCCAAAGATTATGGCTACCAATTTAGTTCCATATATTTAATTCAATAAAAATAGGATATCGCGCACAAGAAATGTAATGCTTGTTATAACAACGTATCTGAAGCGTTTCTATAAAAGCATGCCCCATTTAATATCCAACACAATTTTCAAGTAAAAATAACAAGAAATAAATATTCTATTTAAATCTTATAATTCCAACAACTGACCGTATTTTGATGATAATATATTTTAAAATATTTATTATCTTAAAATATATGCTCTTAAAATGAATTTATGTATTTCTCGATTTCTCGCGTTTTCATTTTTTAATCTAAACTAAAAATGTTAATTAACTGTCTTGAAAAGAGTCAAAAATTATTGTAAAGTTCAATTCTCTTCAATGGTTTATTAAATATTATTACACCTTTATATATGAAACATGAAGAACTAAATAACTTTTGAACTTGACATTTAGTTTATAAGAAATCATAATCCTTCTTTCGAGGCAATGTGTAGAAATTTTGTATAATTTTAAACTTTGTCGTTTTACAAGGTATTTAATAAACATGCAGTATTTCAAAAACTTAAAATTAATTTAATGTTTAGAATTAATGTATAATTTTAATTCTAATCAATTATTAAAGCATCATGCTGATGTTTTAATGAATGCACAAAAATTAAAATTACATTATTGTTGCGTTTATGTGCATGTATCTGACAAGTCGCTCGTTTTTATTAAAATCGGGTTCATGTTCTATTCATATTTATCTCCGAGACATTTTAAGTTTGGCGATTATCTTAGTGTATGAGAAACGTATTTTTAACTTGTCATGGATTATTTTTAAGAAAGTTATCTGGTTCTTTGTTGTATAGCAAAATAATCTGAGAAAGTGTCAGAATGAGTTTGATTTGGTAGCACTCTTCTGTTTAAAAATACGCCGGGAAAAATACCTTGGAGCATTTTTTCTTTGTTGCATGAGTTCATGCCTCAAGAAATTTTTAAAACGTATAAAATGACGAAACAAAACGGTTTATAACAATTTAGTTCAAGAGATTGACTGTTTCTTCAATGAAAAGAAGCAAAGATTGCATGTTGATTTGAGCATTTAATATTAAATATCAAATTTGTTTTTGCATTCCCACTTCATATTACTTCAGTATTCAGCATGAACTTAATTCTTTTTAGTACTTTATACCTCACTAATGTTATTAGAAAATAATCGTGATATGTTCAGTAGTACTACAGAAAGAAATTTTGCTGAGGAAAGATTATTTGCAGCTTCTTTTATTTAATGTATTCTGAATTTATTTCGATAATAATTAAATTTTGATTTACATATGCCAATTCAAAAATCTTAATTATGATTAATTAAGATGTAAATCATAGATTAAATATACTGATTATAAAGTTACATAATGTAGCAATTATAAAATGAAAATTTATCAATAAAAATGTAGTTATCATCATTAAAAGTAAGCAAAATAATATTATTTTAAAACCTAATGACTGGCAAGAAGAAATGTTAAATTAGATACCTGTTATGCTTTCTGAGGGCCTCTAAGAAATTCTGCGCATGGGGCCCCACCAAGCTTAATACGCCCTTGTTCGCTCGAGGTTCGTAGTTGTGGACTGGGGTCGGTGGAATTCCGACCAGTCGCGCAGTTCCCCCTTCCTTTGATGTGCGAGCTATTTACCGCGACAACGCATGGAACAATAGACGCGCTTACCAGCCCACGAGCCACATCAATTTTTTCTGTTCCGAGGACAGGGAATAACACGAACCACGGACTGAACTCGGGGAAAGAAAGGCCGTTGGAACGCAGCTTTAAATTGGCTATTTTGTGTTAATAACTATTCGGTCATTTTATGTATTTTGGCTCCCTATTGAAACCTACACCTTAGTAAGCGCAATTTGGAATGCAAAACTGAATGTTGCAATCCGTTGCACAAAGGTCCGTTTATCAAGCACCTTTTAATCGGAAAAAATTCAGCACTAGTGTTTGTTTGTTAAGTTTTTTAAAAACGGCTGTATCTCAAAATGCGCATTTTGGAATTTGATCCAATTCAATTGACATTCTTGCAATAATCATTTTACAGATCACATTGGTTGATGAAAGCAGATAATTTCGGCAATAAATTTAAAATTCTTCCAGGGAGGAACGAAATAGTCTTTTTTAAGTCGAGTTCATAATAAAAATTATTTTCCAATAATGGAAACTCTTGTTTCAGTTGTTACTTCTAAAAAATACGGTTACAATAAAATGACAATAATAAAGAATAGAAAATAAAATAAAATAAAGAAAACAATAAAAATTTCCATTTGCTAATTTTAAAAAAGTCTGTATTCTTTCATCATAAAACAGCTGAGTAATTAAATAAAAAATTAATACTTATAATCACTCCTTTTCCTGAAAAGGAGGTGATAACCCTTATAACCCTCACTTGATTTTTCGAAATTTTATCTAATGAATTAAGATCCATCCTGGAAGATCTGCTGCATTTGAAAGAAACTTACAGCCAATATATTATTAAGTTATGTTAAATGAATATAAATTTACAAATGCATATTCTTGATTTGATGTCGTGTTAATTATTGCAAAATTTTCTGTTTTAATTTCAGAAATACACTCGAAGTTGCTAATGAGTTGAAATTGTGTGGTTTTAATTGGGACTTGGTTTAATAATTCGTGTGAAAGGTTATTTTGCTACACTACCGTGACAAAACAATACGTCTACATAATTAAAAATAATTATTCACTAAAATCTTTGTGTCCTATACCTTTCTCTGACAGATGCTTAGCAAACCACTGGTAAAAATAAAAACCCAACTTTTAATCAAAATGGATCTTAACATTTCCCGAATTTCACCGTTACTTTTACTTAAATCATAACTTCCCAGCCGGCTGCATTCATCTAAGCACACGAATAACCTTCACTGAAATATAAGGCGGACTTACGAAGAGATGCATAAACTTCGCAAGAAGCGATATCAAAGACACGCACCTAACAATAGCAAACTATTCAAGGAAGCCAAATAGCAACCGTAATGAATATGCGTGCGGTTCTGAAGGAACTCAAAACTTTGGGTTAAGAATTTCTTTAGAAAATGGGCGAAAGCCTTCCGTTTTGGTGAGATATATACCCTTGGGGCAACTTTTGCGGTATTCGAGCCCGAAACGAGGCAATTCTATCTGCTTGTCTCAATATCGGGTCGATTACGCGGCAGCCACTTAGGCACGAATTTTCTTCCACGGTTCGGCTTCATTCGCAGTCTTATCGTATTCGCAGAGTCCACCTGAACCCCCGCAATCTGAATATGGATTTATTTACGGGGAATAACGTTGAAAGGCGAATGCATTTTCATTACGTGGAAAATGCAAAACTTGAAACTGCAGTTCCCGAGAGTACTGACAGTGTGCCTCCTGTACAGGAAAGCTTATTGATTTAAAAGAGTCAAGTTGAATCTTTATAAATGCACACGTGTTCTTGCACCGTCTCCGTCAATGATTCAAAACATGCCTAACACAATAATATTAATATTGAGACACTTTATGTAAAAAAAAAGTTAGTTATAGACGCAACGCAAAAGTGTGGTAGAATTCTATTACCATGATAAAGGACTGAATAAGCTAAATTTTTACAGTACGGAAAAAGAATGGATATATTATTTTTTTTAGTTTTCTTTCGTTGGGGAGGACTCTAATAATAATGGTCATTAGATCGTTTAGTTATTAAATAAATTTAAACTAACTATAAACGCGATTAAAGAAACAGAAACAATGATTGAAAACTATTCAAAAAACACGAATTTCATCACTTTTGGGAAATAAAAATTATTCGCTGTTCAGTTTATGTATAGGAGGAAAAACTAAATGGAAAATCATCTCGTCGAAAAGTATATCACCAACATATTTTAGAAAAAATATCATTAAAAAATCATTTGAGCCAAAAAATAAAGAAGTAATTGCTTTACGATGACAACTGAAGAAAGTTAAATGAAAACAGAATTACATTTAAGTCTTCTGTGAGGTTGATTAAATATATTTTAAAATAATATGAATCAGACATGAATTTAAATAATCAACATTAGGCCAACAACATAATGAACATTAGGTCTGCTGTCTAGAAAGAAGTATTTTCTGGAAATTTCGCAGTATTATTTTTAAATATTTTCTACGCTTTCTTTCATAACTTAACAAAATTTGAACTTTTATGAATTATTAAAAATATTGATATATACATGTTTTAAAATATAACATAGTAACTCAAGAAATTAAGATTTCCAAAACCAAACTTATGCATTTGCATATTTTTAAAAATCTAATATGTAAAATTCGTCTATATATAACTATACCCGATTATAATTGATAAAATTTAACGAAAATTAAATTAAATATTAATAGAAATTAAATTAAAAATTAATTAAAATTCTTTTTCATTATACAGAAAGGCGCATATGCAGCTGCTTCTGATAGAATACAAGAAAAAAAATTAGAACTTCAAAAATTAAGTTAAAAATTATAAAAAAAGTAAAAGTAATAAAAATGACAACAATACACCTTTTATGCGCGCTAACGCAGCAGCATTAAGTGATTTCCTCATCAGAATATTCCAAGAATTTAATAAACAGAAATAAACGTATTTACAAACAGAAATTATCAAATATTTAAAACACAAATAAGAAAATTAGAAAGAAAAATACAATTAGAATGGAAGCAAAATGGAAGAAAATTGGAAAAGAACTAAAATGGCGATTCTTCCTCAGAGGCCACACGCCATTGCAGTTCTAAAACAGGACAAAATTTTCTGAATAAAGGAATGACCATTAGTCAAAAATTATTCCTTTATGTGGCTGAAATCTTAGACATATTTTCTAGTTATGGACTGAAATAGTGCATCTATTTTATTTCTTGGACAATTTATTTGCGCCCACTTTAGTCTAGCATAATTTTGAATTGCTCAAATTTCGTACAAAGCTATTGACGATTCCAACAAAAAATATGAAAGTTTATAAGAACATTCAATTCAATATTTTACTAATATTGTTGCGAATAATTTTGAGTTTCTAAGAAGGATTCAAGAAAAAGAAGCTCGGCAGCTTCTATTTTAAAGAACAACTAAAACCTCAATGACCCCTTACCAATATAGAATAGAAAATAGCCGAAGTTCGAAATTGTTAGGAAACTTACTATCCATCATTTTAAATTTTGTCGTAACATTGGGAAAACGAGCTTTATGTTTCGAAACATAAAATACATCCAAGAAAAGTCCTCGCTTAAGTTTGGAAGAACTTTTCTTACCTACATAATAAAATTGCAAGGAAGTAAGAAAGACACACTACAAAAATTTTAGAAGAAATGGCGAAGGAAAAACTTATTTTTGAGCAAGAATTGTATAGATTTTTGGGAAGAAAATATTCCTCCAAGAATACCGAAAGAACAGGTCCGGAAAAAGGGCATTTGTCTTTCTTAAGTCATTCATCTTCCATATACCGGAATGGACAAACTTTGACGCCATATGATATGATAGTTATGATAACTTGCATTTTGTGTTTGAATCTTGGAATTTAGTGGTTTAATCGCGAAGTAAAGAAATGAAACGTCAAGTAAGAAGTTAAAATAAGAATTATTCGTTATGAAACCAACGAAACCTTTATATGTTGACAGAAATCAGCTATTTGGGTTACATTACAGTCATAAAGGTTCTTCTTAAATTATTTATTCCATGTGTAAATGGAAATTGGGCGGCATTCGAAAAAATTTGCTTTTGCGTTACTTTTCGAAAATAATAGTATTTTTAAATATAACAAAAAATCATTCTTTATCATTTTGAATTATATTCTTCATTCGATTCCGTTTGCTGAAATTCCCATAAAATATACTATCTAAAATTAATCTAAGTGAATAGATCCTACTGAATAGTGCTAATGTTGGGTTTAATAAGCAACGTATATCATGTATCATAAATGCATTAGTGTATCAATTTAAGTTTTAATATGCTAGAGCTCACATATTCATTTATGTTTATCGCATTAAAAGCAAAAATAAAAAAAAAAAGAATTCACTGGGTTCAAATCGATTTTTCCAGATGGACTCAATATTAGTTTATAAAAAAAATGGAAAAAATTCCGTCTTTTGTAGTATTTATGTACAAGGACGGAGCACAATTTGCGAATCAACTTTATAATTTTTAGTGTTCTTAAGAGAGATTTTTTTTCTATTCAAGCGTCATGCACTTACCTCTCGTTACGGTCGAAGTTATTGAAGCTCCATCCCCTCTTTTCCACATGAACGTAATGTAATCATGTACAAATGATGGAACTTGGCAACGAAGTACAGCTGTATTTCCACGTACTACAAATTCATCATACACTTGAACTTTATATCGCCGTTTCACAACTGCAAAATAAAATATATATATATAGTGATAGCTGATATACCTGGCCTTGCTCGCTATTAAATTAATTTCATGTCTAATATTTTTTTATTTAAAAATTCCTTTTCTTTAAAATATTATTACATGCAACATAATTTTATCGTCTGAAACATTTTTAGGTAGATACCTTATAGGAAGTCGACCTATTGCAATGGTTTTAATTAAAATGAGAATATCAATTGAACCAAAAGATTCTATAAACAATCAAGTCAAATATACAGCTATTTTTTCTCTATGTTTAATTAAATAGAGAATTAAACGAATAATTATTTTTTATTATATAAACATGAAATTAATCCAAATCATTAGTTTTCCTGATATAAAGCGTTAATCGTCTACTTTTTAAACTTTTCTTATAGTATTCTTACAGAATTCTGTTAATGTGTTCTGACAACAGTTCTTCGTACATATTCTTATTCTGTAATAATAAAAAATGATACCTATTGTGTATAGCTGATATACACGGCGTTAATCAGGATTAAAATACTTTTGAATAAAATATTATACTAAACAAAATCATTTTATCTTGTGAAACGTTTTGAAATTAAAAAGAAAACATCAATTGAAGCAAACGATTTTTAAAAAACGCCGAATACTAATTCCCTCCGTAACATTTGTTATACAAGTTCTTCAAATTTTGTTTACAAATACTCAAGTATAAGAAAGGTTTTAATGAACTTTTAGGGATTTTTAATTATCTTTTAATTAATAAATAACATGAAAATAAGACAAATCAAAAGTTTTTCCTTGTATAAATTGTGAATTGTCTGCTTTTAAACTTTTCTTTTAGTGTTTTTCAGAATTTTGTTAATGGTTTTTGGAAACAGTTCTTCGTATGTGCATTTTTGTTTATCAACACTAAAAAAAAAATAATGTTACTGTTAGATTGCAAAAATTGCATCTACATCATTTTTTGGTTTTATCAGTATTTTTAATTATTTAATTCTTCGCCACCAAAGTTTCTTTCATCTCATGTGGCATTTCTGGGAACTTTTGAAATTCAAACGGTAATTTTTAGCAGTTTCATTAAATATCTAAATTTTTCTTAATTATTTCCTTTGTATTCGACTTAGATATTAATTGTCTTAACTTTTGATGTCTTTTCCATTAATGTTTCAATTTATTAATTTATAAATTAAAATTTTTCAACGGGACTATATACTCGCCATCTTGATTCGCGGAGGAATTTTTGTGTTATTAGGTATTGGCGTCTCACTGGAAGCGTTTTCCGTTATGTAATTTGAATTTCTTTTGTGCTTGACTGAACGAGTGGTCGGTTTTTTTGCAGCTGCGGGCCCAAGGGCCGTTAGGCTCCTGTAGGCTTTTGGGGCTTCAGGGAGCTTGTCCTTGCAAATTTGATTTTCTTTTTACGTTGGAAGTTGAAAAGAAAGAGTTCGATTCTCCAACAAGTTTTTGGTGATGTTATGTTTTTTCTGCGAGTTTGAAATCTTCAAGCTTTGAATGGTGTCAACCAAAGTTTTCGTGTTCATGTGTGCAATGGAAGCTATTGTGACAGCTTTTTGGTGTGACTTTGCGCTATCCAAATCAGTAGATTGAGCAAACTGAATACTCAACCTACCAAGCCCTGCAATAAGTGATTGCATTACTCTAGAAATGATCAGGTTGTAATTATTGAACAGCCTGCCCTTCAAAATTTCTTCACGTTAAGAGTGGTTAGATGGAAGTTCTCAAGGAAGCGTGTTTGTGCACCAATAATGCGACTGAATCACCGAGTGCTGAATACATAATTTTGTGATAGTGCTATTTTATCGAATTTTTTCATACATTGTGTGTTTTAATAAATTTTCACAAGCAAACAAAGACTGCGGTGTGCATCGTCAACGTACCACAATTTTTTTTCTGCAGAAGCAAAAAATGTTTTTGGTTTTGTTGTTTTTACATAGTATCCTCATTACTATTTTTTTGTGTTAGCCTGCAGTGCTGTGCAATACGTGTAGCTACATATTTTTTTTTTATTTTGGTTATTACGTTTTTTAGTCAGGTGCATCATTTTTGTATATGTATAACTCATGGCAGTGAATAAATGATTTAATTTAAAATATTCTATAATAAAATGATTTAATATCTAATAATTTGATTCTGTTTTAATTTCTCTAATTTGACTTCACAATTTGCAATGCACTAAATGTTTTCAGATGATTTAATTTAGTGGCCAAGTTTTTCAGGTCTGCAATGGTAGGTGATTTATATGAGTGTAGCTAGAATTGTATATTATTGTGTTTTATACTTCAGTACCAAGTATTGATTTAATAATTTATATATATTTTAATCTAAATTTTAACATTGGGCACCTACCTTGCATTAACGTTTCAGAATTATCTTAGCCCCATCCAACAGTTACAAATTGAGATATGGAACATACACACATACAAACGTACAGTGATGTTTATTTATGTTAAGATGAGTAACTATCATTACTGAAATATTTTCACAGGGTTTAAATTTTCTAAAAAGAATTACACATATCAGAACTTTACTACAATAATCGAGATTTTCTTCATATTCTTTCCATTTCTTCAATTTACTGAAGTTTATCTAAAATTCTATGTTTAGTTTCGCTCTGTCACTTTTTAGTTTATGATTAGCGGTATTAAGTTTTAAAACAACAATAATGCTATTTTGTGATGTATACAGTAATTTTGAATCGCGGTCAGATGATGAGGCACTTGAGTTTACATCTCCATTTAAAAGCTTCCACACCATACTACCGGGAGAACGTTTGACTCGCGAAGTTCGATTTAACGTGCACTAGGTCCACATACTCAAGTTATCTTAAGCTGGACATCTACAGAGGGACCTCTCCACGCAATTTGGAGCGCACCGATCCAGAACCTGTAGTCAATTCGAAAATCCGATGAAAATTGACGTAGTGTAGTCAAAATGGTTTGATTTTTATCTTCGTTCGTTATCCATTTGGGGTGTTGGGTCATAAAACTGAAATGCGAATGTGGGGAGGGGGAACGAGGCTCTCTCACAAACCACAAAATGCAGACACGTGAAAGGGGAGGCGTGAGGTTCCGAAAGCGGGACGGGGAGTAGGCGCAGTAGCCTTAGGGGATCGAAGTGACCTGCAGTGTGGTGTGCATGGAGCCTCCATGACTGACCAACATAAATGGATGGGCTGAAAATTGGAACGGTGTGGAATGCGTTCACGCTATATGACTTGAAGTGGTCTCGGTGTGAGAGCGCTCCACTACAAGCAAATTCGACCGCTCCACGCCCAAACTCATTGCCAATTTCGAAAAACTGGTGAGAATTGGTATGGCGAGGAGCGGATTTGCCTAAAAGGAGGGGCTAAACACTGGAATGACGTGGAGTGCCACCAGACAATTTGCTCATAGTGGAATGCTCGCGAATGTGCAGTTTAGGTGGATGTGGGTCTTGAACCAGGAAATCTCCGGTTCCCATCCCGAGACTCCGCCGTCAGGCCCCCGCGACTCCTATTTCTTCAGAAAGTATACAGGTTTCCAGGTTTATACAGGTTTTTACAGTTTATACATGTTTGCATTAAGCATTTCAAAGACTTTTATATCAGTTTTTCAGGTTCCTCTGGAATAAATTTAGAAGAAAGTATGAAAATGAGAAGGATGAAAGTATAATCTTTGAGGAATTTTTATTTTATCGGCATAGTCACATGTTTGAACATTTTTTCAAATTATTTATATAATCCACTGGCACATTTTTGTAAATTCCATCGAAAAGAGTTTTCCATTTCTAAACTCTTTTGGAATTTAGTGAAGCCATTTAACATTTCTTTAACGGTGATTTCTAGGAAAATACAGATTTTTTAAATATAAAATACCAAGAATTTTGCATGCAAACATCATAAACTGATTATATCAATATATTTGGATTTCTTATTGAAACTTCTCCGAAATTCTTTTAAAAAATATTTTACCACTTTAAAAACATTTTCATTTTTAATGAAGCATTTAGTTGCCAAATATAGGACGCAACAGTGAAATGACGATTTCACTTTGTTAGAAATAGCAAATGGTAGAGAAAAACAGAATTGGATTGATCTAAAAGACAAATCATATGTTATAGTAGCATTGCTTAGTCGTTATTAGCACAGGTTAAATCGGAGATTTGAGAATTATGTGTATTCGCCATGAAGGCCTTTTATGAAAACAACTATAATTATGTAGTCTAGTTACGGCATTTGGAGCTCATTTTAATTTCACACAATGCGATCCAGTTTTTTATAACTTCACATTGTTACGATCTGTAATACCGTTTCCATACCATTTTAGTCTTATGGTAGGAAAGAAAGATTTAAAGAGATTCTTAATGGATTCCGAGCCAACGACCCCCGATTTTTCCGACCTTTTGGTGACAAAATGAAGGTTCTAAAAAATGCAAAAATTATGGCCCTCTCTCTCTCTCAGAAACCGAGATCGTGAGATTCTTCTGGACAATTTCATGTGACGTCACTCCCTGTTGGAAAGCTGTATATACCCGAGGTGCTCAAACGAGTCAATCTCTTTGGAGTTTTGTGCGTAGTGCGAGTTGGTAAATTGTTAGGCGCTAAGCGCTATCCATAGTGCTGTTACTCTCATTTCAATAGTGATTTTTTGTCTGGTTGTGTTGTTAATTTATAAAATTTCTGTTGTTTCTATTATCTGTGCTTCGTGCTTTCTGGAATATTCTTGGACTAAAGCTTCATTTTCCATTATCCAGCTTATTGGAAAACATTCACCGTACACCCATCGGACGATATTGTAACATTATTAGTATTCATATCTGATTATTGTGAATGTAATAAAACAAAATTAATGCAAATTGTGAGTTTAATGGAAAAACAGTTGTAATTCATCAATAAATGTAAAAAAAATATTTTTGTGGGAAGGTGATTAAATAACAGATGTCTCTTAATAACAAAGTCTTACACTTTTTTCTCTGTACTCAGAAATGCATGTCCCCATAATGCATCTTAGTAAAAAATGGTTACTTTCTAGCAAAATATAACGATTTTTATGTTTGAACAAATTAATTTCATTATATTTGTATTTTAAACGAATAGAAAATTATGAAAGGGCGAAATATTTGTTTTAATATTTCATCATTTAATAAATATAGAAATTGAAATTACTCAAAGAGGAATGTTATTTTAAATTCTATTTTGCATACATCTGAATATTTTTTTATTTCAATAACTTTAAGATGAATTATAAGGAATAATTAAAGTGCGAAAAAAATTTTAATGAAGACTTTAATGCTACTCTTCTTCTGTTTTCAATGCAAATATTTTTCACTCAGAGTCTCTTAAAGCAATTTCGGTAGTCAAAACATTATCTTTATGTTATTGCACTTATCTTTCTTAAGAAGCATGAATGATTTACGGTAAAACAGTAAATCATCAAAAATACATGAATGACTTACAATATATTTACATTAAATGATTTCATGCTTAGATACACAGACTAAATTACAGCAATATATATCTGTATGATTATATATCATATAAAGGGAAAATTAATAACCCAAACAGTTTTTGAACCAAGTTATAGAGACATAAAAATGAAATATCGTTGTGCTAAATTGACCGTGCAATGCTATGGAGACTTAGAATGGCTTCTTTAGCAATAAAGCTAACTTTCCTCTCTCAAAGAAAAAGTAAAGATGTTATACCCTCGCAGCAAATTAAAGGAAAATAATAGTTCGCATCATTTGAACAAGTATAAATACACCAGATAAATAGATAAGGTTGTTATATGTAATGCCATAAATTTTCTATCAGTTTTTTAATCAAATAAATTTATAATGAAATAAATACGAAAGATCTTAGTCACTTGAAAAGATAGTTCAACTATCCCTTTCTTCGTCACCATTCACGAACAAACCTTTCTGATACCCCTAGTTTATATGTTAATAGCAAACCAAAGCGATTAAATTAAAGATTTATTAAAAATAAATATTAAATTAAACAGGTTTATTCGTAAAGATTTAAGGAAATGTTTGATTTGAAGATGCAATTGTCAATCATTTTTGCCTATTGGTAGTAAAATACTATGTCAGAATATTGCATTGTCATTATTTTTATGACCCTAAAATTCATGTACCTCGGCCCTACTTGGGATCGCAACCTATAGTTTAACAGACTTTGTTTTCTTTCAAGGCAAAATAATAAAATATGTAGGGTTTTCTAAGAAAATCTGCTATTTACATATGGTTGAACAGTATTCTTGAATCAACCCATTTTACCCCCATTAAACTAGTTTTATGTTATTAATGTATTCTTCTATCATATTTATAATTTTCATGTACTATTTTTTACTTTATAAAAATAGAGTACAATTACATTTTTGTCTAGAAATGGCGTAAATTTTAAGGTATATGAAAATGATACATTATTTTTATAGTTTTATCTTTCAGATTAAATCGAAAATTTAAGTTTTATAATGACTATTTCGTTGTATAGATTCGATTTTTATTTAAAAAAATTAATTTTAAGGTTTAAGTGTAATTTTTAAAAAACTAGAACAGTTTTTTAACTTCTTTATTATACTACTTAAATGAATTAAATTCATAAAAATTACAATGAAAATTTATTCCGAAAAATAATTATTTTTTAAAATAATTATTAGTCGGAAATTTATTTTTAGCTCTCTCTGAACTAAAAATAATTACGTACATGGAAATAAATGTTAAAGAAAGTGGAAGAAAATTTCATGTTTTACATTTTAAAATATTTACTTTTTTTTAAAGGCAGGAGAAAATATAGTTTAGATGAAAACGTAAAGAACAACAGCATAATGAAGTGGCTTTTGTTTAAATTAGCAAGACTCTGCAATTTTGATGCTATGAGAAGTAGTATTTTTCTGTATTTTTTAAGTGCCAGTGAATTAATTGAATTAGATCAGACAGCCTGAAGATTTCAGGTTATAAAGGTGTTATTTGAAAGCCACTTGATAAAACGCATAATTAAGCTTAAAACCAGATAAACATGGATTTCTTCCCCAAGGCGACATCATGAAACGGTTTCTTTGTTTTAAAATTAGCAAAACACTGCCATTTCTATATAATGAAAGTAATATTTTTCTCTTTTTCTTTTCATTTGCCAATGCATTGATTTCTTTGGGTAGCACAGCGAACAATCCGCTTATTCAAAATAAATAGAAAAATAGAAAAAAATCAGGTTAACAATTTAGAAGATTTTAACATTATTAAAACCTCAAAATTCTTTTGTAAAATTTAAACTTCCTTTTTTTTTGTCCGAATTATTCGGAGTTTTTATGACTTCCAAGAAAATTATTTATTTTTAGCTTCCTCTGCCTTTTTACGTAAAACAAAAGTTTCCATGCTGGAATTTTTTTCAAAATTAGCAAAACCTTGCCAATTAAAGTGAAGAAATTTTAAGTAATGAAAATATTTATTTTTTTCATTTACCGATGAGTTAAAGTGAGTAATACAAAAAAAACTCAATAATTTAAAATAAATCGATATATATAAATTTCAACGACAATAATTGCGAAGGTTTTAGCATTAAGGAATCCCCATAATATAACATTCTACTATTCATTCTGTAAAAACTAAACTTTATATTTATTCATATCTTCATAGTTACAGAATTATCTGGAATTTTTATGATTTGCGAGAAATTTATTTCGTTTCTGCTCCCCTCTTTACATAAGACAAATGTTTCAAGTTAAGTAACGGAGCATTTCGCATGCAAGGACTGTAGAATATCATTAACTAAAATATCTGCATTACTTTCCATTTCTCGTCTTAGCATCATCGCATCTTTTTAGTTGTCTGCAATTCTCCATTTTATAACGAGCTTCTCAGCCGCTAAAGCATGGACTTTTTCTCATTAGGGGGAACTTTTCTTACACGAGTTTGAAAAGAAATTTTTTTTTCTTCTTTTACTCGTATGTTCGTCTATCACGGACTGCTTTTTACTTCTTTTTAATGAACAGAAGAAGAATCGCGTTGAAATTCTTCCATGTACAGTCCAAGTTATGACTAGGAAAATTCAGAATCCAGTCGTGTTTCTGCAGATTCTAAAACGACTGTTTGTAAAAATATGATATATTGTTAAATGTTCATATGTGGATTAAAGTTAAATTTTTATGTTTTGAAGCAATATTTGTTCTGAAATAATGAGATTTGTTTTTTTGTTAAAATCCAATTATGAAGTGTTATCCAAAGAAATTACTGTCTGCTAAATTTGGTGAAAAGCTTACGTTCATCCTCTAACCATTTATATAACTTAATCGTTAGTTTTTTTAATAAGAAATATCTCTGCTAATAATAAAGGAGAATGTGCGTGTCTGTGTTTCCTTGTGTCTGTGTGTTGGCGCTCTACAGGGCAGACCGCTGGATCCAGAGCTACGAAATTCGGCACAAACATAATTTGAAGGTTGGGAATGTGCACCTCAGAGCCCTTTTTGAAAAATTTTAATTAGAATTTTAAAAAATTAAAAATTAAACAAAGTTTTGGCGTATTTCCTTTATAACTTCTGAAAATATTACAAAACAAAAATTATTTTTACACCATCTGAAAGAGCAAATATTTACCTTTCGAATGATATCAATTAAGTTGCCGTACAAAGTTTTCTCGAATTTTAATAGATTAAAAAATCTTTTTGGCATACTTTACTACAATACTTTTCATTGTTGCAACACAACTCAAACCGTTTTCATTGTTTAAACAAATATTTAATTGCATATTTCTCTTTCATTGTTGTAATCTGATATAATATATTAATACATTTTGCTTTCATATTTTATTTCATCAAAATTTTAGTGAAATCTGTAAACAAGCTCTCCGAGATATTGCTTTGCTTACATTAAAAAATATATCCAGTAAGCTGAATGATTATGGTTGCTATGCTTAAATTCTTTTCTCAGCATGTTTGAATCCAGCTAACATGTCCTGTCCATAAAATGTGTCGCGACGTTTTAATTTTTAAACCAAATACATATTTTACAAGAGGAATAAGGAATTGGAGATAGTGCCGACAACATGGAATTAGAAGTTATATAAATGGTCAGTTATTTGACTCCTTTAGAAAAATTTATGTAGAGAATGAAGAGAAGATGTCCAAGGTTACTAATAGAACATGGGTTAAATATCTATCACTGAAGTTTAAAATTACGTTGTTAAGAGAACCATGAATAAAAAATGACGCAAGATTCAATTGAAATTATATTCCCGGCGAACAAGCTGGTCGCCTTTGGCGGCTAGTGCATAATAAATTATAAACTAAGAGAAATAAAAACATTGGAGCATTAAAACATCAGCATTATGTTACAGAAAAAGTCTGTGATTCAGGTAATCGTTTTTAGAATTCTGTCTGTATATAAATACGATAACTTAAAAATGTAACGAGTTAAATTATAGAAATCATGAGTTGATTGCAGAAAACTGTACATCTGTGTAAAATTTTGGTCTACATCCATCACCGGGAACATCTGTCTGTCTATCTCACTGTGTGTGAACACTATAAATAAAAACCGCCTTGACCTCGCAAGTCACTTAGACTTCCTTTTAAAAAAGACGAGAAGAAGGTACAGAGGTAGACAATACTGATTTATTTTGCTTCCTTTTCTTAAACTTTAACATGAAATCAGGAAAAACAAATAATAATATACACATTTATGTCGTTAAATTTCACTTACAGATATCCTAAGCAGTCCGTTGTCCTATTGACATGCAAGTCTAATTAACATGCAATCTCTTTTATCAATGTCCTGAGAATTAGTATTTGAATACTACGAAGGTAACATCGTCGCATGTGTTCCTTACATGTCATCCTTTTTCATATGTTCAGAAATTTAAATATTTTCTAACTTAAAGATACTTAGCTTTATTTAATCCTTAACATGTTTAAGATGATAAAGATTACTTATTCCAATCATATTACATAATATATTAAGAAATTTCAACATGTTATTTTGAACTGTTTAAATGGCCGCGGTGTCCTATTGGTAAGGTCTTGGCTTCGGGGCTGAAGCATTCCATGCTCGAAACCCGATTCCACTGAATATCCGCCGTGTATGCGGATCTGATGCACGCTAAATCACCCGTGAGGGGGCCGAGCGTCCCCCCGTTAGTGTGGTGTTGAAATTTAGAGAGGGGTTCTAGTTCAGGTGTCGTCCTCGTCATCTGACTGCGGTTCAAAATTGCGAGGTTCTGTCCCAAAATAGCCCTCGTGTTGCTTCCAAACGGGGCGTTTAAACTACATTTGAAATATATGTAAGAGAAAAGACATGTGAGAATTTGTTGAAAATTGTTTAAAGAATACAAAGCGATGGAAATGTATATGTCAAAGGCGTGCCGTCTAATATAGCTCATGCTACTGCTATTTCTTTACTAAAACACTCTTTTAACCCTATTTATTTAATTTCCTGATTTTTGTTAGTTGAAACACAAATTTTGACAACACTTGAAGCTTTAAAAGATTTCCATTCTTATATAATTTACTTATACCTACATTATTATTATTAAATATGAGATTTGCCCACTATTGTAAATTTTAAGGATTTCCATTTGATATTTAAAAAAAATCATTTAGTTTAATTAACTTTAGAAAACAATTAACCGATGTTAATCTAATTCTTCTTTTACAGAACAATACATGAATCTAATGAAATAGATTAGTAATCGTTTGTAATTAAAATTGAACTTTGTTCATAAAGAAGTGATTCATATGTTACGATGAACGCTCTTTAAAAATTTGGCCACGATTCCAGGAGGGTTCCAAATTCAAAACCCGATTCCACTGAATATCCGTCGTGTATGTGAACCTACTGCAAGCAAAATTATAAGTAAGGGGCCGCACATCCTTCCGCTGGTGTGGTGAGGAAGTTCGGAGAGGGGTGCCAGCTCAGGTCCCATTCTTGTCATCTGACTGCGATTCAAATCTAAGTGGTCCGTTACAAAATAGCCCTCATGTTGCTGCAAAGCGGGATGTTGATATAATTAAACTAAACTAAAGAAATTTTAAATGATTTATGGAACGCAGAAGCTTAGAAATTTTTAAATTTTTCATTTGGCGATTATTAAACCGTTTTGTACATTTAAGTTTCTATTTTTTCTGTACACTCATGAATAATTTCATCTTCAGTGTCACCTATGTAATTAGAAAAGATTTTATTCATAGGAATTGTAAATGTTTCCCCAATAGTTCCTAAATTACTTAGTTAACTAACAAAAATATTAAGAATGAATGTAATTTAATAAATATTTAAGATGACAGAGACGTCTATATTCCAGTTTTCTTGATACGAGTTTCATGAAATACTCAAAAGTTGCTCTCGAACTCATGAATTCTTAATTTCAAAACTAATCGATTTAATTTTATTTTATCACATTACGAGTTTTAGATCGATTGCAAAGGTACTTAGGTAGATGTATATTAGTATACATTCCGCAGCTATATTTCAAATATCTAATAAATTAAAAGTTGATCGGATTTAGCAACTAGAACGCGTTTTAACTGTACGACGCAAAATAAATCATCATCTTAAAAACTGAAAGTTTATAATCGACAATAAAAATTGATTGCCCGTTGAAAAACAAGAAGCAAGAATAGCCCTTCTCATCGTTCATTGGCTAAAAGAGATGAGTTCTTTAGCCAGTGATTGATGAGAAGCAATTTGAGGCGTCAGACCAAAGGGAATTTGAAGAGACGAGGCTTACTATTGGTTGGGAGATGGGGGCGATTCCTTAGGCGAATTCTTATATATTTTCTTTTTCGCTTATTGTGAAGGGTAATATTTTTTATGTACGTTATTGAATTGTCATCGATGTCCTTTTGGAGAATCAATCTTTTAGATCAAAAGATTCAGAAATCTAGAAAGAAAAACAGATTTATACAATATATTTGCCGAAAATAACTTCGGCAGATGGTTCTGTGTCGTTAGAATGCTAGTAATGCAGTTTTGAAAATGGCTAAGAAATTCTACAGCATCTGGAACACGAATAAAAGGCATGAAGACATTTGTAATATATATAAAAAATTAATCCGAACTTTGCTTTTGAAGATATCTCCGAAGAGATATTGTTGCAGAATCTGACGTTTCACAAAGTAAGGCAAAGATATATTTCGTTTTCTTCCATTTTATAACTTGTTTAATAACAATTTTCTTAAACATGTCCTCAAAGCAATTGAAAAAAAAAACAAATTTTTGCTTATTGATTTTAAAAACATGTTGTTTTTTGTGAAATACATGAGCTTCCTTGAGAAGTAGGAGAATAATCCATGTAATGCTTTCGTATATACTACGAATTTAGAAGATAATGTCAAAGCTTTACAATGTGAATATCTCATTTTAATAATTCTAATATGTTTTATTCAATAAGGTGACGAAATAACATAAAGAGAAAAATATTATTTGTGTCTTCCCAGTACTCACTTCTGTTGTTCAAATTATGTCTAACTGAAGCATCCACCATCTTATTCTCTATGCCATTAAGCTTCAAAATCAACCATCCATTTTTTTTCTTATGATTATGATTCATTTTTTTCCTGGAAAGATAAAAGCACAAAAAGAGGAAGAGAAGTTTAAATTTTTCATTTAGATTACGTGTTCAATGAATAAAGGGAAAGTAATCTTTATTTTATATTATAATTAATCTCTTAAAACCTCCAAATATCTGTGTTTCAAACATAGTCATTTAGAAGCTATGTTTAGTTTAGTATATTAACGACCCGTTCTGAAACAACACGATGACGAACGTCTTGAGACTGGCACACCCTATCAAACTTCCGCGCAACACTTCTCCCGGCCATGGTTAATTTTTATTAGTATAAATTTTCACTTCATATGCTGTTATTGGTATTGTCCCCTTGACTCGGTGAGTCCCTGTAATAAGAAACCTATATATGCTTTTAATGTATTTAATTTCCACCACGTTGCGGGGTGTAGTGTGTAAATATGAAGAAAAATTTAATAAATGCGAGAAGAGCTTGCGTCCTCCTGCGCTGCTGGCCGGTTCTCTTCCCCCCGTCCGGCTCTTTAATGCCTGAACAGTAGAGGCTAGGTGGGTGTGGGTCTAGTGTACCTGTTTAGTGCTAGAACGTTTTGGCACCACTGGCATGATAACGTGCATCCCCCAGTAGGAACCTTGTTGAACCTCCGCGTCCTCTCCAGAAGTCGAATGTTGCTTTTGTGTTTTTTGCCTTTGGGATTTTTTGGCTGTTCAGTTTTTTGCTTCTTAATCAGCTTTTGTGTTTTTTAGTGTTAAACTTTTTTTGCCTTTTTGTCTCTTTACTTTTGCGCTTTGTGTTTTTGCGCTCTTAATCTTTGTGTAGTTTACTGCCTTTTTATTTCTTTGTTGCTCAATTTTGTTTTTGTTTAAATTTGCCTTTGTTTATTTGCTGTTTCTACTTTTTTTGATATTGAGCGTGTTCTAAGTGTTCTGTGTTCACTCTGGTCAGGTTCTTTGTAAATTCTTTTTAATGCAGTTCTATATCTTTTGTTTTATGTGTTCCCTCCTGCCTAGTGAGTAAATTACAACCCTCTTTGGGTAGGCTGGTCGAGGGTGGGGTTGAGAAAATAAATAAACATTTAGAAGACATCATGACGAATTCACATTAATCAGGGATTTGTAACAAGCGTTATTTTTTAATTTGGTAAAGCTAACCCAGTTTTGAAGTCCCTCAAGCCGAATCTGACAAATGGTCCTCGCAATTTCGAACCACAGTCATTTAACGATATTAACATAAAGTTAATAATTCCAAAACCTTTGTTGACGTTGAAAATACAAACTTTCAGTCGTCATATAACAATGGCATCAACCTCGCATACATGATAAATTTTCGTCCATCAGAGAATTTGAACCTCAAAAAACGCAGTAATAAAGTTGCAGCTTCCCATCAGACAAGTTATTTTGTTGATTTTGGGGTCACTGCTTTATATGCAAAACGAACGAGTACAATGATAAGAATGTATTAAGTATACTTAAGTACACTGTATATACAAATTTCGATGTAAACTACTCTCATATATTCTGAGCTCAGAATTGATGCGCTGTAAAAGGATACACTATATTTGTTCTAGACTACAAGTCAGTCGAAGTTTGATGTTACTCGATCGGTTTGCTTCCAGGTTAGCCGCCGAATCAATATATCTACGGAATTTTTCATTCACTCTTGGTGTTAACAGTTGGCTGCTTCCCAGGCTGCAGCTGGATTCACGAAATTTATCCGAATTCTGTAATACATTAACATGGAATGGCTTTTCTTCTTGTGGCCATAATCGGTCTACATAAACACTTCATGATTAATACCATAAAGAAGAAATTTATCCGGAATTCACAATACATTAATACGGAATTTCTTCTTGTAATTACAATCTCCATGAAGTGTTTTATCTGGGAATAACTTTGATTAATAATTACAAGAAGAAACACATTCCGTAATTAATGTATTACAAGAATTCGGATACCTCGTGGAATCCAGGCTGCAGCCTGGAAGCAGCCAACCGATCAACACCAAGAATTAGACTGAAAAATTCCATGAATATGATGAATTCGGCAGGAAGCAAGTCTAAGCAAACCATCGAGAGAGTAACACCTAAACTCTGACCGACCTGTAATCTGGGAACAAATATACCACATCCCTTTACAGCACACCACGTGTTCTGACAACTGAGTTTCAGAGAACACGTGCGCAAAACCACGTGACTGCATCCATTTCCAAATACATATAAAATTCCTAAATTTACAAAGCAAAAAATGCATTCATAACTAGACAAAACTGAACTTCGAAATTAAAGATAAATAAGCTATCCCTATTTCTTTTAGAATTATTTGTAATACAAAAATACCAATCATTGAGACCCTACTTCTGCTGGCTAAAAACTTCTGAGATGTCTTGGAGCATTGGGATCATTTCGCGAGATAAGAATGGTATTTTCAAAATTAGTAGTCAATTCACCCTCTTGCGATGTACAAGGTATACTGGTGCAAAAAATTAAGCAATATTTCTGAAAATAAGAGAAATTTTGAATTTATTCGAAAACTATGGTTCGCTAAATCAATGAGGAGAATCAAATATTGTAGAATATCGTAAACATTTACAGTGATGATTCACAATGAGGGTAATTAATGCGACCAGGAAGTGATGTAGATGGGAAGGACTCTCATCCCTGCTCTGCCAGAAAGCCAACGAAATGTAACTTCATCAGTGATTATGTTTAATGTGCATAATATTTGAAATTTTCAAATTACAGAACAAATATCTGGAAGATATAAAGATTTCTTTAAAAATCCAAAATATTCCTGCATGCTTTTTACTTATAACATGCAGAGTTTTTATTCAAATTATACGGAATCTATACAAAAAGACAAGACAATGTGTTACAGAAGTATTGTATTAAATTTGGCAAAATGCGTTGAATAGAGGAAATATGAGTATTCGTAATAAATATCTTACTGCGTATGTGCGAGACATAGCGTAATCTCTTTCGTTCGTCACTCTAAAGCCAGATTTATAGAGCAACTTATATAAAAAATTTCAGATGAATACGCTAAAATTCAGAGGTTTGTATTTCAGTGTGGTGTACCTCTGCTTGAGAGCAGCTTTGGATAAGAGGGTTATTGTATAAAAATGATATTTTCGAAAGTTGAATCTTGTTATTGACGAAATGTAAATTTTAAATAATATAATAATATTATATAAGTATACTTGGGCATCCAGGATATTAAACTTCCTAAAATTCATATTACTGTTCGAAGATTTAACTTCTCGAAAATATCATTTGTGCAAAACCACTCACTTAGCTTCTTCAAGGAGAAATTCTTAAATTCACTTCACTGAAATGACAACCCTCTAAATTTTAATAGAATCTATTTTAGAACTTTATATGTTTACCTTTTATGGTTAAGTTAAGCCTAGCGATGAAAGAAAAAAATTACCTATGTCTCGTAATAATGCGCATTAAAAAAATTTATTTAGTAAATAATTACATTTCCTCTGAACGTAACTAAACGTATTTATTTCCAAATTTTAATACAATACTCTGTAAATATATTGTCGAGTGTTCTGTAAGTTTAGTACTGAATAAAACCTGGCATGTTTTAAGTAAAAAAGAAAAAAGAAATATTTTGAATCTTTAAAGAACCTTTTATATCTTTAATATCTGTGCTATGTATGAAAATGTGTGTAACAATATGCAATATCATCAGGGTTCTGTACTTACATCCTTTACAACACATCCCATAACTTCTAAACGGGTGAAGATTAGGCTACAAAGTTGGTGTTTAGGTACAGTAAAAAAGCTATGCGGTGATGAGACAACTTACAACGCCATCTATCGGCAAATGTTGGAATTAGCGGTACTATCTCGTAAACGGTGAAAGAGGAAAAAAGTCAATTAGAAAGTTGTAGATCACTCGATTTAGTACGAAAGATACCCTTGCGCAATGACATTACCTCAAAAAAATAGAATGTAAAAAAAACATTTGTTTGCTCAATGATTCGAAAATGCTATAAAGAGTGAAGAAACTGGGAGACACGTCCCTGTCTCTGGATCACTCATTACTATATTGCTCAAAATGCCTGAGTTTATAGATATTTGCACTCTGGACTGATTTCGCTGCTATCGAAATCCTGGCGTTTGTTACGGAGGCACAAGTTTCATTATGCGCCATCGAAGATCCAATGTTAGCGGAGGGGGGTTGGTCGTGTTATACCTGCTCTTTTATGTGTCCCTCATGGAGTCCAATGGGGTCGCTCAAAGTGAATTCACTTACAAAACCACCATATCCGATGACTTGATTCTCCTGGAACAAGTTCCAATAGGGTACCTCTCAAGCAATCTTCCGCTAATATTGCAGGATCTTCGACGCATTACTGGATGCTTGTGTCTGTAACACTGGCTGGTGCTTGAACAATGCAGGGGAAATCCAGCCCAGAGTGCAAATGTATAGGTGACTAACGGAAGTCATTTGAGCAATATAAATAAATGATCGAGAGGACGTGCCCAGTTTATTTATCCCACTCTTAATGAATGATAATAAAGAAATCAGGACCAAAACAAGGTGTTTTATTTTGAATCGTTTCGGTATTACGTGCGCAAGGTATCTTTCGTACTTAAATAGAGCTGCTTCAACTTTCTAATTGACATTTTTCCGTGGTCTTCACTGTTTAGCGGATAGGACCCAATTCCAAATTGACCGATAGATGGCGTTGTAAGTAATCCAAGTAGCGCATAGCCTTTCACTATGCATAGATACCAACTTTATGGCCTTAGATGTCACCGTTTAGAAGTTAGAGTGTAACTGGATATAATGGGAACCCTGTATATAATCACTGATGAAAGTTTCATATCGTTATCGCTTTCTGTTAAACGGCGAGGTGAAACCTTTTCCTGGTTGGATCACACTTGTGCTGCCCTATACTGCTGACCAAATCTTTACTTGAAAATGTATATGATAACTGATTGTGACTGCTTCACAGAACTGATTTCGAACATATATTTCAGTATAAATTGCAATCTTCTCGCATTTCTGCGAAATGTTGTTAGAATTATCGCTGATCATATACTGTGGCGATCCTGAATTCCTTCCGATATCGAACTCTATAGAGCTACTACTTAGCTGCGCAATACACGAGCGATGCAGTAAGCAGACTAAGATAGTTCATGGCAGATAACTGAATTTCATCATGTTTTGTGTTCCATTAATATCTATCACTAAGCACTTTCTTAATGTTAATAAATGTTGTTAATTTGTACCTAGGTTGTTGCTCTAATTTCATTAATATTATGGATGCCACCTTTACAAATTAAGCATCCATATACCCTAACATTGTTTCATACAGCGCGGCGTGTCAAATGTCATTTACCCTTGTTACTACTTGACTTTCTGTTATAAATATTAGAAAAAAAAGATAGAAGACGTCCGAATAAATATTAGTGCGATAGAGAAACCAAATTAGATTTCCACAAGTATAAGTTGAAATTCATATTCTAAGCAGCCAGATCTTATTTTTGTAGATGGCTTTGGAAGGCTGTGTAGGATCATGCTTGATCCAAGTCGATTTTCATGACTTGAGATGGCGTTGAATTTCAATACTGATTATGTCGGATACTAATCAGAAGGTGCGATAAATTATCTTTGATTCATCCACAGAATCGTGATACTAAAATTCCAGCTAGTTCTACATAATCATTGTAGAACTCTTTTCAAATAGCATAATGCTTTTTATTTTTTTGTTGTACTGGAGAAAACTTCTACAGTGACCATCAAATTACTCCTCATCTTCAATTACATGCCATTATTTTACAGTTTATAAAACTTGTATGGCAATGTGCCTTACATCTGATTAATTCTCAATTTAAACCTAAGTGTTAGATTGCAAAAATTTCATCTACATCATTTTTCGGTTTTATCAGTATTTTTAATTATTTAATTCTTCGCCACCAGAGTTTCTTTCGAATCTTGTGGCATCTCTGGCAACTTTTGAAATTTAAACGGTAATTTTTAACAGTTTTATTAAATATCTAAAATTTTCTTAATGATTAACTTAGTAATCGTCTTAAATATTAATTGTCTTTACTTTTGATGTCTTTTCATTTAAGGTTTCAAGTTAATTAAATTTTAAATCAAATTATTTCAACGGGACTATTTACTCGCCATCTTGTTCCGCAGATGTATTTATGCGTAAAAAAGTAAGTGTCGCCTAATCGGAAGAGATTTCTTTATGTGATTTTTTAATTTGACGAATACAGACTTGCTCGAAGTGGTTGCACCTGCGTGGGGGCCCGAGGGCCGTTTGGCCTCTGGGTGCTTGCCCTTTGCAGTTTTTTACGTGGTTCCAAAAAAAAAGAAATGCTTCGTTTTTAGTATAATGTCTCCATGACAGTATGCAAGATAGAAAACCGTTAATTTCTCAATAGAGCAAATCGATTACTTTCTGATCTGAAGCTGAACTTGCTTCTGCACGTATTGCAACTTTGCTTTCCGTATGTGTGCTTTGCAGAAAAAGTTTTGCCAAAGTAAATGAGAATGTTGTGCCATTTTGAAAAATGAAAAGCAGTAATTACTTTCCTGTGTATAAAGTTCTGCCACCGTGTTATGCTTCTAAGTTTGCTTGTGTGGTTTTCATCTTTTCAATTTCCGTTGTTTAAGAACGAGTGATGCTACTTGTGAAAGTACATACTACAAAGTATGTGTGCAGGAATGAGTTACCAAGTCCACAGTAATTCTGGGAAAACTTGGTTTTCCATGGTAAATTGACTGCAAGTGATGATGCTATACCTTGAAGTGTATTTGCTTCAACTGATTCAAGAAATTTTTCATTTGTGTCAACGAACATTATGTTCACATATAAAATAATTTCAGTACCTTCCAAGGTACATGATTGCAAGTCTATTTTAACTCTCATGCAGTACAAATGCAATTCATAATGGCCATTGTGAAAGGGTAATTTTTTACATTTGCTAATTTGTTTAAGATTTTGCTAAAAATATATATACATATATATGTAATCTGTTTTTATCATTTTTTGATTCCAAAATGTCTTTTGAGTTGTGCATTTCTAAATATTTTGTTATTTCTATTTTCTTAACTTAAAATGTTGTTGGCAGTAATTTTCTAAATTAAAAATTGTTAAATAGAAAGGATTTAATTCAAAATTCTCGTTTTTATTGAATCTATTTTGTTACAACGCAATGTATAAAAATGTTTTCAGCGTTTTCCTTTAGCGGCCAAGTATTTATTAGGCGCCTGTGTCTGTAAAGGTAGGTACTTGCTCAATTAAGTGTTGCAAAATTGCATATTATTGTATTCATGTTTCAGCACTAGTGTTCAATTAATAATTGAAATATAGCTATAATTTTAGCCTATGGCACCAATCAATAATTAACTTCTATAATTAACCTGTCCATAGATTAACATTCCTAAGATTAACACTAAGAATAATAAATAATGTAAGATATGCATGTAATGGCACCAATCAGATAGTTATCCATATTCAACATTATCTTTTAATACCGAAATTTTGTAGTAAGATCCATATCATCAACAGCGAGATATAACAGATAATTGACATCACTGAAAATTCTGTCATCGCATATTAAATCACGCAAACATAGAATGCCCTCTATGTCATCCCCAAGTTCTTCAATCAAGGCCATTACCTTTTCATAATGTTAGTTCCTTAAATATTGATCCAAGAATATAAATATACGTCTACAATACATAAAACAATACACATCCATACACAACAACATACAATACACATACACAACAACATACAATACACATACACAACAACATACAATACACATACACAACAACATACAATACACATACACAACGCACACACTTCTCACAAAAATTAGGGGATATTTTTAAAATGAATACAAAGTGATTAAATAAAAAAGAAGCCTTTGCTTTTTTAATGAACAAGAACTCGAGGAAACCAAACGGCAAAATATAAGCCTAAAATTTTATGCTGCATTGCGAAAATGTACGCTATGCTTTAAAATGGGTGCAGAAATATTGAGGAAACTTTGGTTATTTTGCATGTATGGCGATGACAGAATGAATTGTATTCATTGTTTGTAGCAACATAAGCACGCAGGACACGTTCTTCTTGTTTTTTTTACTTCCGTGGCATTCTTCATCGTGAATTTGTTAACCATAGCCTTATCGTAAACAAAAGGAATACAAAGGAGCGCTCTGTGGTGTCGGAGGGAAAACATTCGACAAAGGAGAATGACTAGCGAACAATTGGTTTCACCTCAAAGTCAATGAACTATGTGAAGAAGCACTCTTCAACAGTGAGTTTCTCGGCATCCACGACAAATTATCGAGCCCATAACTGTTTTATTCTCCACATCAACTCTTGTGGCCTTTTCTCCCAAAAAATAAAGATGAAGTTAAAGGGGTGCCGTATTCACACTGCTGCCGAAATCTAGCTCGATCCAACTCAGGAAGATTTAAGACATGATTCAAGATAAGAAAAACTTAAAGTCATATTACAAACTCAATCACGCAATACGCCTTTCAGGGCTCTTTTCAGCAATGGTAGGAATCCGGAAGTAAATAACTGCCCAACACTATTTCAAAGAAGTTGTTCGTTGCTTACTTTCTTGTCAATAAAACAACAGTCTCGATTTTTTTTATACGCCTAATAACTACAAATCGTCTGGGAGGACGAATAAACCATCCTGTCCTCCATATGGGATTTAGTAAATGTTTCTGAACTTCCAAAAATAATACAGAAAACGGCTTATCTGAAGCTCATTTCAGATTGAACTGTGCAATACTGCCTATGGACAAAGTAATATTTTTATTTAATTGTAACTTCGGAGAATAATAATAATGCAGTAAATTGGTAAGTTCACGGTTGGAAGTGTTGATGCACTTAAGGATTTAGGTTCTTGCACAGCTGAGTACATTTGCAGATACATAAAGGTATTTTTTAAACTTTCGAAAATATTTAAATTATGAATAGGGAATTTTTCTTCAAAGAAAATTGGCATATCACTGCTAGTGAATAATTTTTGAAAATAGAAAAAGTCAACAGAATAATAATAACGTACGATTTTTTTCAATCTCGCTTTTGTAAGCAAAACTTTTCATATGCATGAAATTGAATATTTTTAAGAAAACTTTCCTAATTCCTCATCCTATTATATTATCATAGATTAATCTGCTTTAATTGAGAAAATTACGGAATTTCAATATGACAAAAATTAAACTGAAAATTTCCACATTTTTAACATAAACATTATTTCAGTCCGAATGTTGTTCAAAGTTTAATGATTCTTTTAATTTATGGTATCGTGTGTAATATTCGTATTAGATTCTGTATCTTGTATCCATTTGAACTGGAGGTGGAAAAATTTCCCATTGTCCAAATTTAAATCATATATCAATATAAAGTAAAACCCCAGTTAATCAAACTAGGGCACGGAAATAATCTCGAAGGCGAGACGTTTTTGCAACGATATTCCCACTTTTTCCTTGTAAGCCTCCCCTAGAAAGTCAGTGATTAATTTTAGAATGCTAGAATTAAAATTAATGGGTTTTAACAATATTAATTACGATATTATTTATCTGTGCCTGTCAGGCGCATTACCAGTGCGAATATTGGGCCCGATGGAGGGTTAACTTTTGATAAAGAACATAAGTATAGTCTACAAAGAGAGCTTTTAATTTGTTTTACACTCAAAGCAATTCACAATTAAAAATATTGTTATAAGATATAAAATAGTAATAGATGTTCATGGCTTAACCAAAAAAAATCATTATCCCAAACGGCTCCCCCTCCCTTTAGTTTGGTTAACAGGGGTTGTACTGTAGTTACAAATTTTTTTTCTGATAAGCATTTTGTGCAGTTAAACCCAAGCTGCTAAACCCAAACATTCTTTAATCGACTGACTTTAGACTAGCCTTTTACGAACGTACTTTCAGAGCAATAGAGAGTCTATATAAAGACTGGCCACAAAACCGATCTGAAGTGACGAGTGCTTCAGAATACCAATTATCTTCCAGAGAGCACCCCTCACCCCCAAGGAAAGAGGAAACTTTGTTATTGACCACCAACCGCTCTGATCCATCACAAATTTTCCCCTCAGCGCCTATCATTGATTGATTGATCACCAGAGTACTCGTCTCCGTCCAATCGATTCCAACAAACCCACCTTCCGTCGAGCACGTCCCTTCCACAAATTGATAAAGAATGTCATTGTTCTTAAATCGGGAGAAAAAGGGAAAGAGTGGCCACTTTCAGCTCTCTCTTTGCTTCCCAAAATAATGCCTCCCTCAGACGTGGATGTAATTCGAGGTTTTCCTCCCCCACGGTAATGATGGAGAATGTCCAAAAGTTTTTATAGAATGATCGTAAGAGTTGAATGGTTTCGTTGAAAAGTTTTCCAAAGGAATTGATAGGATTTTGGGAGTTATGATGGAAAGGTATTTACTTAATTCAATGGCTTTCAGCCGAACAAATGTCCTCTTAAAAGTATTTTGAAATCCTGCTTTTCTCTGTCCAGAATGTTTTCTATTTGCAAAAATGAAGTAATTTTGTCGTTTGCAATGGTCGTTTTCCTTTCAGATGTTTAATATATTAGGTATAAAACATTTTTGTTGGCAGCTGCAGTCTTGAGGAAGCACAAAATTTATTTGATTCAGCAGTTTAGTGATACTTTTCTTTACAAATACCTTAATGAAAGAAAAAGTTTGTCATTTTTTTCGAAATGCAATTTAATAATTGTGCTTTTCTTTTCTGTTATATATAATGGATGCACTATGATTTTTGAATAAAAGGTATTGTAAACTATTATCTGAATTTCAATTGGTATGCACTATAATCACATTAGTACTGTGTTTTATTGAGGATATTGATATCTTTAAACCTTTAGAATCTGTATGTATTGCAGCTAACTTCTTATACTTCATCACTGTAAAGTAAAAGTACCTCTAAGTATAATTTGTACGCTTACATTTTTCTAATAGGTACATTTACTGTAACATACACTGTTAAGTCAGTTTCTTATTTACATGCTAAGATCCTTTTGTATAGCCTCTCTTCCGCATATAAAGATGTTTCATATCTTTTGATTTTATATACACTTTATAAAATAAAATTATGTCTATTTCATGTTTTCTTAAACAGTTACTCTTTTAAATAAAAAAACCCAATTATTTCCAATTTCTTCAAATTATCTTTAATCTAATTTAATAAAATTTTTATTTTATATTCTGAATTAATTTTTAAATGAATTACAATCATTTGGTCGTTGTATTGTATCTACTTGACAATGCACAACATCGCTAAAATCAAAACTATTCTAAATTACTAGGTCTACACTCTTCAAAATGTCTTACTTATTAAAAAAAGAAATGATTTTTCTTTGATCTTAAAAATTTAAAGAAAAGAATAGTTCTTAACGGTTAATTCCTTTATTAGTGAAACAAATTCAAACAAATTGGTATGGATTTTACTTTCAATATAATTTATTGTTGTACTTTATATGAAATTTTGATATGCATCATATAAGGATTATTGGTTATTTATTCATTCGTTCAAATTAACAGTAACTCAGTAAACTTACAACTTAATCGAAACATTTTATAAATTTATTTCTTAACGGAATTAGAATATTTCATGAGCCTGCCTTTAATATTTTCACATTCTTTCTATATTATTTGAGAAATGAAAAGTATTAAACATAAAATATTCAAATTCCACTTTAATTGGATGGCAATTGCTGAAATCATTAGTTTGAAAACAATTTTAATAAATGTATAAAGAAATACCATTTGTTTGAAATCAGACTTACTTAAAATTAATTAGCATCGCATGTTTTTACGTAAGGAAATTGAAAGTAGAATGCTTTTGGCTGTATTATTTGCTATCATACTCATATTAATTATTCAACGTTTTCCTAAAGAATAATTATATTTAGAAAATAAGAAATCTTAAATTCTCTTAAAATCATTATCCCGTTATATACACCTTGAGATATTGTATGAAGTTTAAGAAAATGAATAATTGAACACATATATTTTTGTAAATTTCAACATTTTATATCAAACGGGTAATTTAATTTGATCATCAGAAAAATCTTTTGGTTACTATATTTCGTAGTTTTGAAATGTTATGCTCATTGAAAATGATAAATGGCCAAACAAGGTACATATTAACAGGCCCAGGTATATATTAAACTTTTGCCTCTAATTAAATGTGGTATAAAATACATTCCACTATACATGATTTTCTTTTCTGATTTTCAATACTTATTTGATGTAATTCCAAGTGTTTATTGGTGATATTTTGTTTTCTGTTTGCTATGAAATTCAAAATTATAATACAGTTCCCTGTTTAAATTCTTTTCCTTTCATTAATGGTGAATACAGAAAATACCAATATTCTTAACAAAATGATCCAGTGTAGTATTAAATGTGTTTTTAAATACTTATGACCTACACAATAAGCTGTTAATTTTTATTTGTAATTCAAACTTTGGATCTAAAGCATATTTACTATAAACATTTAGTAGCAACTGCTGTTTATAAGTGAGTCATTCACAAATTTATTTCATTAAACTTTGTCAACGATTAATTTTGTCATCGGCAGTAAAATTTGACTGTTGTTGACCCCTGAAAATTTGTAGCATTGTGGAGATGATTAATAAAAAATAAGGATGATTGACAGCCGGAAGTCTTTTGGGACTTTTTCAGCCTTTTTAGTTAGAACTAAACCTTCTCCTGGGAATATCAAATAATGATTGAAGATTTTTATGAACTTTATACAGTCTCAGATTTTGTAATTCCTGTCATCGAAGCAATACCGATAATGGTTAAATAATTATTTACACGAAATTGCATTTAAAATCGGGGATAAATACTCCTCTGTCGAATGAAGATTTAGATCAGTTTGTGAAAGAGGTATATGTTAATTGTATTTATGAAATAATATTTCAAACCACATATTTGTTTTCAATAATAAAGCAGCGTATGAATAAACCGAAAAAATGTCTAATTTTAGCTAATTTCATTTCAGTAACCTATTCTCATGACAACATCAGATATTTTTGCTCTGATAAAATAATCTTCCAGAAGTACATTTTCCAAGTAATAAATTAAAAATCTTTTATTTTACTGAACCAAATGTAACGAGTCGAATAACACAATATACTTTCAAAAGTATATTCTGTCTCTCTTATTTTCATTTCATTTAATCGATTTATATTTTAATTTCCTTTCCTTTTTTGCGGTAACTGAGTGCTTATGTTGTAAATTTACGCTGTATTTAAGTTGAACAAATGTGAATGAAAATGAGACTGTGATGAATGTTTGATTGTTAGTAAAATGTGATGGAATTTTAAGTCCTTTGAAGTCTGAAATGAAGCAGCAAATTTTTCATTCATTTAAGCATTATTTAAGCTAAGAATCCTGTGGAGTCTCCTTTGAAAAGGCAATGTCTTATATTTAAGTTAATCCCTCACATTTCATTAAAATTTCATGTGAAGAAACGAATGAAATAGAAAATAATTTTATCTAGTGAAATATATTTGTTTACGTCTTGTTTCAATTTTAATAATGGATTTACTTTTGTTTCTTCATACACCATCAAAACATTGTCGTTAAATTGCAGAAAAATTTAATTAAATTAATAATTTCATGAAATTCGTTTAGAGTTCAGTCAATATAAAAATCAATATAATCCACGAAACAAAACGAATGAAGAAATTCTTAAATAGCATCTTCAATCATGCATGAAGGTTTCAAACCAGCAATAAAACTGACTTCCGATTTAACATCAGGCTATAGTTACATATCTCTTATTCAAACTATAAGCTATGGTCGTCGAACAAGGAACAACATTTTTCAAAGAATCCAGACAAATTATTGTACAGACATCTTATATAACGATTTTCATATGATTTACATCAACATCAAAAGTTAAAGTTTCACAATATCGCTTACATCTTTATCAAAAATTTAGTCTTATCGCTGATTGTGAATCGATTAGATAAATAATATAATTTCTGCTGGAATATTTAATGTAATGGAAATATAATTATATCGATAAAAATGCTAAATTGTTATTTCGCTAATCAACAAAAAAAATTAACTTTGCATGCAACAATGGTAAAATAAATTTCACAACAATTTTTAAAAAACACATTTATTAGTGTACTAAAGATGAAAATTTATTTATGCTTTAATTATTTTCTACATTTTAATTTTCAATTTATAATTCATTATTAGAAACATTATACAGACTTAAAATCAATATTTTGTTTCAAATTCATTACCTGGCGACTTCTCGCGTAGAGAACCAAAATTTGAATGCAATTATTGATAATTAAGTTCTGAAAATATGAAAATAGTATATTTCATCGAGAAAACATAAGTGTAGAGAATTTAAAAACTACTACAGAAATAAGTGATTAAAAATCTGTTACAAATTTCCATTTTTAAAAATATGAATTAAGTCAAATTAAATAAAAATCGATAATAAAACATAAAAAAAATGAAGATGAACTTGAGTCTATTTGAATGATATTCAAAATATCTTGTACATATAATATATTGTACAATATTCAAAATATATATTAAACTAAATAATGGAAAGAGAAAACAACATAACTTAAGATGTCAAGAAAATATTATATATAGTATTTCTATCCAATTAGACTATTTATTTAATTAAAAATGAATATACTGTTTTAACCCATATTTTACCACATTAAGAAAAAATTAATATTTTTCCAAAAAAATTCTATCACAGACTATTGACACATCAAGCAAAAGTATAGAGTTAAAAAAATTAAGAAAACTTTATCGGTTGTCTTTTTGCAAGCTGTCCTATATATAGGACGATGGTAAAATCCACTACTACATGCTTTGCAGTCAAGCATCTTGGTTTACATGAAATGGTAGTAAACATTCAAAGCAAAGTCCTAAATTACAATTGTAGCAAATAGTTAAGTGTTTTCTTGTACAGTTTTTAAGCTGTCATTGGCGTTGTTTTCCATTTACTAGAAAGGGTTCACTTTGGAATTTCAAGTAATCTGGATTTTTTTTCGAATGCCCAAACTCATTCTTAAAACATTGCGAGGTACACACAATCCCAGGTAAGCTATTGTAAAATGTCGAAGAAATTCGAGGAGTTCTACAACTTGTTCTGGAGGAAACGTTTTTAATGTTTCTAAACCAGTGCAACCAGTGATGTCTCAAATGCATTTTTTAATAATGGTCAATACCACTTTTTTCTTGCATGGATGAAAAATATGTTTTTATGAGATTGTCCAACAAATCTACACCATTTTTGTACAAATTATACGAAACAACACACAATGGTATGTCTACTTTCTGCTTTCCACCCTTCATTCTTCTTTCTACTTTTTTAAAGCCTCTTTTGTCGTCAAAATTGGTGATCAATCCATTGAAGAGCTGCAATTTTATTAAAGGGTATTTTGTCATTCTATTTTCATTAACTGTTCCCGTAGCAAAAATACGCTTACTTCTGAGAGACCAAAAATATCACACGACGTAAAAATCTTATCCTTATAAATTTTGTGGTTTGCAGGAGTTTCAACAAAAGACAGCCAATTTTCAACGACTGGTTGGGCTAATGATTTCTTTTCATAGACATGCCACATTTGTTTTCATAATTGCTTTACTGCCTTATATGGTATAATACGAGAGGGATATACATCGAAAGATGAGAGTATCCTTAGATTGTATCCAAATTTTACGGGTTTTCCTTTCATGTACAGCTTGCATCCATGTCTTCCAAAATAGCGGACTATTCTTTCATCATTACTTAAATGTTCAGAAAACAGACAAAACTGTTAAAAAACTTTATTCAACAATTTCTAATTCTGACGTACTTTCTAATAGCGATCTGAATCAATAGCAGTATTGTCATTGAAGTATAAATAACTCTTGATATCTAAGTATCGCTTTCTTGACATTGTTTGACTAACAAGCGTTGTTCCAGTATCAGAAGCATTTCCCCAGTACATTTTTTCTCTGGGTAAAATGTAACATCCGCTATAAAAATAATTCCCAAAACTTGTTGAAGTTCATCGAATTTTAGACAAAAATCGTGAATATTTTTCTGTCAAGCATGCTTGTTACCTTCTACCATAGCTGGACAATCACATTTTCAGCCATCATCTCGAGAAGTTCCAAGGTGATTTTCCTAAAATCATATCCTTAAAATAATTAGAAGCTGATGAAAATTTTGGTGCACAATTAGTCCAGGTAGATGTTGAAACATATTCAGCAGCATCTTTTTTCCTTTAGAATTTCAATTGTTCCATCTGCTTCTTCTTGAATCTTTTCGTCAAAAGCAACATGACCATGTTCAATGCTGCTGCAGGCATCATCAACTTTTTAATCATCAGTGACAATTTCTGGAACAGGTGGTTATATTATAATTTAAAAATCACTATCATCATATTCATCGCCCAATGGCATTAAATACTCAAAAGCTTCTTCAGTTAAAAATTCCTGACTCATTTGCGATACTGTTCTGGAAGGAGCGAATGTGAAATCAGATAGATCACACCTCGAACAGTAGTATTCTTTTCCCAACAAAAGATAGCGTCAGCACGTAACCAAAACTCTAGACCAAAGAAACAGAACAGATATATTACCCAAGACGCACCTACAGGTTCATGTTCCAAGCAAACTAGATGCTATTGAGTTTTGCAATATGTAAAACATAGATATTCTAATCCTTTTCCCCGAAATTTCAAACGTCTTTGTATGGGTGTGCATAGTAGGGGATTTTACTATCGTCCTATATATAGGACGGCACCTAAAACCTTTGTGAAACCAGTTTGAATATAGCTTTTTGTTTGCAAAGTTTACTCAGAAATAACATATAAGACATGCCATGAATAATTTTGAAAAAAGAAATTGTATTTTTTTCTCAAAATTATTTAAAAGAGAAATACAATTCTTGTCAAATAAAGTAGCAAAAATTAGCCAAATTCAAAATTCTTAAAAAATTTTTAAATGATCGAAATTGAACATGAAAAGATAATAAATAGAACTTATCAATCTTAAAATATACTTTAGAAGCGGAATATAAATTAAAAATGCGATATTGGCTATAAAAATTAGACAAATCTGAGCTGTCCTATATATAGGATGATGGTAAAATACGAGTTAAAGGAAACGCAGCATTTCTTGGAACTATTATGGAAAGAACATAACTTTCAGCATTTCAGGATCCAATTTATTAATATCTAGTATGGTCAAATTTTAAGGCATGGAACAGACGACAAAATGAAGAGAAAAGCGAAGCCAAAAAAGTGATCCCACGAGTGATTCAAAGCTATCTTTGATAAAAAGAAAAACAGTTACTACTCATTTTATTTTCAAATAAGAGAAAAGATTTGTCATTCACCATCATTTAAGAAAAAGTAAACTTAGATATAATCTTTTTATTTATTCAACCATTTTAAAATAAAACTCAAATATGTGCTCAAGAAAGTCTTTTTCAACTGAAAGTATTCGGAATTTCGATTCTTCCATTTGATGCCAAACGATTTTGAGTTTTGGAGACATGGAAATAATTCTATCATAATGCATTTTAATAAGCATTCTCAGAGGATGATTCTTTCGATTCTGTAAGGTATTTTCAAATTTTAAAAATCAAAATTTTGTTCTTAACTGATATTTCGTCCAGCATTAATTTAAATAAATAATGAGGTTTAGAGTGTCTTGGTATGAAAAGAAACAAAATGGTTTTCCGTAATTATTGATTTCGAAATAACTAAAATTTAATATTTTAATAAAGAATTCTTTAGAGAAATGACGACACTATGGATATATAAAGTAACAGAAATAAAAGTTAGTTTTCGCTTTTTTTACTTTAGGAAAGATAGAAAATCTATTTACAAATAAAAAGTTAGTTACAGCGAAGAAATAATTGAATTAAAAATATCTTTATGAAATTTAGTGAAGATAAGAATTGTATTAATCTGTTTGTTAGTTATTAAATTTTCAAGTTCTGCTGAAATATGATTATTTTTCAGATATGTATATATGATAATAATAATAATCTGAAAATTCATTATTGTGTTGTGAGTCTCTTACTAACTAGAATCTCTTTAAACTTAAATTTCAGTATTCATGAAAGGTTCAAGTGTTTTGTATTTCATACTAAATTAGCCTTCTACGTAGAATTCCGTTTCTTTAAGGAAAATCAATTTTCGACCAAAAATCAGAATATTTTAAATTTAAAGCCTGTTTTTTTAGTTCCCTGAACTAATTATATTCTTCTACGATAGTCGGAAGAAAAATTGGTGACATTTATGCAGAATTTCAGAACTGAAAATGGAATTGTAAATAATTCGTTAAGGAATTATATTTCATTGTTTTGAAGCTATTTAATATATATATTTTTTATTTCATATCATTTGTCATAATACGACATATTATTTTGGAATATTTTCAATATGAATGCTTCTGCTATTTATATCTTTGTTTCAGATTTAGTTAATTCTGTACCATTGCAACAGCTTGGTTATGTTGCTGCTACATGTTTTTGACAATAAATGTATGAAAAAATATAAATGTTATTTAAGAAGGATATTTATGCTTACATGTATCCGCAAATTACCTAGCATGCAACTTCAAATTAGTTGAGTGACGCAATATTCATATCTGCCGATGCCAGTTCAATTGCAGATCAAGGTTGTGACTCAATAGAGTAAAGAAAAGAACGAAGAAAAAAAAATCTTAATATTTAAAAATATAAAAAGTATTTAACTGAAGGGATAAAAGAAATAACCTACGAAATTTGTTAGTGATGAAGCAAACCTTCCCCCCCAATTTTCAGTAAAAACTAAAAATATGGACTTTAAATTCAGTTTTCTCAAAATTTGACTTTTTTTATAAATTTCCATTTTTTTAAACAGGTTAACGTAAATTCTTTTTAAAATATCTGCCTGCATTTTGACAGATATTTTATTTACAACACTGTGTAGGGAACGAACCAATTTATCTGCGTAATGGTGATTCTTTGTAAAGTTATACACCATTTGAAATTTAAAACAAAGTCATAATGTCAAGGAAAAAACTTCGGATTTCCCACTAAACTCATATAATTTCAACGTACTTCGAGACTTTGCAAAATTCTTGATGAAGATTCTAGCCAATACTCAATAGATTATCTATATAATAAAGGATAAAAAAATCTACTCTCTTTTGTTTCCAATGGCGTGTTCAGAAAATGGTCAAATTTAATCAAAACACCCTAAGTTTTCTCAAATATTTGGGAAAAAATTAACTTATGAGCCTTTTTGTCCGTGGTTTAACAAGTTTTACCATAAATATCATTTAAAAACATAAATATTGCTTCAAATATCGTTTAAAAACAGCCTTAAGCTATCTAAATTTGTCAAAAATATTAAATTTCAATAACCATCCGATAGGAGCACGAAAATTTATTACACGATTAGGCACTCGTGGTACATATGTACTCCATTTTCTCTTCTTTTATTTCTACATATATATTTTTTAAAAGATAAATCAGCTACAAATTAAAGAATAGGCATCTAAGAAATGCTTAAAAGAAAAAAAATCATTTTAGATGACCATTTTTGAATATTTTTATAGACTACAAAAATACTATGAAAAATCATAATATTTTACATATATTTCTTTTAAATGATCACTACAGGTTTAATTCTGGCATATTTCACCATATTTTTGAATGTTTTTGTCCCTATTTCTTCCATAATATTTGCATCTACCGTTATTACTCATTGACTAGGAGGTGTTTTTGGTCCTGTACCGTTGATTCCTAACATAAGATTTTCTATTCTTTTTAATTCGATTGGAAGGCAGGAATTGGGCAGCTCTTCATAAAATGTGAAATTTAATAAGTGCGAAACTGAAAGTTTTGATGGTATCAAGTCGTTTCATATTCTTATAGATATTATTGTGTTTGAAATTTACAAAAGCGTTAATAGGAGAGTTGTTTTAAAGACTGGAAAAAAAACATAATCCAATGACAAGCATTTCTTGAAACATCATTTTCTCGCCATATCTGAACTAGAATATGAATTCCTTTTGTCATGTAATAAAATACAACATTCAGGTTTTTTGTTATTATATGTCTTCAATAGAAATTAAAAAGTCCGTAGCAAATAATTATGACTCAAGCATAGCCAGACTTTACTTTATTCAAGACTTTACTTCTCGCTTCTTATATGGTAAAAATTCTTTTAATAACTCCCATTTATTTAAATTAATTGCCTCGACATAAATTAGTTTAGATCTCTGTGAAAAGCCTTTTCGCAAATTCGAAACTAGAAAGCCTGTTATCTGCTGTTAAACTAGTTCTACTAGTTTTTTGAATAAAATTCACTGAAATTTAATAAATATTTTTTAAAAATTAAAACAAAGTGCCGGAATTTCACACGGGTAGCATAATAAGTCGTTAAGAAAGTAAGATTATTACAGGACCAGCGAAAGAAGAAGAACCATCAACTACGAATTCCTGTTACACATTTAGGCTCGAGGGGACCTCTTACCTCCCTTGCACTAACCTTTAGAACTTGAAAGACTGTGCTATATTGTTCCTGAGCATTTGAAGGGTAGGTACTGAAAGTTTGATCTCCGAACAATGAATAAAATTTAAAGCGCTGGGGTTTGAAAACTAATAGAAGACACCTGTACCCCGCGCGGCTAACGGAAGGTTAAATGAAATTAGCAATTTTAAGCTTGGTACTTAAGTGTAGTAGCATGAGTGTTGGATTTAATGTATGATAATGAAAGAAGATTAATTCGAATTTTGAATATGATTTCATCATATGTCATTAATTACAAATTTACTATTAGACAAAATTGTATACAAATATATTGCGATATAATTTAACGTTGATAAAATTCCACTGTAACACTTTCAATCGATTTTAAAGCACTATTCAGTATCTCATATTTCTCCTTCCTATTATTTAAATGAAAATTTTGAACATAATATGATTATAACTAAAAACCAATGAAACTCAAAACAATTATAGCTTCAGCACAACACATTCCAGAAATCACATTCCTACTGTTTAAATGTAAAACTTGAATATAATATAATCATCGTTTCAAAATAAAGGATATAAATATAGTTTCGACAGTACTTGACAACCTAGAATACAATAGTACATAAAATAATTCCAAAATCTGATTGCTTACACTATGTGGCAGCATGTATGACAAGTATCCTAATTAGCTATAGATAAACCGTTCGAGTGCTGATTCCTGTCTCGTATAATCCTTTGTAGTTACAAATATATCATTGTTAGATGATGTGTCAGATACAGAAAAATTTTTAAATTGATCACAGACAAATTTTAACAAAGCGATAGTTGATAAATTGTTAGCGAATTTACGATAAGTTATTCGGGAAGAATAAGTAACATTTTTAATAAAAATGCTTCTTTATAGGAAACATAGATATGAATATTTTTCCCTTTAGTAATATTTTGCTTATATTTATTTGTTTATGACATACTATTCATATGACATAAAGGAAATTGTTCAAGCTGAATAAGTAACGAGCCACGATTTAACTATAATTATTACATTCTCGATTACTCTCAGATTTTTCTCAAAAGTACAAGAACAAAAGAACAAACAGTATGATGAACATGATGCGGAAGTTCTTCACTGTTTCGTCACAGCAGATTGAAATAATAATTAAAGTAATAATACTAACATGAAATTATAATTCTCAAAATCAGTGAAAAATTATTTTTACTGAAATCGTGGATAACAATTAATTTTATTCAACAAAGGGAGAAAAATATAATTCTACTATTATTTTCAAATGGACCATTACATTTTTTTCTAAAAAAGATCGCTTTATTTTGAAATTAACCAACCCTGTTCTTCACTTATTCCACAAATTCTTCGGAAATAAACTCTTTTACAATGTTAAATCTAGATCTGACTGTGCATTCAAAGCTTGCAACAAAGTCAGGAAGAAAATTGATTGTTTCATTTTCTAGTAGAAACGATACAGAAAACGTCTGATAGAGCACCTTTCGCAGCATATGAACTCAATCTAAAGTAAACTACTTTCTTGATAGATTCCAAGGATTGGAATCGATTTGTGGTAATCGATGGCAACTCTTGGTACGTAAAGAGATTTATCCCATCAAATTTAAGGTCTTTGGAAACTCATTTAATGAAGCGGAAACATCTGGACATTGCAAATGCTTTAGAAAAGTGATCTAAAACGAAATTCATTAATTTCATTTATTGGATAATTGGATAACTCTAGAAGATGGGTAGATGGAATTAACAAAACTCTCTAGGCTTGATTAAAAATGCGAGTACATTTAATCACTTAATATTATTAATCAGCTAAAACTAGTAATTAATAACAATTAAATCCTGAGGCATTCTCATATCTATAAATAAGTGAAGGAGATATAAAGTTTAAACACGTTTTTTTTTTCATTTTGTCAAAAGCACGAGACGCAAGTTCAATCTATTTAACTGTTGATAACAAAACAATTATATAGATTGAACAGTCAAACAATTTTGTTTGACTATTATCCGTCAAGGAATTATTGTATCTGAGAATAACTATCTTCTAATTTTTAAAAACCATTAAAGATAATAAGAACTTATAACTAATTTTATCTAAATTTTCAGAGGAAATATACATAAAATAAAAGAAAAGCATTAACTTGCTAAAATTAAAATATTAAAGAAGCACAATTTAATAATAAAACCTATATAATTATATAATAATAGAATTTTCAAAAAATTTATCTTTCCATTTTAATGAGATGATATTTGTGCATCTAAATTTTATTTAAATTTAGTTCGAATGAAGTATTAGAAAATACAAAATATGTTTCATTGACATTTTTTGCACTGACTGTGATTGATATTTTATTTATTTATTTTTTTGCACTGACTTGAAAGAAAATTCCTTCGGCACTTCATAGCAGCACCACCTGAAAGATATTACTGGTGATATCCTTTTCTAGAAGAATGCGTGACACATTAGGAAAAACTAGAATTTTACGGAAGAACCGTTTGAATACCCACATACGCGTAATTCCCGAAGGGTAACAGGACGCTGGACAAGAGCGTCGCGAATACACTCCAGTGATAAATATTGAACGTATATTTCTGAATTTATTTCTCGGAAAGATAAATTGATTTGAAATCCTTCAAGCGAAAAAAGAAAAAAGCAAAAACAATCGAATTATAATACTCTTTCTCCAAGTGGAACGATATTGTCAACCTTTTCCAAAGACCAAACTGAGTTATCCTTTATCTGATGGTATGATCAATAATTAGGTTATTATCCTTGCAGTGTAATTTTTACTTGATACTAACAGTAAAAGAAATCAACCCATGATTCTTTGATATTAGACCATTTTTTAAAATCTGAGAAAATGATCATAATTTGAGTAAAGAGATATATGTTACTTATTTTAAATCAAAATTCTTTGCACATAGTTGAATTGCCATATAGTGATAAAGGTTTTTGTTGCATATATTTTGATAAAGGTGCATGTTGCATAACGTTTTAAAGGTTGTGTCAGATAATGTCAGCAATGTCTATTGATGATGCTTTGTATTTGTTTCCTTGCTAAGTACTTTTACCGAATTCAAAAAAAATTCAAATTCAATAATTTGTTTGAAAATATGTTACTCAGTTTAATTTATCTTTTGGGAATCAGCTCTCATTAGTACAGAACTGTACTGTTTCAATCCCATTTTTATCTTTGAGAGGCATTATTTTTTTAATGTTTTCTAGAAATATGTAATTTAGAGCTACTGCATCTAAGTATGTCTACCTGATTTGTTGTATTTTTGTATGATGTAATGCATCGAGAAAAAAATTATAACCAAGTAAAAAGTGGCCGAACTTAACAGACATAGAAACGTCTAAGCATTGTTTTTTGATATTGCTAATATTTGCATTTCTGAAATCTTATTTGCGGGAAAAAGTTCCACACTAGTATTTAGTATAGTTCTTGTATGTAACAGAGCGCTGAATGAGCTTCATTAATTGATCCAGATTTGCGAACATGCAAATCTCTAATTCTGTTTTTCAAAGTAAATTCTTTTCAATGCATTAGAAGTTTGCCCTCATATAACAAAACATTTGCACTTTCATAATGGCGATTTGTAAGAAATCAAGAATTAGATTTCTATTCTCATCCTATCTTGTGAAGAAATGGAATTAAATATTCTGTTTCTTTCATTCTGATGCAAGTCCTAAATATACATTAAATAAATCCATCAAAGAAAAGACCTTACTAGGTATTAATAATTGGAAAAAATAATTAAACTTTAAAACAATTTGTAATTAACAACTCTGAAAAATAAATAACGAGGTGTTCATTTTTATTTTTACAAGAGCTTTAAAAGAAAAGGACTCTTAAACCTTCAATTAAAACCGTTTTTTCCCGTTCGAATAAACTTATAACAGCTTAGATAAATAATGGATTACATAAAATTTCAATATCTTTAAATCATATTAGATTTAATAGTATCTTCATTATGTTTTATCAGCATTAATTTTAAAAATAAGCAGACAGTTAAAAGTAGAAACACTTAAGCATATACAAGATATGTCTATAAAAGAACGCAATCGACTTCAAGAATTAAGCTTGCTTAAATGTAATGATATAGTAATAAGTCGAAAATAATCTTTTAAATGCAAGGTATTTCGAATTTCGCCCATTCTTGAAAATAATGTTTTATTTCATTAATCAAGTTGTTTGATGTCAAATTTATTTAAAATTTTGGAAATATTATACATAACTGAAGATCTCCAAATTTAAGTTTCCATGTATTGTTCAAGTTATATTACAAATTAATTAAAAACATTTTTTGTCTTTAAAATTTATTAACTGCTTTAAAGAACTAAGGGAAAAGGAAATATTACATTTAAAAGCAGGTTTTTTAATTATAAGAATTAGAAGATTTCCGTTTTGATTCATTAAGTTGCAGTAATTAAGCATTTACATAATTTTTCAAAGTTTGTCACTTTTATTTCATCAGTCAGTTTATGATTCATTCGCTTATATTAATTAAAAATAATGCAGTTACTTTTATTATTTGATATCACATCTTATTTCTAATTTAAAGCTTCTAATCTCATTAAGCATTTATAATCATTCCAAATTTAAAGGCATTTACCTAGAATTTTTTCAAACTTTAAAAACCAAAAATTAGTTTACCCCTGATAGTTAAAATACCGTCTCATCTGATAAAAATTTAGATTTAAATTTCGATTCTTTGCTTAGGCTTTACATTTTAAAAAAAGTGAATAAGTTTAGAAAAGAATACTTAAAAATGAAAATTGCTGCATAAAGTTAATTATAAAGCCATTACATATTTTGAAAATCTTTCCCAGAAACGATCTATTCTAAAAGTAAAAGTTAAGAACCATTTAATAATTTTCAAAACTAATTTTCTCGTGGTAGGATATTTATAAATTTGCTTTTGATACATTCTTTTATTCTTATAATTTCCTTTCCCGATGTTACAGCTTAGACGGTGTATAGAACAAAAAAGAGAAGTTTTACTGTCATCTTGTGATCAAATATATTAAAATTGCAACCATCACTTGATCAAATATATTGAGCTTTACAAACATCATTAACATCAAATTTCATAATTTTGAAAAATAAAATAGATTATTTTTGTCTAATATTTTTGAATATCATTATTTCATTGCCACAAATGTTTCTTTTATTTAACGTTTGTGCTAAGGATTCTCAATTGATATTAGGATACAGAAAGGAATTTCGATGAAAAAACATTGATTTTCAAAAACATTACAGAAGATGTTTCATCTTCGAAATGAGGAATTAGATCTAAGTAAAGATTTTATATTACTTTCAATATTCACAGCTTGGTTGACATCTTTCGGATCTATTTTGCTTATTTACATAATTATGATATTTTTTACAGCTATAAGATATGTATTTGAGTAACAAAAATCTTAGATTAATATTTAAAATCTTCTAATGAAACGAAGGATTATATTAAGCAAGTTTCTACTCAAATTCAATTCAATAAGAAAAATTTTAAAAATTGCAGTTTGATGCCTACATCATATTTAGAAACTGTCTACGCTAACTGGCTAGAATAAAATTCATTAAGAGTTTTATATTGATTATTACATATCATATTTTCGACTAATCATATTTTTCATAAGAGATGTCTCTTAAAATTATAGAAAAAGAATTTCAAATCATGTAAGAACAAAATCTGAACTATTTATCATTTTTACTAAGATGAGTTTTCTTCTCTTCATACTTCCAACTGAGAAAATGGATTACTGGATATAAAAGAAGAAGATGAAAACTGGTGTTTTTATAAAAGTTTGTAACATATTTTTTTTCCTTATTTGAGATTATAACCCTGATTTAACAATTTTAATAACTTTTTTTATGTAATCGGCATATTCAATTTTTTCATGATAAATATTATTTACTGCAGAAAATTTTGATTTAAATGTAGAAAAGTTTCGCCTTTTTTTTAGATTTTATGTGTATATTTAAATACATTAGGCTTGTTTCACTTAAAATGCATTTCAAAGAGAGAAAGTGACGCACTTTGCTAAGTATCATTTGAAATGATTTTGTAAATTTTTTTCCCAGTTTAACTCATAATCAGAATTATACACATGGATTCATTCCTTAAAATTTGCTGAATTTTATCGCATCATATTTTACTTATATTCTCTCGTCAATATTAAAAGTATGCTTTTCACTTCAAAAATAAATTTAACTTAATGTGTTGAGAATATGTATTTTTCTTATCGTTTATGCTGAAATTTCGAAGTGAACGAAGAATTCCGTTATAATGTTTTTATGCGTTTGAGCTGAATACGTTTTGTGGATAAGAATCATTATTGAAATGACATTTTCCAAAATATTTGAATATTTCAATCTAAGTATTATTTTCAAATGGTACTCTCAAATATTTCGCAGAGAAAAATGAAATCACTGACAATTGGAGGAAAGTATTTCTTTCACAACTGAATAAATTCGTGATATTTTGTACCTAAAACTTTTGTCAGTGGTTTGGAGAAAAATCGTAAAGTGATATGGGCGACCTAAAATATTTTGACTCTTAGTTCTATTAATAAAACTATTGTATATATAATGTAAAGACACATTATGAAATTCTTTCCTCGCTAAATTCCCTCAAGATTCTCCGAAACATAATACGGATACTAGAAATTTATCAGATACACGGAAAAAATTTATTATCTTAAAAGAAAATTTTCATCGTAAAATTAACCGTATTTGTTTTAGACGCTTTAATTTCGTTTTTTTTCCTATCATACTGACTTAAATAGCGGAGGTTTATCAATTTATTACTGAATTAAATTTGTCAACGTTTTAAATATTATAAAGTTAGAGTTTTCTAAATTGACTTCTCCTTTACTAACTAAACCAGCGAAATTCAAATTTTATTTATCTTTAAACAAACTGCTTTTCAGATTGTGTTGCAAAAAATTGACTGTAAAGGAGTTCGATTGTTAACTTGAATTTTAAATGAACCATTCAATATTTATTAAAAACAAAGTAGTGATTGAATCATTCCAACAACACAACTGTATTCTAGATTTTTAGATGCAGCTATATGCAGAAAAGATAAATTATTCTTTGCTGCATCATTACTCTGGGTTTTATTATTAGCATCAAACTTCGAAAGTCGTGATGAAACGAAAACTGAGTAGTGAATCCAGAGGACCCTTCACAAACTCTTCTCAGTTTGTTAAAGGAATATTGCATCGAATATGAGGCATATATTGTCTTCTGGAAATGAAAGAACGTTAACGGCGAAATTTGCAACCACATGTAATGGAATGAGAAATCTATAGAAATATAATATATGCAGAAATAATTTATTTTTTGAAATTTATTTGGGTTGAAAGTCCTTGACAATTATATAAAAGATAAATTATAAATCAAATGTAAATTTGCCAACTCTAGAGAGAAAAAAAATATTTTCGCGAGGATTCAAAATATTCACCTGATGCAGTGTTAGTCGACTAATATATCTTTGAATTCCTAATCAAGTAATCGAATGAGAAATTATTTACATATCAATGCAGTTTTATTTAAGAAGTTAGCAGTGAATAGTACAGTGATTCAGTGGTTCGATTGAATCCTCTGACATGATAAACGAATACCGCTATTGCATGAAAAAGTAAAATGATGAAATGTCTACATTCAACAGTCAAAATTGTTGAAAGATATTGTTGTTTATGGGTGTTTTTAGAATCATAAAATTTATTTTCGAGAAAATGGTGCTTCATTTAAGTAGGCTGTTCCGAAACATCTGACAGTGACGTTCGTATTTTGAACCTATACTATATGGTGATAGAGCAAGGATGTAGCAGCATGATTCAATTCATTAATTAAGGATACAGCGAGGTATCCAGGCAAAGGACTGAAGAACAAAAAAATCCACTTTTTCTAAGTTTACAATTAGTTGCTATCACTGTCTGTATCGTTTATTTCTTCTTCTTGAAGTACGGCCCATCGCAGAAATTTTGAAGACCGCCTACCAAATGACAAGAAAGTCTTCGCCTTTGTATCAAAAGCACAAATAGGTAGCTCGAAGAGTGAAACTGACAGTTATCTTAGGCAATCTATGTAAATGTTAATAAAAACCGTGATTTCTGCTGAACACACAACTCTATTCATAAAATTATAGCTGATTTCATTCTTTATATATTTAATGACACAAATTTCAGAGCCTAAAATCCAGAAATTAGTAATTTCATTCTGTTTATCAGTGAAATTCGACTATTGTGCTGAGAGTACTTTTTCCCACGAGAAATTTTATAACTTAACAGAAAAATAAATGAAAATTGAAATTTTTTACTATTCTGTAAAATACATTTTAGGAAAGCAAATTACAAGAAAGCTACGGCAGAAGGTCCAAATCGCATGCTTATTTACTAACAAAAAACATGTAATCGTAGAAACTGTTCTTTGAAATTTTACAATAATTCAAGTTATGCTCCTAAAGAAAAAGAGAAACAATGCAGTGTTTCTATTTATGGTTTATTGAGGATACTTGCCTAAATTTAATAATTTATCTTTCATAATTTAAAAATTAGTAATTTAGTAATTCATTACCTATTTATTGCCCATTAATATTTTAATCAACTGATTTTCCTTAACCACGGAATTTAAGGTTAATTAAACGAAGCAAAACTTGGCAAAGTAAATTATTTCTGTAAGCACAAAAGATTTCATTATAAAAAAACTGTGTAAAACATTATTTTAGTTTCATTAAAAATAATTTAATTTTGCACATTTTTTTATATCCTCAGCATTTAGAATCATCGACAATGGTTGACCTTTTCCAATTAAAAAACTTTCAGTTTTAATATAATTTTCAGTAATAAATAAGAGCTGAAGTTGGCAGTGATTGCCAAATGCTTGAAAGATGTATTGAACAGTTTTTGAACTTGATTGGACTTTTCTTAAAAATTACCAAAAAATTAAAAGGTTTAAGGATTTTCAATGTGACCTAAGCAAAAAACAATATTACTACAGTGTCTGATTAAAGTTAGCAAAAAGTAAGAAGACTATTAGGAAGCTAAAACATGAATTGAACTCGAAATGGCTTTTAATATGTCTTTTTATATTTTGCAAGTGTTCAATCGAAAACGTTTAATGATATGAAATTTTTGTAAATGAATTAATCATGTGCAATATTCTTTATATTTGTGTAAAACTATAGATATTCAATAAATATTACCAAATGATGAGATAAGCATAAAAAAATTCAAATGATTGAATAAAGCTCATTGTTTAGCTAATTCCTAAAATAGAGTATTTCCTGATATTAATGCTCATGAAACAAAATGAAAAGGAAAGAAAAATCCAAAATAAGAACTCGTTGATAAACTATAAGAAATACTAAAGGATTGCTCATAAACATCAAAGATTCATACCAAATGACTGAATCAAGTTCATTCTTTAATTAAATCATATAATCGAGCATCCTCTGAAATCAATGCTCATATGACAAAGATGTACGTTACTGAAATGGGAAGAAAAATCCAAGTTACGAAATAAGAACTCGTTGATAAACTAAAAGAAAGACTGAAAGATTGCTTATAAACATCAAAAATTCATACCAAATGACTGAATCAAGTGCATTGCGTAGTTAATACATAAAATATAGTATTCTTTGATATCAATGCTCGTATGACAAAACTTTACGTTACTGAAAAGGAAAAAAAATCAAAGTTAAGAATTAAGATCTTGCTGATAAACTGTAAGAAATATTAGCAAAAAGTAAACTTAAATTGGAAAGAACTATATTACAAAAATGTAAATCCTAACTGAGTTATAAAATATAATAGAATTTATTTAATTTAAAATTCATTTCAAATATGCAAAACATTTTACTAAATCAATTAATCTGAAAATTGCTATATGTTTAAATTAAAAAATATTTTATTGATGTTCGTAATTTTTCGCAATTCAAGTAATTGTAAGCAATATTCGAAAGAAAAATAAACTGCGATTTTACAGTAGACGGAAAAATGCTTAGTTTTGAAAAGGAGATCCATATCAATTACATTTAACTTTAACGAGATTAAAACTTTAAAGCGGATCAGGAACTACAGAAATACCTATGATTTCAAAAGGATATAAATTCTGTTTCACTCTAACTAAACAGAATGTAGTAGAAGCTTCGTACGACATTTGGAAAACACAGCCTACATTATAATGAAATTCCATTTGTTAAATCTATGCTAAATTCCCAATCCAAGAGAAAGATATTTTGTCTGGAGGAAGATAATTCAATTATTCAGCGAAGCATTTTGCATTGAGGGCAATTGTTCTCTCAGACTTATATGGAAAAGTTCAGGAACATTCCTTCAATTGTCAACATGCATTTTCGGAACAGAACGTTATAGTAAATTCCACGCTGATGGAAAGATGATTTGTAACAAAAATTTGCAAATTATAAGTATTTTTATGAGCTTGGAGATAATTTGATATTATTGAGATTTGTACTGAACTCTACATCGCAAATCAGTATTTTTAGCAAAATAAAATAATTGAACATCTTCGGGAATCTTTAGAGAGATTGTTATATATTTTCAAAGAATACTCAAAGAAAATTTCAATGGAAGCAATATTCTTTTTATGTTACTGCAACAGTAGCTCTAAAGGATGCAAAATAGAAGAAAACAATATTTTACAGATTTTGCAATAAAAGGAGATGCATATATTTTCTGTTATTATATACTTTTATTTGGTTTGATTTGTTTCATGTGTGTAACGATGGAATTTAAACCATTTTTTTACTTACTTACTGATGTGAAGGAGTTTTTAAATTTGTAAATTTAAAAACTCCTGCACTTCAGTCCTGAACTATTATCCTGATGTTAATGTATTATATTATTAATTTTAGAACTTTACTATCAGTTAATCGTTCTATTAAATTAAATTTTTAATGGCAACTCCTAATCGCGAGTTTCAGTAAAATTGATTTCAAGATTCCATAAAATTTATTATAATGAATTATAAGTAAAGAATAAAAAATAGGAAATAAAGTGTAAAATTTCTAATTTTAATAGACGAATAAAAGTGAATTTCCTAAATTTATTATTACTTATCAACTTGGAGTTTACATGCTAAATTTAATAACAAACTGGACTGAAACTATATAATTTCATTTGCATATCTGTAAACCCATAGTAGGGAATTCAAATATAGTAATTTCGTTCCCTTTCGCATTTTCCTTTTACCACAACACTGTCGGAACTATGAGAAATATGTTATATGATAGAATTAGAATATTAAATAGATGTAATAGCTTTTAAACGATTTTTGAAAATTTTTTATCTGTATAATGAACTATTATATCTAGAATTTGAACAAGCACTGCCAATAGTATCATTTAATTTTCATGATGTTTTCAGTTTCAGACAATCGATCTTTTAAAAACAGATAATTAAGACTTATTATTTCAATACTAATCAACAAGAACGCTATATATTTATTGGTAAAGAATAGCTAAGTCAAAAAAGTTTCAGTGCAATTGTTCTAATGATGTAAAAAATAAATGTAGAAATATTTCATGAAACAAAATAAATTTTATGTTATAAAATCTCTGGTTAATGTTCAAGTACGAAACATTTTAGATAGATGGTATTAAACTAGAAATAACATATGGATATATTCAGCAGAATAGGATAGAACTGCTCAATGTCCGAGAAGTGACACCTATTGGATTTGATGACAAAGTTCTGGAGTTCCATGAGGAGCAAACTCAGTAACCATGCTCTAGGCAATGACAACAGTGATCAAATTCCAGGCATAAGCAGGAAACTATTTCTGCGAGAAAATTCTTTCCAGTGAATCTGATAATTGAGTAGAAGACGAAGTTAAAAATTTGCAGTCATATCAACACGAAAATGTCGAAAAAAGTATATAGGAATGAAAGCAAAAAGATAGTTTCAAATCAAAATTGTATTTTTGTAATTATTTTTATTATTATTAATCTTTTTTCGAAATTGAAACCTAAAATCGCATTCGCGAAAAAGTGTATTAAAAAACTCATGAGTAATAGAAGGAAAAAAATTCGAGGATTCAATTTATAAGTTTATACTACTTATATACTTTTTCTGCTCACTCGCACGAAGACTGCCAAAATATCTATCACACTATTGCTACAAATTTCGCTTTTTACCCAACGTAAAAAGCATGACATTGCATATTTTTAAGGAATGAAAGGCTTTATTCTTAATTCTAAGGGGAAGTGTAGTTTGAAGGCGATATATTTATCTACTAATTTTCATAGAAGTAAAACACTATTTGCTTAGCTTTGTTATTTTGTTTTATTATATGTTATCGTAACTTGGGTTGATTCTTAAGAAATTAAAATTCATCTTGGGATGGTAAAGACTCTCCAGAAAGTAAATTTCAACGATGATGTCGAAAGCATAAGGTAGATTCGATTGCCACTCAGAAATCAAAAATAATGTTTTTAATAACGAAGAAATTCCACTCTTTGTCTAAAAAATTGCAGAAACAGTTATTTTGGATGTGGATTCGTAATCATTTCAAAATGACAAAGACAATATAAGAAGAAAGAAAAGTCTCTGCGTATAGGAATTAAGTTATGATTTGCGCAAATCTGTACGACAAATAGCAGGATGTATTACAGATGACCTACCTTATCTCAATTAAATTATATCTAGGCTGTCCAGCCGAAGATCCAGATTTATAGGAATAAAAGATTTTGATACTATCTCAATATCTCTCTGTCATGTTCCGTGTATTACGGCATACTTAATGAATTACGAAATTGAATATATTTTATGATAGATATAATTAATACCTAATTATTTATCTGACAAATTTAATGAATGCTTTGTTATTTAATTAATTTCTTACTTACATTGTAAACATCTAATGTGCAATCATTCGTATTTTCTCCACTAAGTTATACTGGTTTCAGCAAAAGAAGATATTAAAGCTAATTGAGTTCGTAAAAATAAGGAACTATAGATGCATGCAATGAAAAGATAAATATTAAAACTAATTTTATTAGTGAACTGATGTTTGAAGTGAATAGAGCCATGCTTAAAAATATCCACAAATACAAAATATGCAGGTGCACTTACGACACAGCATATTTACGGCAAAAATCTTCTACTTTCAACAGCATTGTTAGGATAAGATACAACAAGATCACGCCAAAAAATATATTTTGCTTAGATTTTTTTCAGCTGTTGCGAGCATTCTACACTCCTAAATATATCCCTCACAGTAAAATAGTGTTGCTCGGTTTCTTGTATCGTTTCATCGGAACCTTCTCTTTCGAAAATCTCCAGCAAGCTCCAGTTTCTCATTTCGTGGAAGTAGCATGTGTGCTATCCAAAAATAAAAACATTATTCCCTTAAGAAACAGCAGATCCCGACACTCAAAAGGCATCACTGAGTGATGATACTCTGATGCAACATATTTGAGTGATTCTGCCAGGTGGGATTCCCAGGAAATCCGAGACCATTTCAGTGGATGCGCGTGAAACGATTCCCATGTTATTTTATCGCAGGATGAGTTTTAGAAATGGGTTCGGATTTGTTTCGATTCCTAAAACAAAGAGGAAAAAGACTCAGATTTTGTAAAAGGGGAACAGATTTATACTATCTCCTGAAAGTTCTCTTCCTTTTAGCAGTTTTCTAGAATTATAGATTTCTGGAATCCTGCATCATACACATTTTTACGACAGCAAATCTTCATGCATATAACGTGATGAAGGATTTGCATTTAAACTTTTGAAGATATAACTGGATTTGTTGAAAATGGGAACATTCTAAGCATTTTTTTCTTTTCTAGATCATTCTTCTTATGGTAAAAACTGCAGTGTAAATAAACTATTATTTGAGAAAGCGCAACAGCCTAATAAATCAGCATGTTCAAAATGACAGAATAATGAATTTATTTTGCAAATTAGATTTAGCTTTCCTTAGCTAAATATAATTCTGTTGTATTCAGTTAGCTTCGCAAAGCTGAATACAGCATTGTTATTTGCACAGATATGAAAAGAAAAAATGACGTATTATTTATTGTTCTTATGTTAATGTTATATTTACTAATATTGAGTTTCAGAGACGGTACTCACACGAATTGAATATAATTATGAATTAAATGACTAATTTAATTGTTAATTGCATTGAAAATATATAATTGAATACAGTCGATTTTATAAATCAGGAATTTTTTTATATATCAATAGGTAAAGTTGTTGTTAAACTTTAAACTAAGAATAAAAATAACCAGGCATTCTTCCCATTTTTAAAAAATTGTATATAAAAGTTGAACATAAGTTAGTTCCTACGTTAAAATTTGAAAAATTAGTTAGTGAAATGTGAAATCAACATGAATGTTCCAGAAAGCTGCATTTCTTGCAAAGAAATATCACTCAGAATTGTCCGAAGTGGTGAAAAGTTTCCGGAAACTTTCGGATTTTTACATTTTTTAAAAATTTCTCCAAAAAGGCTGGACGAACTGTCCATGAACTTCGACCAAGTAATATATAAGATTGAACTCGCATCTTACAATGAAGATTCGGTCACGAGGACATTTAGGGCACAGCCTAGACCTCGCTTTCCTTTTTGTCTGTTATCTAAGGAAACTGTTTACTATTATTTAGACATATATTTATCTCAATACAATTAGAAGCATATCAAAGCAACTTATTAATTTATTATATATAATTTTCCAACTTCCTTACTTGAAACTTCTAGGTATTTCAAAAGATGATTAAGAAATCCCAAGGAAAAAATCCGACTTTGCTCTTTTTGCATCAACAAAATTATTTTTCTTTGTTCCTTTTATCTGACAGAAGAACGAATACTTGTACTTTTTTCAAAGTGTAGCATAAAATCAAAATTTTTTTTGCATCTTAAACATTATAATTTAAAAGTTAATTTACTATAATAAGTAATACTTTCAGTAGGAAGGAAAAATTTAATCCTATAATAATATGCATCGCCTACATGAATATTTTGAAAGGCGATTAGGATTCCACCATCTAAGGATTTTAAATATTGTTATCATGTTACCTTCACTTCATGTATTGTGGCTCTCTTCCACAGGAACTATCCGAAATATTTTATGGTAACTTCTCAGTTTCCCCCTTTTTATTCTGCACAACACAAAGTGACAAATATTATTTTTACTAAAATCTCGATGCACTTTTCAAATACTTATTTTATTTATTTACTACAGCGAATTATCTTTAATTACGTTGGGCTAAGATGGCCTAGTTGTAAGGCCTCGGGGCCGGAGGGTTCAATGGTTGAAACCCGATTCTACTGAAGTGTATGCGGACCTTCTGCACGTTAAATCATGCGTAGGGGACCAAACGTACGTTAAGTCATACGTAGGGGATGCCAGATCAGGTGGTCTCCTCATCATCTGACCGCGGTTCAAAATTACGAGGCGCGTTACAAAATTGCCTGAGTGTTGCTTCAAAACGGGAAGTTAATATAACTAAACTCAACTGCAACTATGTTATTAAGTATTAAGTTTGTCCTCTGACTGTTCTTTATCTACTTAGTTTCATAAAACTTTAGGCAATAATTTTTTCTGGACATTTTTATATTCGCAATTCAGCTACTTAATTACCAATACAAAACTACAAAGAAATAAATAGCATTAATTTAACAAAACAAAGAATAAGAAATACCACAGTTTGATAAATATGTTCTGATGATTTGAATTTTATTTCCTATATTTTAAGAAAACAAACCTTAAACTTACCGTGATGCGTGTAATTTTGACAGTTTCTCTATTCTGCGCAAACTAAATCTATTCTTAACCCTGTTACATTATCCTTGATTCATAAATCACTGAAAGCAAACAACAGTTTTCGTTATTCCATACAAACGGCAGCAAGTAAGAATGATGATTGCGGCTTGGCTATAAGTGTCCAGAAAATAACATTTTTACTCTATTTTAAAATCAAATGTCACCCTTTGTGGGTGGACGCAGAATATTTGACCCATATCCAAAACGTAAAAAAAGCCAAGAAATTCTTCGAGAGAAAAATGATATAGCCTTTCAAGAGCCGATACATTTAAACTTTAATGTAGCTATTAGTGTTATCTTTCTGGCACAATGCCACACAATACAGATTACGTATCTAACTCATGTCTTTCCTGAAAGAAATTATTGGATGTCATGTAAGGCAAGAAGTTTTATTTAAGAAAACGAGTGGCTTTCCATAGCTTTAATTTTCAAGTTTCGGTTTCATCAATTATTTCTGTTGTATGATAAACATTAATTTGTTAGGAGTGTTGAAGTTAAAACACGAATTGTTTGTTACTTAAACAAAGGCAATGAAAAATGGGAAGAATGAATTTTGAAACTTTTGATTCGTTTAGATTTTATTACATTATAATTTTAAAAACTGATTATATATTTTTTGAAAGCATCTTCTGTAGTTAAACTATTCTACAGTTAAAGAAATACCAACAGCTGTGTCAAATATAAAATTATAAAATAAAACTTTGCAAGATCAATGCGGAAAAAAAGAAGCAAAGATAATAGAAAGGAGAATCATGCGTGAAATATTTAATATCATTCTGCCACTATCAAGCTAAAAATTTGGAAATTTCTTACACGAGAGATGCACATACTAAAATTCACTCCAAGAATCAACAAAATCTCTTTGGAAGACCACATTAAATTATTGTTTATTTCTTATTAACTCTTTGCGGCTGATGCCGCCTCAGTGGCTGTATAATGGCTATAGAAGTCGTTTTTTTTGTCTTGCTTTGTATTGTTTTAGACCCACAACAACCACCACCACCACCGACCAGTCCACCAGTTTAGTTCGGCTAGTTGGTGTGGGTCTAAAACAACAGCAAAAAACCCAGACTTCTGCGACGTCTTGCGAATGCCGCCACGACATCGACTGCATCTGAGATTCGAACCATCTATACGATTAGATCGATGTTCGAATAGATGACCCTTCTCTGCTATCTCTTAACTACAGTAGAGGAGGGCTCTTCTGATTAGATAGTATGTATGAATCGCATCTCATCACCGTATGAATTGTATTTATTCACATGGCGATCAACGTCAATGTAAGAAGAATATATGAAAGATGAAGTTTTATAAATCAGATTCTGATGGCATTCACTCTTACCTGCTTTTACATGCACTTCTCGACTTATTATGCTGCCAACAATGTTAGTTGCGACGCATCTGTACACAGCATCATGAACACCTTGACGATAGTCCTCTGCTGCAAAAGGCGGGAACACCAGTGAGCCATCCGGCCTTGTATGACGCACACCAACCACATCGCGCAATGGGTTCCCATCTTGTTGAGTCCAAGAAATCATGGGAGCAGGGTGCCCCTGGGCCGAGCAGGGCACAATGATTCCAGTGTCATTCTGGAAATCTACTTTGTTTGGAGGCTCACTTAAGAATGTCGGACCTCGTTGTCCTTCACGATTTTGGGGCAAACCTGAAATTGTAAAAGAAGGAAATTCTTTTATAGCGTCATAAAGCAATCAATAGACTGAACTGTAATAAATTTTATCTAAATATGAAAGATATTAAAGGTTTGATTGATGCAAATTCTTGTTAAATAATTTCAAAGTTAGGGTATGTTTATTTAAATTTTATTTTGAGAGCAGGAGATAAAAATGTTTATGAATATAACATGTACGGAAGTATGCAGGTCTGGATGAAAATTGCAGAATCTCAAAAAGAATTATTCCATTTCCTGTATAAAGAGAATAAAATGATCAAAAACTTTCTTTTCTTAAAACAGAATTCAAACATCTTTTTAGGATAGGAATTTTATTTGTTGCCAGCATCATAAACAGAATATCAGGATTAAATATAAAATTAATATTAAACTAGGGGGCTCTGCCCCCTGATCGCTAAAGCTCACCAACCCCCAGGAGGATTGCTCTGCAATCCTCCGAGGTTTGCTACGCAAACCCTGCTCGCTTCGCTCGCTACAATGAAGACACTGGGTGTCCTAGCACAGATGTTATAAAATCTTTATATATATAACACCCCTGCTCGTTCCGCACACCAACACCCAAGAATCACGTTGTGATTCTTTCGGGATAACTATGTGATACCAGCTTGCTTCGCTCGCTTGCCGTGCAGTTATCCGTTTCTGCCAGTATTAGGAAATTATAAGTACATTAATTACTAAAAGTAAATTTAAATTATTTGAAATTGCATGAACTCCTAAAATTAATTTTTCATCAGTTTCTACAATTAAAATCTTCTGGTAGTACATATATATATAAATGTTTGAAAAAAAATTGAATATTAATATTTATAATTCAAAGATGATTAAAAATCAAAATTATTTTCATCAATCAGAAATCAGTCATTTAAAACTTCATGGCATACACTTTTGACTATTTCTTCAACAGTTTATTTCAACATAACTTCATTCCACCAAAGTTTTAAGTTTAAAACTGATAAGATAGCCTTTTCCAAATCTTCAAAAAAAATTTAAAAAATTGCTTTTTCCACCAAAATTTCAAATATGTCCTCTATACAATGAAATGTAATTCAGAAAAGCTTCCCCACATGTATACATGATTATTCCAAAAATTATTGAGTCAGGAAAGATATAGGGTTTTTCTCAGTGTAGTCATTTGTGTTTTAAATCTCAGAAAATTCTAGTTTTTGTAGAATGATATAACCATCTCGCAACCCTTTAGATAAAAAAAGGGTATTTAAAGAAAAAAAGTGGCTTGAGACATGTTCATATTAACTACTCAAATTTAAAACCCATGATAATTATTTACTTTCAGCCTTTTATAATTGATAACATAGCTTTTTCGAAAATTTCTCAAATCCTTGCTTTTTACAACAAAATTTTAAACATTCCCAATTTTCATTTAAATATTGCTCAGGAAAACTCCCCCACTTGTATACATGCTTATTCCAATAATTATTTAGTCAAGATAGATGTAGTATTTTCCTCAGTGTAGTCGTTTGTGTTTTATAAATCTCAGAAAATTCTTGATCGTCTCCTGTCGTAGAATGATGTAACACATCTTGCAACCTTTTAGCTTAGAAAGGACAGTTTAAAGAAAATAGTGGCGTGAAGTATGTTCATATTAACTATTCAAAATTAAAACCATAATAATTATTTACCCTTAGCATTTTATAATTGATTAGATACCCTTTTTCAAAATTTTCAAACATCGTTCCTTCAGGAATGGCTCTAGAGTTTGCCCGACAGGGGGGCACGGTTTCCCCGAACAGGGGGCACGACCTGATGTACGAGGGGACGAGTGTAATGAAATTAGTATCAAATTTTAGCCAGATTTATTATTTATCAACTACAGTTAAATACCCCGTACAAATATTTTCCCTGATGGGGGGCACAGCATCCCCGACGGGGGGCCTTGGCTCCCCGGTCCTCCCTGTGGCTCCACCCCTGCGTCCCTTCCTTCAAAATCTTAAACATGCACTTTTCAAACGAAATGTTGCCTCTGCACATGTAAACACACTCCCTCCAATTATTATTAAGTGAAGGAAGGTATACTATTTTTCTCTGGATAGATGAAACTCGGAACATTTCAGCTGTCGAGAGATGAATAAACCAATTTTTCAGAAACTTTTAGCTGAAAAGGACATTCAGTATTAAGCACACATTCATTCATTTGTCTAATCCAAACTTTACGACACAAACTTATTTAATTCAAACGATCTAAACTCAAAAAAAAATCGCTGTTTCCGACTTCAAACCAATTCAAGAATCTCGGCGTCAGGGTTGAGATTGGTAAACAAACTGATCGTTGCCAACAGGGAGAAAGAAATAAAGGACCTTTTTGCGCCACGCATAAATGTTTATATAATATAGATTGCCTAATTGAATTTTAACTGCATTTTGAATGCAATTAAAATTATAAATTGTATGGAAGCTGTTCTTTATTTTTTTAATTATTTAAATAATTTTATCTTCGTAAACTTAAGATAATATTTATTCATTTCTTAGCAAGTATTCACCTAATATATTTTTTATTAAATTACTGATTTCTCATATATAACTGAAAATAATCTGTGTGGCAAAACGCAGTTATATTTTCCAGAAATTAATAAAATTAAAAGAAATTAAAATTTGTTTTTATTAGTAAATATTGTTTCTATATTTTACTACCGTGTTTGTCTTATAACTGAAACTACCCCAAATAAACTTTGTACAATTAGTGAAACGAAAATACAGGAAATATAATGATTAATAAATTAGTTTCTCCACACAGAACATAGCATTTCAATCTCACTTGCTTTTATTTGTACTTCTTGAATTAACATGCATTGCACTGAATGATTAAAATATAGAAAAAAATTCATTTTCTTACCAAAAATCTGGAAGTCAAAATAAAATCGTAAATCGAAGATGCTGATACAATTATTCGTAATAAATTAGATATTTAATGCCATTTATAATGCATTTTTAATTTTTATGAGCGTTTAGAAATTCGTTGTTTCGTGTGTTTAGAAATAATAAATTCGTTTTCGAATGTTTACAAATTCGAAAATTCTATGATATTCGTTGCAGGTTAATTTCCTTAGAGTATTTTTTTCAGTACCTAACGATTTTACGATTTTTTTTACCGCCAACTTTTTATATAAATGATTTATTTTCTACCTTTTAACCTTTAAGATATTTCACAATTCATTATTTTAAATTACAAAAAATCTTGTAATGAATATTCAATCGAAGTTATTAACAACTGACAGTTCTCATGTAGTGTCAAAATTAAGGAAAAATCTATCGAGTATCTGATAATTAAGTTCTGAAAATATTAAAATATTGTATTTCTTCCGAAGCACATTACTGCAGAAAATTTTAGAATACTAATACGTCAAGAAGTGAGAGAAAAATCGATTACAAAATACCATCTTTATAAACCTGAAGAACGATTAGTTAAAGAGAGCGAGTAAAAAAGAATAAGTTTTTAAAATGATGCATTGTTTCTTCAATAAATTTCGCATGTTAGAAGTCTGTGGCAAAAATAATAAGAATTATTTATGTAAGAGGAAATTTTTGGTCATTTGTCGTATATAAAAATTCTATAGCTTTAATGCGCCCACTCAAAATCCTAGCTAATTAGTGTTTTAGTCAGAAAATCAAAAATGGCGATAATTTTGTGGCATCATACCTTCATTTCTCTAATAGATGCAAAAAGTCATACTTTTAACGCTGAGTTACACTTAGGAGACACATGAAGGTGAGTTAATTTAAAGTATTTTGTATTTGATCGAAAACTTCTTGTCGCAAACTTGTAATATTGATTCGTTCGCCTTTACTTTCTTCCGAGGAAAAGATTGCATTCTCCGAAAGCCAAACAAAGCACTTTGAAAATTTCAACACGAAAGTGAAAATAACCTCCAGAATTTCTGATTGCAATAAGCCAAGTTTATTTAAATGTTTTCAGCGATGCCGGCGGGAAGGAATCGAATGTATTCAAACTGTATAAATAGTCATCCTCACAGAACAGTCGAGAGGCAAGAATATTTTATCGAGCACAAAAGAAAAATCTTGAGCTCTTAACATCCGCTTTCAATGGGAACTCATTACTATGCAATTCCGAATTCCTCTCCTTAGAACAAAGAGAACAGATGTCAAAACGTGGCATAATATTTCTTCATTACCCTTCCTCTCCGTATTCTGTTTTCAAAGAATGTCTCCTTCGCTATCTTTGTGTCTGGCTTACAGCGACCTGCAGCGACATTCAGTGGCATAAGATCTTCATAAATATTAATTAAAATAAGCTGTTATCCTATTTCGCGGATGGCGGGCTGTAAGTCTTCTTTTGAGATGTTTTGTAAGCTGTCATCGAAGCAGCTTGCAACAAGCTATTCTAAAATGTTATGTTTATCTGTTGAAATTGTAAGTACTCATTTAGACAACGAAACTCTTGCTCTGGAACGATCAGAAAATTAATTGCATGTTAGGGAACCTTTTGGGGGATATATCATTTAAAGAACGGCTACGCTTTCGCAGCTTTGACTAATGGCGGTGGACTAATTGTTGGAACAATACAACTTGTCCAAATGTATTTCGTTATAACAGCAGGAAGCAAAGGGTAATGGCATGAATAAATTTGATTTAATTTTAGATTATTTTTTTAAAAATTTAAATCGTGAAAGAAAAGTATGCTTTTATTAATATGGAGATAACCATAGAGTACTTAATTATAAATTTCTGCACACGTTTTACATGAAACAGATAATGCTAATTTAATAATATGTTATAAAAATTGATAGTAGAATGGTATTTTTTTCCTAAGCATTTTTAATCATTTCGTAAAGATGATGGATGATATATACACAAATAAGACAGCAATGTAAAACTAAATTGATCGAAGAATAAATAGAAAATTTTAAGTTAAAACATAATTTTAAACTTAATTTTCATGATTTTTTTTGAACTATGCATTTTTCTATAAAAGCAAAAGTTAACGTATATTTCAAACCTCTTGAATTTAACTTAATATTTCTGTTGCTTTCATCAAAGCAGTTTGTACACTTTCTTCAAGTGAATTCTTAGCATTTTAAGTATCATATTTTTAATTTATTTACAGCTATTTGCGGTATTAGTTTTCTGAGTTCACTTTTTGTCAGTTGTCTTTATTAATCATTTTACAATTACAGATTTTACTAAATAGAATTTGCTTCCCAAATTCGGAGTTATTTTAAACATTTTTCCAAATATTCAACAATACATATATATGTGAAACACTATATTTTTGTTCAGTTATCAAGGGTTAAAAAAAGTATTTGTAAATAAACAGAATCTCAGTATACAAAGAGAGGAATTATATGCAAAACAAAACTTTTCAAGTCATCTATATCAGCCGTGCGGAAATTCAAAGAAGGAAAATGGTGCCAAACCATGAACAAAATATGAAATATTTTCAGTTGTATCTTCCTCACTGATTCTCCAGCGTTTCAAACAGAAGCTCATTCTCCACCACTTCCATCTACCTTAGTTAAACAGAAGCTCATTCTCCACCACTTCCATCTACCTTAGTTAAACAGAAGCTCATTCTCCACCACTTCCATCTACCTTAGTTAAAAACAATGGCTTTATTTTTTAATACTTTTAATGCGTGTCTGGAATATTACAGTATTTTACGACGTCAAAAGGTAAACAAAAGCTATTCCTGGATTAACTACATCAGTAACATAACTCATAATTTACGATGGCCATTTAATAAAAAAAATCGCTAAATAGCTGCGAACTTAAGGAACTTCCAAGCATTAAAAGAAATCTCCAGAAAAAAATAGCATCGCCAAAGATTGTGGCCACTTCTCTTCTTAGAAGACTCACAGCGACGTTTTATTCTCCTTGCCAGCTGGTCGTTACGGTCCTTCTTCAGTCCCATAAAACAGGCGAAGATATCCCAGTCTCTGTCATCTTCCATGCTAAGTGGAGAGAACGCCGTTCTCCGTTAGCACCCTGGGATGTAGCGCCTAGGGCGATCGTTTTGAAAGTCGTAAAAAAAGTAGCGAAGTAATCATTCACCCTTAATTCAACAGGCAAGCCACTTTGAGAACGGCGGTGGACGTCGTAAACTCCAAACGAGGCTTAATTTTTCTTATGACATCCGTACAGGCATCGCATTTATACCGAAGAAAATACCCAAGATAGTGAGCTAGCTACAGGATGAGGTATTTTAATTCCGGAAATAAATGTCAAAACAAATATGCAGATTCTACTCGGAAGAAATCGGAGGAGATTGGATTTTTCCTGAACGATTGCGCCGAGTTGCTGAACTTTTTATTTTATTATTTTTTTTATTGGAATCCAGGAAGGAATAATATTTTCAACAATATTCACTAACAGAAATGTTAAGAAATAAATATAAATATATAATCGAATCGATATTATTGATTTTTTTTAAAGTTTCATTTATCTTCTATGAAAGTTCTAACTTAACAATGTATCCGTGACCAAGTAGGGATTCAAATGAATTTTGAGATAGCAGAAGCGTTGCATGCTTTTGCCAGATTCCTCACTAGTAGTAGATGACAACTTCTAAAGATGTAGATGGCAACAACTGATGTGGAATATCTTTAAAAAATTCTAAATAAATGTAGTTAAGAAAACTCCTTTCCTTTTAACGGTATTTAAAGATTAAATGATTTATTATATTTTTGAAATTGTATGTATTTTTCAGGTTGCGATTTTTTTTCTTCTGCCGATGTGATCACAAAGTGAAGAAGATTAACAGGTCTTGAATGAAGAATGAAGTCAGAGAATTAAATAATGAAACTTTCCATCCTGATATCTTCTTGCTGATTTTCTAAGGCACAAACCGTTATACAAAAAAAAGCAAATTTAGAAAAATACAGCATTAAGTGATGAAGCTTTTCATCTTATTCACTTTTTACTGGTTTTCTAGGCCAAATACCGTTAAACAAAAGCAAGTAAATTTACGCTATAGATATCAAATTTGGTTGATATCAAATAGTACTTAAGAACAGGAATGGCGCTAGACTTTGCCCGACGGGTGGGCCCGATTTGCCCGACAGGGGGGCACGGTTTTCCTCGGCAGGGGAACAAGTGTAATGAAATTGGTCTCAAATTTTCGCCAAATTATTATTTATCAGCTACAGTTGAATACCCCGTACAAAAATTTTCCCCGACGGGATACAAAATTTTTCCCCGACAAGGGGGGCCCTGCGCCCCGGTCCCCCCTCTAGCGCTACCTCTCCTTAAGAACAAATTAAATTTTACTTTTAATCTAAATCAAAGCAGAATTTGAACGGAACGTCTCTTGGATAATAACCTTTCATAACTTTTCGCATGGACGCAGTTTTCGCACATTTTGAAAACTTGAAAATTATCTTTATATAAATGTTTATTTGAATGCAGCACAATTGTTGTAAATCGAATTTTAGAAAATTACTGAATTTTTTTCATGATATTTCGTCTCATTTGAATTAAATTTAAAATCCTTTACTTTGCCAAATCTGCTCGATTGCATGATCTTTCATGGTTAAAAATTAGAGCACTTGCTCATCTCTTGAGCGCTGAATGTTGTCTTTCATTTTTTTTCAATTGTTTAATAGCTATATTTCAAATGCTCTTAAATATAAATTATAATTGCTTTTGCGGACTGAGAGATCCAATTTTGTGTGTGCGTTCTACTTTTTTAATAAATATTGTTTGCTTAGTTTGTAATACTTCGAATTGGATTTCATTTCACCTATTTCGTTGTTCTATCTTATAAACCATCTGATTATTCTTTGATAAGCAGACATATAAACGTATTTTGACCTTTTATTAGACTGATGTCTATTTTTTATTGTCTGTTAATAGATTGTCTTATCATTAAGGCAATCTATTAACCCATATGGCTTCCTTTCCATGTACGTTATAGGAAGCCTAAGTATTCAGGCAAGATATTTTGTTATGGTTTTTCCTGGCATAATTAAGTACACACTTAAGTTTAAGTCTTTCAATATGGTTGCTTTCATAGCTAAACATGAATTTTTAAGCATTGTAGTAACACTTGAATTTTAAACAATAAACAATGTACAGTAATGTGCATTCAGTTTAATGCCCAAGGTGGCTGAAAATCACAGGCACGCTGTTTTAAAACTATTTAGTAATAGAGTTAAGAAGCCTCATACGGGCAGCCAGGTTGTCATTTTTTCCATGAATTCGTATGGATAAATCACTTATTGATCATCTGAGCCGATATAACTGTGCATTACGTAAATTTGATAGTGCTGCAAGTTGTGTTTCAGATGAAATTTTAATTGATATGATATTTCCTATGGATATAAATAATTTATAGCTTAAGCCAACTAAGTAGTTATTTTTAATTTTTAGAATTGGGGGTGGAGATGCTTCACTGCATATTATATACTAGCAGTACTCGCACGGCGTTGCTCGTGGAACCAGGAATTCAAAAAAATGGAGAAAAAAAAACTCCCACAATGACATGAAAAAGTTCTGGAAACAAAACAGAAGATACATATTATTGATTTCACCTCTTATTTTTCTTCGCGATAATGACATTTCAACTGTAGAAAAAGAATACAGAGCACGTTAATCCGAAACAATATTAAAAAATTGCAATGTGAAAATGATTATTATACCGAAAGTAAAATATACGATACTTAAACACGTTAAGACACTGCCGAACGCACGGCGTTGCCCGTTGAATTAGGACTTCAACAAAATAAAAAAATAAAAAAAAAAAAAAACGCTCACAATGACATGAAAAAGTTTTGAAAACAATATCAAAACAAAAGATACACATTATTGATTTTCCTGCTTATTTTTTTCGCGCTACAGTACAGAGTATTACAAAATTAGAACGTGAAAATGATTATTATATAGCAAGCAAAATATAAAATCGAATCCGAAAATAATAATCGAAGTCATACATTCAGTTGAAGGTTATGACGTATCCTGAGCTCTGCACCGTCAGTCAATCATAATTGACAGCTACGTTCCGAAGAAGTGCAGCGCGAGGAAACTCGCTAGAGGAAAAATACCTTTCAATTGACCAGAGAAAAATTAATTTAAAAAAACGAGAAAAGATATTTTAACCATTCTTGTTTTAAATCTGACAGAACCGTTGCAGTTATAAGCTGAAAAAAATTGAAAATAATAGTGTTATTAGAAAGTTGGCTGCAGCAAATTTAAAAACAAAAATAAAATTTAGATGACAAAACTTACTATTTTTTAAAAAAATTCTCAAAATTCAGTAAATAACGTTAGACGTTCAAAACAAACTTCATTAGAACGAAAATTGTTCGTTCTATCCGATGGTGCATGGATTGTTTTTCAACGATCATTAGCAAAGATCCTACGGCCGTAAATGGGCCAAAAATGACCCAAAACAACACAAAATATTAAATAAAAAATTTTCCTGTTTAAATTTTAAAATTCCGGCTTCGAGCTGCATTCAGTCACCATTACGACTACATGTGTACCAAATTTCATGGCTGTAAGTGCGATAGATTCATCTGGACATCGCAGACAAACACACACACGCACACAAACTTTGCCTTTTATAAGTATAGCTATGGGGAAATTGTGAATTTTAAGTTTCAATAATGTAACTGGCCAGAGTGAGAGAAATATTAATTTTTTAAACATGTATTTAATTTTTAACTCATTCACTTCGTATATTAGTATATTTTTAATCATTTCTTATCTTTTCATCTTAATCTCTATGTGAAATTATTTAGTTGCTGGTTCAAAATATCTTGCATAAAAGACTGTTCAATTTTAATTACAAATCTTCTTTTTAATCTTTCTAAAATGTATCTGCTTATAAACATACATTATAACTTGGGAAATCGATAAATTATTATTTGCTTTTTTAACGAGTGTTTTCCATTATGAAATTTTCTTTAAGATTCATGTTCAAAGTTTCTCATTTCTTTCATACATACTGATTTTATTTTATTGTTTTCATCAAATACTTCCTGCGCCAATACTTCAAACGCCTTTTTCTCTTGGTTGTTTGCAATTTATAATATATTTCGCATTCAGTTATTTCGTGAACCATCCTGTAAGTCTGGTTGATCTATCATGGGTTTTGTGAAAAACAAATACTTCCTGCTGCATCCAATAAGCAGTAACTATAAAATCTATAACTTTAATACCTGGTAGCTCTTTTTGTTTTCTTTTGAAACTTTGTGTCTTTTTCTGGACTAAGTGACCTTCAAACTTTTAAATTTAGATGCACCAATTTCAGTGTTCAGGATGCCTATATTTAAAGAATGGATATTTAGAGCTTAATTATATCGAATGTACTGGTGCAAATGCAACTAGATCTTGTATATACACTATTTAGATCGTGGAGAATGGATTTATAATGCAAAAGATAGTTAAAGTTCTGAAATTAGGGGCAAAAGTGGCAAGTAAACTGATTTCTGACAGTGAAATAGGCTTAAAAAATGTTTTGCGCAATTGACTAACATTTAATGTGGACATCTATCGCAGAAATATTTTTTTACTTGTTACTTTAGTTTTTAACATATAAAATTGGTCTTTTGCGAAAACGTTGAGTGAACCTGGATTTTACAAAGTTTAATTCGCCTGTGGTTACTCGCGATTTTTGGTTGTTAAGTCATTTAAAGCAGTTTGTGTACTTCAAAATGTGGACAATGTAGCATATTTAATGAATCATGTAACATCTCACCTCAGACAAATGACAGAAATATGCTTCTTTCTGCAGTAGATGATGTAAATTTGAGAATGGAAATGGCATAACTTGTGCATGGAGATTGAACACATTTTGTGAACCAAATTCTGAAGTAAAAGAAGCAAAAAATGAATTTCGAATTGTGAAGTCAGCAAGTGAATTGCAAATGCATAAAATTTTCGTTAAACATTAAAAATAAAATTTGACTGCTAAAAAAATACTTCTGTGTTAAAATGTTCGTTAAATTATAGTCAATCACATAAAACATTCTTCATTGTTTCTAAACATATTTTACTGCCAGAATTGAGCCTGTAGCGCTACTTTTCCCCTGATGGCAAAAATGCACACTATTTTTCTTTTTTCATATAAATCGATATCCTATGGTCTAAATAATATGTATACGAAATGGTGTTGCATTTGTCTAAGTATGTTCTTTTTAATTGAACTCTACACACATATAATTTAACTATCACCATCCAGTGTACAGTAGTGTTCAATGAAAACACACCACATTAAATTTTGTCATGCTTTATGACAAAATCATGACAAGAAACCATGATGCAATAATGCGTTCCTATTGCAAACCGGTCACAATTACCTTTTTCCAAATATTTTATTTCCTAATAAAAATATATTATGCCAAGAAAAATCGTCAACAATCAATCTCCAGGGATTTTTTTTATTTATGAATAAACCACAAAAACGACTTAAAATTTGACATTCACGATAAGATAAACGAATTCAAAGTTAACGTCAATAAACATATTTTTGGAACTCTAATATCTCGTATAAAATCTATAAAAACACAATTATCAATCAATTTATAAGAATCACCAAAATTTGCAATAACATTAATTCTGCCAAAAAGCAAATCATGCACTTAAGAAATAGCCTCAACAATAATAAATTTCCATCCTCACTTTACGAACCTCTAATTAATGGATTTAAGATGTAAGTAAAGGATTGCTTATCAGAGAGATGTTGACGCGAAGTATAATCTTCGCAGTAGGGTCACTCAAGTCGATAATATCTGACATTTTACCTCGTAAACGCATCTTTTAGACATTTTTCACTGGTTTTTCATATTTTTCTGATTTCTTTCACTATTTCTCGACGCTTTCTATCGTTATCGCTCTTCCGTTTAATCTTCATCGTTCCCAACATACTACATTTCCCTGGCAACAACCAAAGTTAAGCGCGAAACTCGTTACTCGAAATTCTGTTTACACCCCTTCAACGCCGGTCTGCATCCTGACCTTCCGCAAACACTGCCACGTCAACATCCGTCCTTTCTGGTACGTAAAATATTTATTCTTACTTTTCTCTAATGTTATCACATCGTACCTTTGTTTTAATTATTCAAAACTCCTCTCTCTGACGTTAGGGATGAAAATCAGTGTTTTGGGCCTTATGGCGTAAATGATTGCAAGAAAATGTCACACTTTTTATATTTTAGCGATTCACAATAACTTCATCCCCTGAAGAAACGTTATTGTGCTTTAATTGCGTTTTCCATTTTACGTACGTTTTACACTCTTTCATTTTACGATTTATACTCTCTCTCTCTATATATATATATATATATATATGCAGAGTAATTAGTGTATTATCGTACATATACAGGGGTTGGGCTCCAATTTTGCAGAGCGATTGTAGAAAAAAAATACTTGCAGGTATTTTAAGGCTGGTAATGATGTGAAAAATAACAGTTCAATTCTCATAGTTATGAGTGCCAAAATTTTGAAACTTTCAAATGGCATTGCATATTGTCTTCATAGTGATATTGTCTTCATAGTGATATTGTCTCTATAGTGATATTGTCATCATAATTCATTTGAATATTGTCTTTATAGTGATATTGTCTTCATAA
>BGPR01000602.1:326333-363953 GCA_013235015.1 Araneus ventricosus | reverse complement strand
TGAATATTGTCTTTATAGTGATATTATCTTTATAATTCATTTGAATATTGTCTTTATAGTGAAAGACAATAAATGGGATCATAAAGGTACCTGCAGCTCAAAATCTTCATCTCTAAACAGAGACTAAGAAAAACATGAAAACAATCAATATAGCCAGAGAAGCGACACAAAAGCAAAACATATCATTGTGTACCACAGATTTTCTGCGCGTTCTCCTTCATACATAATGACATTTTGCATACACACGTTTGTACATTTATTTATTGTATCTTATCTCTTTCATTTGTATTCTATTCAAACTATCACACAAGATGCATTAAAAATAATGAAGTTTTTATTTTTGGTTTAAAAAAGGGTTTTGTTCAAAAGAAACTTAAATTAACTTATTCTATAGAAAATTTTTCATTTTTAATCTAGCTTCATTTTTTTATTTATCAAAATTACAAAGTTTCACACAGTAATAATGCTTATAAGAAACTACAGAAAATTCAAATTTATTCATGGAATTGTATAGTTTTCAGTCTAAATACAATTATTAATAAGGTCTCATCTAAATTAATAAAGTAAGTCACATAGTTATTATGTATAGTACGTTATGTATGTGAAAGTAAATATTTTGGAAGAAGCTATCAAGCGAAAAACATAATTAGGGTCTTTGTTGTCTGATCAGATATTCAAATACAAAATTTAATTTCCAATCTCTTTCAACTTTGTAAACAGCTCTTTGAAGAAAAGACAGAATCTTTGAAATGTATTACACGCCTTTAGATCAAACAGAAGACGAAATAACATGTTAACTTTCGTCTGTTGGATTTTTTTTGTATTTGTTCTGCTTATAAGAAGAGGTGCTTTTAAGAGAAAAAAATTCTCCCGAAAATCAAATTTGCCATTGTTTCTTTACATGATAATTTGGTACATCTCATTCTAACAAACAGTACATAAAATTAATATTGACTTTTATTGCGAATAATAATAATTAGTAATAATTTGGCTTGTCCTTACGGACATACAAATTTCGAGCCACTGGTAATTCCGAAGAACGCCAGCAAGTCGATATTCGAATACAACAATTCGATACAAGGTACGCTGCACCATAAAAGCTTTTAGTGTTTGTGCTCTTTCCGTTTTGTGTGTTTGCTCTTAATCTTCTTGTGCTGGTTTTTGTGCTCTTTATTTTTTTCTGCTGTGCGTTTTTGCTCTTTATTATTTTTATTTTGTAGTTATTGTTATAAACGATGATTTTTAAATTGTTCTGCTCACCCCTTGAGGTTCTTTGTAAATTCTATTCTAATGTAGTTCATTTCTTATATTTTATGCTTCCCCTCCGGCCTGTGGGAGGCCTTACACCCTCTTGTGTAGGCTGGGCCGTGGCGGGTTGTAAATAAATAAACCTATATACAATTTCTTATCATAATTTCAAACTTTCCTATACACAATTTCTTGATTAATAACTAAATATCATTAAAACAAAATAATAATAATTAAGAAAACAAGAAAAGAAGAAAAATACAGGAAGACACAAATTATTTCGGTACAAGGCAACAAATCAAAAGAAGAAAAAGTAAATGAACAACACAATCATGGCTAGCGTACAGGTATGAGTATTTATAATATTTCTTGCAAAAGTAAAGTACAGCAAATAAAGAAATCGCTGTTTCAGAAAAAGATTAGATATGTATCGGTTTATCTTTTCGATTACTAGATATCGTTACAACTTTTAATTTAATTTTTTTTAATATTAATTCAAATAAGGAATAGAATTTTCAGACAGCTTCGAAAGCATTTGTAAATTTAATTTTAATTTTAATTACTTTTATACCACATTTTGAAAAGTTCAGAGTTCTTTATTTAAATATATAGATATGTGATACCAAAACAATAAACAAGTGACAGGAGAAACAATTAGCTGCAAATCAATGCATTAAATAAACAAATTTCGATAATTCCAAGTTTTACAATGATAAATTAAATAAAAAATGACGATTTGAAATGAGAGTAAAAATTTATTTCAAGCATGAAAAATCTTTCTTCATGTAAATTACAAATACAGCCAAGTCGGCATTTCGCAGTTTTCAAAACTGAAAGAACATTTAGTGTATTAAATAAAAAATTCTATGACGCCTTTTTCTATAATAAATTATGAATATAGAGACATACAAAGAAAACTACTGATTAAATTCCTGCACCAAACACAAATTGGAGATTTAGGCTTGGAAAAGATTATATGAATAATACAAAATTTCACAAAACATGTGAAATGTTTAACTAAAAATTATCCTGTTTATGGACGTGAATGCTATAGTTTTCATTGCGATGCAAAATTACATGAATGCTGTAGCATTCAGATTTATGAGCCACATTATTACGCATTAAATACTACATAGCCATAATTTGTTGAAATTATCATGTACTTTAACCTCTAAGTGTTTGAGTCGTATTTTTGCCGTTTTTCATATTCAGTTCAAAAGCAGTTAAATAAATTTTATGCGTATAATTTCTTAAACTTTTTATGAAATATTTTGAAGATTTCAGTGAATTGATTAAACGCAATAAAGACCCAATTATTCACTTTAAAAGCTAATTTTTAAGACATTAAAACTAGTAAATCAAAACATTTGAACGCTTAGAGGATTTTAAAGTAAAGCTTAATTTATTCATTGAGTATTTCATTTTGTTCTGTTTTCTCCTACTATCCGTGAATGTGATAATGAACGCATTTTTGATAAATATCAGTAATTAGGAAATAAACAAGATTGGATGACTGAAACTTTTTTTGCGTTGTTGCACCTGAAAGCCCATATAACAAACTTATAAACGTTTTAAAAAATTCACTGGCTGCATGCTCATTTATGTATAAAAGAATGATGGATCATATGATTTCTTTCATTATCAATTAAAACATAAGCTCTTTAAGATTACTGTAAGGAAATGCGACCTTTTCACCAAAATTTAGAATTAGTAATGTATTTATTTGTTGTACTTTAACCCTCTGAGTGTTTCACACGTATTTCTACGTTGACCTTGGACAACCCCAAAATCGTTAAACACGCATTTCAACGTGTGGTCGAAAACACCCCGAAATCGGTTTGCACTGAATTTTACGTTCATTGTGAACTGTCTCTAAAGTGTAACAAACGTACTTTTCCGAATTTCTTACCCCCCTTTCTTGGTTTGACATCTTGATTGATTATCCGGGGAGAGCACAGGTCAACACAATGAAGACTGATAAGGATGTACTTACCGCAAATTGGAGATGGCACAGGGTCTGAGACCCCAACTCGCCTGTGGTGTGGGGAATTTTAATGCTATTTGCATTGAGGTTATATTTCCGGAAGAATTGCAGTGTCGGATTTTTTTTTTGTTTAATGTCAGCCTGGTTTGATGCTATATTATGTTTCAAGTACTATTCTTTTAATACAATTTATGTGATATAAGATTTTTTTTCAATGCCTCAATGCTTTAAAGATCCATATCGAATGGTTACGTAAAATAGATATTGTGGTTTAAGTAGAATAGATTTTGTTCCAATACCGCATTCAAGCATAAAAAAATTGAAAGCCTAGGGGAAGCTAAGAAAATCTGCTATTTATATATAGTTGAACAGTGTTCTTGAATCAACACATTTCACCCACGTTCAACTAGTTTTATGATATTAATGTAAACTTCTTTCATATTAATAATCTCCATCTACTCATTTTTCATTTATAAAAATAGAGTAAAATTAAATTTTTGTCAAAAAATAGAGCAAATTTTAAGGTATATGAAAATTATGCATTATTTTTATTGTTTTATCTTTCAGATCAAATCGAAAATTTCAGTTTTACAATTATTTCATTATATATGTATTTGATTTTTATTAAAAAAATTAATTTTCAGGTTTAAGTGTAATTTTTTTAGACTAGAACAGATTTTAACTTCATTATTACAACATTTAGAAAAATATGTTTTAAATTCATAAAAATTACAATGAAAAAATTCATTCCGAAAGATAATTATCATTTTATTAAATAATTATTAGCCGGAAATTTATTTTTAGGTCACTCTGAACTGAAAAAATAACGTACATGGAAATAAAAATTAAAGAAAGTGGAAAAAAATTTTATTTTTTACATTGTAAAATATTTTCTTTTTGTTACAGGCAGGGGAAAATATAGTTTAGATGAAAACGTTATCGACTAAATTTAATGTTTGGGTGTGTGATCTTATCAGAGTTTTAATAATCTTATTATGAGACTGATAATATCTGCAGCTTAACTCTCTTACGTTTATTTGAATAATCAATGAAGATGTTTATTTCTTGCTTAAAATAAAAGAAGACAAAAATATTTCTCAGAAAATATTATACGAATACTGTATTTGCGCATTAGTTCCTTGAAGCACAATTTTTTTCCTGATGTGTTATTAAGCATTCTTCTATAAATGATTAAAACTATATAGCTAAATTGAATTGCTTTCGGTAAATGCATGCCAACTGCAAGTTAAATTTTCATTCATGCTCTGAGAAAAGAAATCCACTAATATATGTTAGAAACCATTGATACATCCAGATCCACTAATAACAACTTTGAAGACTGATCTTTCAGTAATAATAGCAGTCTCTGGCTTTGGATTATTTCAAAATATTACCGTCACCTGCCAGATCATGTGTTTTATTACATTATCTTATGCGTGCATGCTGTAATTTGTAAGGTGTAATTTTTTTTTATAAAATTATGATTTATCTGCTCCATTTTCTTCATTCTGAACTTTAATAAATAATATTTCAACTGTAAATAAAATATTTATTTTCTATATGTTTTGACATTTTTTATTTTATTTAACTTATTTGAAGAGTAAAGGGTCAGTTTTAAGCTTGTTAAATTTGCTTTATATTTTCAAAAGAACGGTACGATACGAAACGGCCCCCAAACTTTTTTGTATTCCTCACCGAGAACGGCCAAAACATCTATGAAGTGTCACTATCAATTAACAATTTTTACCAATGATACCATTTTAATAACTTTTACTGATCTTAAAGAGCACGGGAATTTTGTCAGAAGTATTTCTTCAGTGAATCAATCATGCTATACCCACTGGCGGATTTTGTCAGTATGGGGACACAGGCGCAAAATTGCTGTGAGGCCCCTCCCCCTACCCAATGTCGAAAATTCATCTTCGGCTTAGTATTACGATATAGATCGAATAGGTTTTGAGGCCCCCTAGATGCACGAGGCGAGCGCCTCTAACACCTGTGCGAAAAATCGCCACTGTATATACCAGTCCTCTGCTACGACCTTTCTCAAACTGATTCTCTATCTGTTTATGTCACATGTTTTTCACGTACAGATAGACATAACCATCTGTTAAAAGCACTGTATCGGGGAACATCGTTGTATACTGCTGATACTAATCCTATTGAGAGTCTGATATTATCTGCAGCTCAACTGTGTAGAGATTATTTCAATTATCATTGAAAATTTGTATTTCTTCCTAGAACCCAAAACTATATATATATATTTCTAAGAAAATATTATTTCTTACTTCAGAGACTGCATTTATGCATTGGTTCCTTGAACCATTACAGTTTTGCTGATTTGATATTAAGCATTATTCAATATGTGATCAAATCTAAATGCTTAAATTCCAGTGCTTTTGGTAAATCTTATACCAATTCTGAGGTGAATTTTAATAAATGCTATGAGACAAGAATCCACTATTATGTCTTACAGACCTTTGATATATCCGATATTAACAAGCTTAAGGACAGTTCTTCCAAAAATAATAGCAGTCTCAGGCATTGAATTATTTCCAAATTCCACCATCACATACTATATAATGTGTTTTATAGCAATATCTTGGATGTGTGTGCGTGTGCTGTAATTTGTAAAGTATAATTTTTTTATATAATTCAGATTTATCTACACGTTTTTATTTTCATTCTGAACTTGAATGGATAATTATAAAACTGCAAACAAGATATTTATTTTCCAAGTAGTATGGTATACATGAATGAGATATATAATTTAATTTTTAAAATTTTGTATAAAGAATAAAGTGTCATTTTTATGCTTATAAAATTCCCTTTATATTTAGTACGAAAAGACCCAAAACTGTTTTTGAATAGCACAAAAGGGAACCTGACTAATTTCGAATATGTGGTAGATTTTCCTCCCTATTCTTTCGATTTTACCAAGTTTGTAAAAAACTATCTGTAGAAAATAATTCAACAATTTTGTACTTCGTACCAAGGCCCATTTTCGTAAAATTGATTGAAAAAATGTTGACTGCTTTTACCTTCTCGTATACGTAGTATACAAAGAGAAAGTACTGTAATCATTGATTGTAAATTCGAATTTTGATATATCTCCTCGTTTTACACTTCGTGTTTCTGAATACGGTAACTCTTAAACGCAACCCTAATTGTAGATAAGGGTCCAATTTTCGTTTAAATAGGCTCAAAAAACTCTAATGCCCTGTCTAAACTCTAATATACCTTTCTTTTCGATAAAAAAGTTATAAATAAAGAATTAAATTTAATTTTGAAAATTTGGCCACGGGATGCTCTATGACCGGTACTATAGTATAAAAGTTTCAAATTTTGTTAATCTAGGTGAATTAATTTTCTGTTTATTATAATAAAAGATAATATCTTGCGTGCTAAATAACGGTATATGTATACGTTATTTCTTCTAACATTTAGTCTAAACGTAAACTTTATTTTGAGAATTATTAACTCGTGCTCTTAACAAGCATATAGTACAAGTTTCAGTAAAAAAGGTTTGTAGTATTAGTTAATTTAAAACATTATTCAGGGGATAAGAAGGTTATTTCTAATCCTTCATATGTATTAATTATTACAGGCGGTTTTATAGAATACAGATTATTATGCGACTATCCATATAATAAGTATTTATGTGCATACAAAACGGATTAATCCAGTTAAACACTGTTTATATTTGTGATCGTTTCTCAATTTTCTACCTTTTACGGAGTACTAAATCAAGAAGCAATATGAAAACTTTTATTGCGACATCAAAAATTAGTAAACAATAATTATATATATATATATATAATTATTTTTTACTAATTTTTGATGTCTTTTTTAATTATATTTAATTAATTTTTAATATATGTATATTAAAATTTGAATATATGAATATTTGATTAATTTTTGAATATATGTATATATATATATATATATATATATAATGGCATTGTTTTTAATCCTTAAAATTTAGTAAATTAATTTTAAATTCATAGAATAATATGCTGACGAGTAAATAAAGTGAAGTCACGGATATAAAAAAACTACTAATATAAAATACAGCCAGCAGCTAAAATATAAATATTAATAAACGGCAAAAAATTTAAATCACAAAGATCTTAAAAATCATCAACTTTTATGCAGCTTCAATAATGTTCACTTTATTAGATATTCAAAACATGAAAAATAGGTATACGCGCCTAACCGGTGTGTATTTTTGTCATTTGGTGTTGTTGACACGAGCAATGTGCAGAAAATAGATCCCAACTGCCCATCTTGAAGACCTGAAGTGTTAATTTATCACACAACAGGTGGGCTCTCCGAAGGCAGTAAGGGCTAGTTTGAATAGGATCCTAGCTGAATAGAACGGATTCTTGTGGTTAGTCCCTTCGAGGGGTTGCTGATTACCCATGGATCAGAGGGGGGAAGAGACTGAATCCGCTGCGCTTTTGGAACATGTTGTGTTCGGAGGAGGGCGCACTTTTAAAACAGATAAGGGGTCTTCGAACAATCGCTTTTCGAATCGCTTTACAAGGGAGACCGAACCACTCAGAGGGTTAAGTTATAAAAATTTAATCTTTATTTTTGTTCATACACATTTTCGAGTTCAATGTATTGTTTGTTAAAGCTATACATTGGAACAGTAAAAGAATTTGTTATGGAGATGAAAAAATGAAACATTTTCCTCCAGAAATTGTTGCACTTAATTTATGCAATCAGCAAACATAATGAAAACTGATTGGTTTAACGACCCCACAAAAGTATCAACGCACAATGGCATTAAACGCGCTGCAACAATGACATCCGGGGGCTACGCGTCGACCACCCCACCAAATCCAAAATATCCATCCATTCCATTCCACATTCCTATCTCCCCATTATTATGATTCCATCCATTCCCCCACACAAAACTCGTTATTTTCCTTAAATAAACAGGAACTTTTCCACTGCTCCCTACTAATTATTTGTCGAAAAGCGATATTTGGGAATAATTTGTGTCCATTTATTTACCGCATGAGCGGACGCTACATTAAAGGACAAGTTAATGAGGTGGCTTCATATTCACGAGTCCCCCCATCTTCACGGTGACCCACGACGGAGATCGTTAAGGTTAGTACAGACAGCCTCTTAATAATACCGAAAACGGGAAAGGCGCGCACACATCCGAACGTCTAGTTACAAAACGGTCGTTTGTCGTTTCAAATTAAAATAAAAACAGAAAATCACCTCCTCTTGAAGAGGGGAAAAGAGGAGGCATTGTTGAGGAGCAGGGCTTTAGGGGCCCCATCATTAATATGGAACTCTTTTATCGCTTTATCTCGGTGAAACTTTGCTTCAGAAATGTTTCTACGCTTAAAATGTGAAATATTGTCTCAGTAATGGCGTCGTTGTTTTCTTCGGTACCTGATTGTTAGAGGTCACTAAAACTGTAGTTAATGCTTTTGAATAATGTTCCTTTTCGCGCTTTTGTGAAGTATTGCAGTAAATGAAGATTGCGATCAATGGGAAAATCCTCACCGGTTTTATTGATATTGCTTTCCAAGTTACACTTCAAGAAAAATAATTGCAGCATGCGTAATTTGGTTACATTTCTTAACATACAATCAGGGAGTTTTTTATGAATATAAATGCCATTAATTTTATCAAATAATTGTACATTTTGAAGCTAAATATTCAATCCAAGTTATTTTACGATCTTGCCTAACTGAAAACTAAATGTCTTTATGAACAATGCAAAAAATAACCAGCCTAAGCCCGGATAAAAGAATTCTATTCCGCATTTCTTAATGACAATTGCTTTATAAACTAAAAAACCTTCGAAAATAATGCAAAAGTTTGATGTGTGACCATGCCGACACTAGAAAATTGCAGATCCTGTGATCCAGTTTTACTCCGACATAATTTCAAGCATTTGAATCAAATACAATACTCAAATGTCTCTGCAAAAATATTTATTTAAAATATCAGGATTATTATTTTCCTATAAAGTTGTGTGTAGATAAATCCTTCTTCTTTCTTGCTAATTTGAATAGATTGGAAGGAGATTTCAGATCCATTCTCTATAGAATTCAATCACATGCAGTATATGGGTGTATAATGCGTTTAACGAATATCTTATGACTGTTTTACTTCAATAAGGCATTAGTGGACTTCTGCATTAAAAATCTAAGTTAAAGTACGTACCAATTTAATATAAAAGTCAAATTCATTAAAGCTGTTTATGCTTAAATGTAGTTAGTTAAAATATCAAAGCTGTAACCTCTTTATTCCGTAACTTAGTTATTAATGAGAAAGATTGGTAACTGAACGTCCAATATAGAATTCAGTTGGAATGTATAAATAAAACTTTCAATAAACCCTAATCGAATAACAGTTTACATACTATTATTGAATCATATTTGGTTAAATGGCTTGTTCGGGTTCATATTTAAGACTTAATTATTATATTATGTTCATATTAAGGAAATAGCTTTACAAAGCAAATGAGCCCTTCTATGAAGCTTTTGTACATCAAGAGGAGTAAAGTTATAACTTAATCTTTGCATTTGTTTAATTGCGGAATGATTACTTCTCAAAATGAAATGAAATTATTCAATACTTTTAACTACATTTGAAGCTTTATTCTCAAGCTAGAATGACAGAATTAATTACTCAGGTTTGGTGAAAATGTAAAGGATAACAAAAGAGCACGATTTCACATAAGAAAGTATTCTCACAAACGCCATGTAAAAGGACGAAATATGTTCGGAAAATGAAGGAAAGAAAGAAATACAGTAAAGTGATAAGTCAAAAAGTGTTTATGTGTTCGTCGTTATCTTATGGTTACAGCAGATCATAAAATTTTCAACCATTTTCTAGTGAACAGGACTCACACTTCTCACTGTCTGGTGAACATTCTAGAAAATGCCCGGCATTTCAGCGGTAATTTCGGCGGAACTGTATATTTGTGTTAAAAGTCAATATCACTGTTAACAGGAGTCTCGTACACAAGGTTATTCATACCCGCTGCCTCCCCAAAAGAAATCTATGGGAGATAAATCTGGAGTTTAAGTCGAATTTCGTATCAAACGTATCTGAAGCGTATCTGTTATTTATGCCTAAAAATTAAAGTTCACCTCAAAACGAACTATTGCCAAATTTCTTAAGGATTTTAGAATCATAAATAGTTAATATAATTTCTAATCAATCGAGATAAGCTTGAAATCGCGAAGCATATAAAATAAGTCTCAATTAAACCAAATCTTGCTTATAAGTTTAGAAACTTTATGATAGTAACTCACGACAAAGCATATAAGAAAATAATGATTTTTAGCTATCATTAAAGGTTCCAAATGAATTGTGAATTCTAATGAAAACCAGGATTATTTATACAAGATAACGAATTTTCAAATGCTTCCTTCCATTTCTCAACATGGACAGCTTTAATTAAAATGAAAATCAAATTTAGGAAATAATTTGCTGCATAAATAAAAAGGATTAATTTACACTTATTAATATAAAATTAAAGGCAATTATTCTTAATTAAAAATGCTTAATTGAGTAAGAGGCCAAAGTATACTCTTGTACTGGATAAACTATGGGGTTTTGTTTCCCATTTTTTGCCACACTTCTCTTTCAGTTACTAAAAATTGATTAATTTTTGAATACAATGATCGTTGGACAAGTTTTAAAAATTTATTATTTTGTTCCTTCATTTTTTATCTACATGCAATTCTAATTTCCATAACATTTAACAAAAAAAATATTTAACATTTCTCAACTTGACTTCTGGATCCCATTACTTCATTTATGATTTCTCAAAATAGATTACATTTATTTTAAAACAAGGTTTTAAAATAGAGATCTCTATGAAATTTTGTTTTCTTACTTTTTAAAATAATCAATTTAATTAAATACTGAAATGGCATCAGTAAAAATGATTTACATATGCATATAGATGGAAATTTTATAATCAAGCTTTTCTTTCCTAAACTACGATTTGAAATTAGGCAATTCATTGTAAATAATATTTATGATACCAATGCTTGTTATATGTAAGAGAAGATAGGTACATACCATAAAAGTACTGCAGTTTATACAGATTTGTAATCCATTAATATATAGTATGCACGGCATGTATAATGCAAGGTTGCAATATTTTGATAAATATACGTCAAGGTAATTGATGAAATAATGGCAAAACATATTCGAAAAAAATAGTTCTTAATTTTTAATACTGCATTAGACGAAGCACATAACTAAAACGCTTTATACAAGTGTTTATATCTCACAATTTCCTTGCTAAGTATGAATGTAAGTAAATTCAATGTTTCATACTGACGTGGGAGAACTTTTTAGAATAACTTTAAGATTTAAAATAAATACGAAAGTGTATTGCTTTGAATTAATTCAGCAATGTAAAGGAAGATAGCATCAAAATTGTTGTTAAAAATATATTATTTACAATTTCGTTAATTTAATTAATAATGTATTCACGTACGGTAATCTTTGTATATAAGAAATTATTTATCAAAATTATAATGAATGTTATATAACATTTTTATGATTTTATTTGACAAAATAATTATTAACGGATTTTCTGTAAAAGTTCACCGACGAAAGGCTGAAAAAATAAGCACAAACATGTTGGTCTGATGTCTTATAAAATATTTTAAAGTTTTTAGGAAATAATTCAACTGAAAATTTTAAAGTTTCGGGGAAACAATCTATATGAAAAGGACACAGGAAGTAAAGATATGCAAAATAAAGGTTTGACATGAGATAAGGCATTTTGCAGCTCAGACAAGGAAATAAAAATTCCTTTCTGTTCATAGACAATGATGGTTCAGTTTTTTGCATTGAATAATAGCACTAATAAACGTAACAAATAACTTTGAACGTTAAAAGTTAAAACATTGTTAATTTTTTTTATGAATTTTCTGTTATATGAAATTCTTCGTAGTAAAAGTAAATAATTCAAAATTACTTATGAATTATTTCGGAAATAGAAATAATTCAAAAGTAATTATGAATTATTTCTTTCCGAAAATCCCTTTATTTTTCTAATTTCTCATGTTTTTTTTATTTTAACTTTTAGTTCCAAATTTATCCTGAATAAACCATAAAGTAAATTTTCTTAAACCATTAATGCCCAAGTCGTATGTTTTCAATAATATTTAGTATAATAATAATAGAAAAAAATTCCTGCCTGAAAAATTTATGTTTTATTGCATTATTATATTATATTTATTGTATGAATAAAATTTTTTATGGGATTTCCGGGCCCTTTCCGCTCTTTTGTGCAGCTTTATTGATTCGAAAATTTATCTAGAATTTAAATTTCCTAATTCGGACTACAAAACAAAATTGAGAATATTAAGTGAGATATCTTTTGAGATCGAAGTAGAAGGTTTTTTCCACAGAAGAAATTTAAGGTACTTATTTCATTTTTAGATGAAACATCTGCATTTGATATGAAAATTATATCCCGCCACTAAAATATTCTAAAATTCTTTTTCAAAAAGAATGAAAATTTTGTTGGTTCAAAGTAGAAATATTCTCGTTGCTTATCGTTATAGCTTGCATTGTTTATGGATTTTTATCTAAAAGCGATTAACTGAAAAAAGTGGTGACATCCAACTAAAATCTTCCTTTTATGTTTAAAGGATAATAATACATAATCTACCATGCGTTTTTTTTTATCAACCTCCGATGAACCATAAAGAGAAGACAAAAGTTGAGAACAAAACGAATTTATTATCAAAAACTATGTTCAAATATGGTTACTTTTCGACATGATCGCTGTGAAGATTCAGGCGTTTGTCATAACGGTGGACCAGGTTTCTGATCTCCTCTTCGAAGAGCATTGCGGCCAGTGATGTGACATGGGCCTTAACGTTGCAACGAATCTCCTCATTTTTCTGGAAGCTTTGTGCTCCTAGCTCTGGACTCAATTTTATCAGCCAAGTTTACTTGCCGACAGCTCAGCTCAAACTGGCCAGCTGGCGTCGGCAGTAGTTGCGGTTATAGTTAGAGATATGCGCAGTCCCTCACCGCGCATTACCACCTCCTAACACTTGTCTGCCTGTTTAAAACCTCAATCGGATGTTGATGAAAAACGGTCCTCTTTCTAGCGTTACGAGTGAGGATAATAGTAAATTAATATAATCTTTATATTATTAAAGTTTTAATTTTCTTATAATCATAAAAACATGCATTAGTCATTTTAAAGCCAATTTCATCTAGTACATCTGCTTATCCATTTCTTGTGGGTTTGCTTTCAATTTAAATTTTATTACCATTTCATGTTCTAAGACTTTTACTAAATTCATATATATTTCTACTATCTTTTATATATTTCAGACAAATTTGTTTTCGCTCATGAATGATCCAATCTGCTACCGACCGGGATACTTGATTTTTATTTTCTTTTATTAAAACTTTCAACCTACGCAATTCTCAAGAATCTTTTCTCCATTTTCCTCTGAAACACATCCGAAATGGTGAGGAAAACATTTCCAAAGGCTGAAAGGAATGCTCTCTAAATTATCCATTGCATCTAAGAGCTGCGTCGTACGAAATCAATTATTTATTTTGATCCCTTTTGCCTTTGAGAATCTTTTTACCCTCAATACATTTCTTTGTGTATTTTAAAACAAATTTTGAGTTTTCAACCCCTCTTTTTATTTCGGTTGTTCAGGAAACGAGACGACTCGAAATCTTTGTTTAATTTATTTTCATAAGGAAAAAAATCAAGCATATAGGAAAGTAAACTAACTTATTTCGTCCAGAGATTTTGGAAGTTCAAGAGAAAGAAAGAAACTGCATAAAATTAAATAGTGGAAGCTGACGAGATGATATTCGACCATCTAGCGCAATCCTGCTGAGAATGCTTCATTGTTCAAACCTTAATTTCGATTATTATTGTTGTCTGTTATCTGTATTGTGATCTGTATTTTTATCTGTATAGTATTACTGCACTTCTAAAATATCTTTTACATTACAATATAACTAACTTTGAAATATTCTGTATGGTAATTATAAAGTCATAATTATAATTGGGTTTTCTTCTCAAGATTATTAGGAGATTATTTCTAAAATCTTCTAATTTGTGAGATTTAAAAGTGTTTTTGAGGTAGAAAACATCTTGGATAAGCATGGGGAATCAGGCTCTTGATTTTTCCTCTTCAAACCATGCGTTACTGAAATATAAATTTATCCATGTTCTTATTCTGAATCATTTTTTTTTTGTATTAACAAAATTCGACTTAGATATCAGCACGAAAAAAGACTGAATTGGCCATTGTTGCACGTTCTATTTTTGATGAATTACCTGTGGACACCTGTTTTTAATTGACAGCTATGATGCCTTTGTAACTGTACTGTCTTTGGGAAAAGACAATGCTTCAAATTTGGTAATTAATTAAACGGTTTTAATTTTACGTACGTAAATCACAGCGAGCGGTACAAACATAAAATGGCATGGCAGTACAAACGAATCTAATGCACTTAAATTTATCTACTGAGAAAGAAAAGCACAAAGCTATTTAAATTCTTTTAACATTTTAAAAAACTCTCAGCCAGATTCTGAATCTGAATTGCAAGGACAGAATGGAAATTTCAAAATCACTTATCAAAAATTCAGCCCCAAATTTAATTTTTTGTTCATATTTCTAACATAATACGTATTTTTAAATCCAAGTATAAATCTTTACATAATAAGGTAATAGGAGAAAATATTATAAATATCGAAACACTTTCTTTCGGATGAACACTCGCCGCAAATATATAATTTTAAAAATTCGGTCTTAAACAGAATAACATATATGACGTATTTTAGAACATAACATGTTTAAAGTAAACAATTTGATACCTTCTCATCTCTAAAACTGTGGTACGAATTATATAACAATATCTTACGAATATAATAACTTGTTCACTCCTTTACTAAGCTGAAAATGCAACCAACTGGGAATTAAAAAGATTCTGAGAAGATTTCTGACACCCAGATTTAAAGTTTGTGTGTACTTTTAGAATCAGTTGAGTGCGCAGTTTTAAAGCCCGAAGCCGTACCGAAGATTTCCTATTTTCTTGGCATAAAGAGCTCATGGAATTTCACAATATGTATTATTAGGTATTCGAAGGTTGCTGAGTTTTCATGTAATGAATATAGTCTCTAGTCTTTATACTTACGAATACATTACTTTTTAGAATTATGCATAAAAAGTGAAAAAATATAGTTATCCGAAATTATGTATAACTAACATAGAATTTAAAAAATCTTTGATATTAGCACTTTTTACCTTTATAATTTTTAATATTGAACATTTTAGAATTATTTCCTTTGCTGAAATATTTTCAAATTTTGTATTCGTCATTTTATAAAGTTGTAACTGTAACAATTGCATCTTAAATTAAAATCGTAATTCATTACATAAAAACAATAACGAAAAATTATACTTGAAATAATAATAAATATGAGAGATTTCTAGTAATAATGTATTGCCACATATCATTTCTTTGATCTTAGATCAAATATTTACGAGAGTACGGAATTTTTTTGATAAATTTGAAAAGCCAAAAAAAAAAAAAATGCTTGCGCTGTTGTAAACTATCTACGTATTTATCTCAAGCAATCATATTTTTCGCCATAGCAGCTGCTGTTTAAATTTTTTAAGTTGATAATAGCTGTTATCAGCACATTACTATAAAGTGCAATAAATTTAATATTACTACAAAGTAGTTATCAAAAAATCTTGCAATAAATAATAATGTTAATTGAATTAGTTACAAATGTATTCATTTGAGATAAAAGCCAGAGGGAGCATACAGTGCTCCAAATTCAGTAACTGGTTTAATACTTTTTGCCCTTACTTTATCAGAAAATACAAAAATCATTCTAAAATTGCATTCATGAATCATGTCGTCTCGATGAGAAAAGGAAAATGGAAACCATAACCAAAAGTGTGTTAAATGTAAATCAATGACTATTTGACGAAAAGGAATCATTCACTGACACATGGAAAAAACCAGAGCAGAGACTCTTATAACAGAAAAAAATTCTTAACAGCGGATATGAAGCAGTCAGAAAGACTTACACAGTACGGTGCATTTTGCTTTGCATTTCCAATATAGTGAAGAGAATGGAGTATGCTTTTTGGACTTCTTCTCTATAACATATTGAGTCAAAAATCCGGTATCAATCTATCTATAGTGGTGTTGTCGGGATCACATACCGAGCTACATTTATCTGGTCTGTTTTGCTTTCAGTAATTGAGTCGGGTGTACATGGACAAATGAACAAAAAGTCATTCTACACTTTGTCGGGTTTAATAATTTTTTGGGATGTGAAAATCATATGCTTAAAATCACTTATCTAGCTTCTTGCATTTTTTAGATTATTTCCGGCGACTTTAATTCAAAGTTTTCTCAGAATCTACAAGTTTCGTGCACAGACGGCACACTAAATTTCATTCTTCTAGCTTGAGGCATTTGTGAGTTATCGTGTTCGTAAGAAGACAGATGTAATCCCAGAAATGATACTTTCGGACTTAGGAGAGATTCTAAATTGTGGAAATTCATGAAAATCTGGATGTCGAGTTTTTGAGATTACAATGCTTTATTATTATACACTTCGTACATAAAAAAATAAATGGATATATATATTTGATTAACATATTTTATTTAGTTTAAACACTTTCTGCAGCATCTGCTAGATTGTTCTAAAATTTAAAACTCGCTTGTCGGTTATATTTAAAGGCGATGGCTCAGTTTCATTCCCGTTTGATTAAAGTTTCATGGCAACAGGAAAGAACAAGCAAATTTTCAGAATGACTGGCAGGGCTAACTAAGTGCATGAAACATCATCCGTGAAATGCAGTCTCCAAAGACATATATAGTTGTCTTTCCGCCGGTTTATGAGCATTTTTCACACATGCGTTTCAGAAAATTTCTGGAGAAAAAGTATCATTGTTTTTTCCGCAGGCCCACTGATTAGTGAACTGAATCTTATGAAACCATGTAAGTATAACCCTAATTAGTGACGGTGAATTTATTATGTGGTAAATTAAGAATAAATCCATCATTCTGAAAACTGAAAGTTTCTTCTTAATTAATTGCGAGCCTCAACACTTTACTCGCTCTTTTTTCGCGCAAAAGTAATTTAATCAAAAAGAGAGATTAGATGGGAGAAAATTTAATATTTTATTCGAAGCTTTCATAAAAAATCAAAGAAATGATGATCACGAAACATTCGAGCGTTAAAAGATTAATTAGTCATGTATCATAATCTCGGAAAAACTATCCCTTTCCGCCTCGCTTCCTAAATAATGGAAAAAGATTCGCAATTTCGGCTGCGAAAAGAATTCAGCATTCTTCACGAGATTATTTGTTTTTATAACAAATTCGAAAGAGATCGTTATTTCGATATTTCTCTTTTTACGAAGCAAATCTACTTAAACACTTAAAATAAATCCAAGAATTCATTGTACTCAAGCTATACAGCATTTTAATTTTTTCTCAATTATTTTCCATAGCTACAATTCTATTCTTAGTTAATGTATTTTGATAAGAATATATTTCTTGGTGACTGTAAAAGCTGAAATTGCAACATATAACCGCTCTGAAACTTTTACCAATAAACAGATTAAAAGGAAAAATGTTAATGACATTCATTCTGATAAAGGCTTCGTTCTTACAATAATTTATAGATAAATAAAATGTAATCAAACTTTAAGCAAGAATGGTTAAAACAGATATTCAGTAAGGAAAATTAAAGCTTGAATTTTATTTTTTTGCAATTAGCATTTCAATGTCAGAAATCAGAGGTATGGTAAAATTAAGCAGATTTCGTCTAAAAGCATATCATTGAAGTTTTAAACGCAAATATATTGTAGAAAATTTTATTTATTTATCTCAGGTACATAAAATACATGTTTAAGAAACCCAAAGTTGTGTATAATGTATGAGTGTATATGTTTGTTCCAGCATACCTTCGGAATCTCTGGGGCAATTTTGATGCTACACATTATTAATATGTATAGCAAGGAACGTATTGCAAAGTATTGTAATATGTGTAAAGTAGTATCTTATTTCTATAACAATGATTACTGTCCTCTCCTCTGCAAGATTTTGAAAAGAAAAGACTTACCAATGCCGTTTATTCTGCTATATTTTATTAGCATTGTATAGCATTAAATTCATATAGATATTGATTGTCCTCTAGTAATAAAAAAAATAATGACGTTTAAATACTCAGTGGATATGAAGATTCTTTAATAACTGCCACACCCTAGTTTTCTAATATGCATTAGATTTGCATACAAGGAAATGAAACCTCCCACATAATGCAATCGAAGTCTGAAAAACAGCATTTTTAATAATAATGGTGCCATATAAAATATGCCTAAAAATATTTACATGTTCTGCAATTTACTAACATACAAAAATCTGTATAGGAGCCAAAATTACTAATTTAATGATTTTTGTTATGCAGAAATCAGTTCAATCTTTTGATTTTCATAATTATTTCCTTTCATGTGTGAATATCTATCATTCTTATACAATAAATATTTCGTAGACCCACAATAATAACACCAGATTTTTCACTAGTAATATTATTTACTAGCTGATAACCCTTCGTTGATTGGGATCCAAATATTTTCATATGTCTCCCCCTTCCTGTTTCTTTTTATTCACATATATAGACAATAGATGAAAAAAAAATTATCTTCAAAATAAACTTTAATTTCAACCAACTTCCTTTAATAAAGCTCAAAAGAATAAAATTTAAAGAGAAGTAAATAAAATAAAACATTAAAAGACAAAAAAAGAAAAAAATGAAAAAAACTGATAAATTAAGGTATCCGCATACGTTCGAAAACCCATTTTTGACCGAAAATCATAATTTTTTTAATGTCTTATCTGAAAACCTATTGTTTTTAGTTTTCAAAACAGTTTTTATTTTACATCTATGATGATCAGAAGTGAAATTAGAGACATTTTAGTAGAACTTGACAGTTGAAAATAGAGTGGTAAATAATACGATAAAGAAGCATTTTTCATTGTTTTTACTTAATATATCTAAATTTTGTTGTTTATTTTTATTTTATACTATTTTACATATACCAGGTATTATTTTGAAAGATTTTCAGTGTGAATTTCTTTGTTTTCTATGACATTGTTGCAAATTTAGGTAATTTTGAATCATTGCAGTATCTTGATTCTCCGTTAATGATGTAATTTTTGATAATAAACGTAGGAAAAGTACATAAATTGTACTTATGATCAATATCAATCACTAAAAATATATCTCTACATGAACTAATAAGCATTATAAAGTTATTTGACTGAAAAACAATATTAAAATCTATCGATGGTGGCTGAATGATAGAAAACGATAATGACACGACACGAAACGATAATGAGAAAACGATTAAAAAAAATTTCCAATCAGGAAATTTTTAAAAATGTGCTACGCTAGCAAAAACTAAGGACTAGCCTACAAAACTGGGGAGTATTGAAGAAAAATTCTTTTTTCTTCTCATTGTAAATTAAAAACATAAACTTTAAACTCATTTTTCTCGAAATGTGATTTTTTGCAAAATTTTCATTTTTCAAACACGATAACTAAAATTCAACTTAAAATATCCGTTTCAAATTTGGCATACATATTATTTATTATATTGTCTAGGTAATTAACCAAAATATAAGTGAAATAATGCTCCATTAAAAAGTTATGTATCTTTTAAGGTTTTAAAAAAGGCCAAAATTCTTTAAAAATTCATGATTTCACACTAAAACTCTAATAATTTACATGTTTTTAGATACATTGCAAAACTTTTGCTTCAGGACCTAGCCAATAGTTGAAGAATTATATATGCTAAAGGGTTTATCATTCTGATCATTTCTTTTTGAACGAGGGTCTTTGAAAAAAGGTCAAATTTAGTGCAAAAAAAAAAGTTTTTTCAAATTTTTAAAAATATATTTAATTCATTTAACTTTTTTCTATAATTTATTAAGTTTTAACATAAATGTCATATAAAAATACAAAAATATTGCTTCAAATATCATTAATTAAAAAAAAGGCCTCCGAACGTAGTCGGATACCTTGAAATACTGGAAGTATAAGATTTCTTCGTCGATAAAAAGAATATTTAAAGAGAAGTAAATGAAATAAGCCTCAAAGACAAAAAGAGAAAAAAAAGGAAAAATCAATAAATTAAAAAACCCGAAGTATAACTTTTCTTCATGGAAATAATCGAAAATTCATGAAAATAGTCGGAAAATGCCAAATTATAACCTTAAAATAAAATAAATGAAAACCTAAATCGATTTTAAAATTTCTTCTCGGTATTAGCTCCCTTTTGTACTAATCCATAACTGTGACAGATTTGGTCTCGGTGAGTCAAATGGTCTAGGCGTGCACAAAGAACAACAAAAGGAATGAACATACATACTAGAAAACTGCTCTTTTATATATTGAGATTATTCAATAATATAAGTAACTTTTAATAATATAAATTCACTTTTTATAATATAAATTCTATATATTTGTGCGTTGTTGGTATTTGTGAGTTAAAATTGTTGGTTTTAGATATCATCAATTTAAAATATTTAAAATCCCAATTTTTACCTCTAAGAATGTTTGCATTACATGTTTAATTAATGTTATGAATTAATGTGAATGTTTACATTTAATGTTTACATGACATTAAATTAACTACATTAAATTATGCTACATTAAATTTCACTTTTATACTTAATTGCAAAGAAACTATTTACTTTATTTTTATTCTTCACACAAAATTTAACATTAAATTTAATATATATCAAATATTTAATTATTTGATTTTTTATAACTGTTTACTAAATTTTTTTCCAGCATTTAATGAATATATGCATGCATATTACATTGCACAGACTTTTCAGCACTCTTTCATTGAATGCATTTTATTCAATCAGATCTTAAATTAACTGTTTATTTTAAATAATATATCATTTCATAAAACTCATCCATCTTCATACTTGATAAAAGGCGTCAGTTTTTGAAAACTATGTCCACCGAAAATAAATATAATGAAATTCATTCCACAAAACACATTTCAAAACAAATGAATTAAGATCCCTTCATTATTATCCACACTTTTAGAAGTGTCTTATTATTTAATTACCGAACAGTTTTTTGTGGGGCAATCAAAATCACGAGTAATAAAAATCAAAATAATAATTAGATTTTTATAGTTTAGTAATTGAATTGATCAGTAATTATTTAAAAGTTTTCAGATATTTGCCCGAAATTAAAGTAAGGCAATTCATTCCAGTAAGCCATCGAGATTTGAGAGATCCACTTTTTCATTTTCGGAGAGACCTTCCAAACCGAACTATTAAAATTCCTTCATTGATTATTCATAAAATTTCCGTTCTTCCGGAAAATAATTACGTTGGCAGATTTCTCCCGAAATCAATATACCATGAGACTTAAGTTTTTTAAACAGATGATTTTTGACGCAAGTAATTAAGAGTAAAGTGTAAACGGTTTTTGGACATGTTCTAAATCACTGTAGAGCAAGTTAATTACACTTATAAAACATTCTTATCTGGCTAATATCTTATCAAAATTCTTATTTAGTCAAGTGAAAAGTAAAAAAAAATCTGTGCAATTTTAATATTTTGCTTCTATAGTATTTAGACAAATTAAAACATAGATAAAAACGTTCAAAAGTTTAACTGCCTTTTCTTTAAAATCATGTTATTTGCTCATTGTTAAATGCTTGTTAGTTATAATAATATATTTTTACAATTTAAATCGCATTTAACTTTATCCGTTAACATCGCAACCACATAAAGACACTGAAATTGGATCCAATATTTTGTGATTTTTGTATTTCCAATTTTGCTCCAAAAATATTTAAAATATATTTAAGATATTCTTATAATGTTAGCTTTTATTTATTACTAGCCGCCTTCGGCGACCAGCTTGTTCGCCGGGAATATAATTGCAAATGAATCTCTAATGAATATTTTGATATTCATGGTCCCCTTAAAATGTAATTTTAAATTTCAAATTTTGATAGATATTTAACCCATGTTCTTTCGATAGCCTTGCACCTATTCTGTTCGTTGTCTGCATGAACGTCCCTAATGGAGTCTAGTAATTGTCTGTGTCATACAATTGCCAGGCAATTGTAGCATACAATTGCCTGTTGTCGGCATCAACTTCATTCTCTTATCCCTCTTACAAAATATGCATTTGATTTTAACTTTAAAGTATCTCGGCACATTTTACATCCAGCAGCATGTTAGCTGGATGAACTTATACTGATTAAAACATATAATTAAATATTAAAACATTACCTTAGCTTTCAACAATGAAAGAGAAACATGCAAATAAATATTTGTTTAGACAATGAAAACGGTTTGAATTGCGTCGAAACAATGAAAAGTATTGTTATAAATTATGCCAAAAAATATTTTTAAAATTTATTAAAATTTAAGAAAAAAATTGTACGCCAATTTAATTCATATCATTGAAAAGGTAATCTTTTACACTTTCAGATAGTGTGAAAATGATTTTTGAGCTGTAATATTTTCGAAAGTTATTAAGAAAAAACGCAAAAATTTCGTTTAAATTTAATGAATGAAAATTCCAATTAAACTTTCAAAAAAGGGTTTAGAGGTGTCCATTCCCAACCTCCAAAGCATGTTTGTACCAAATTTCGTAGCTCGAAGTCCCGCTGTCTGGTCTGTTGAGAGCCAACACACACACACACTCTACTTGATTATTACTAGAGATTACTTACTTAAAAGTTTACAAAATGAGGTAATTAAAATTTTCTGTCTTCACTTCAGTCAAATATTTGACGATTCAAGATTCCTCTTTTATTGAATAATTCGATCGTCTCATGCATTCATTTCCAGTTTTTCAATGCATAAATAGAAAAAAATCTTAATATATTTTGTATAATATCTTTAAATCTAAGGCGATATTTGGTTTCTTATTATTTTTATATAGATATGGTTTTCTGAATTTCACCTTGACTTATCATGCAGTCATTAATTTACATAAACAAACAATAAAAAACATGGCGTCGTGGAGCTTCTAGAAAATGGCACAGGAGACATTTGAATACTTGAAATGATGGCAAATGTTATTATAGGGCATTTAATTAGGTTAGAAATAAGTGAGAATTGTCTTCGATACTTGCGTGGTTCCATACATAAGGGTTGTACTTCCCCTTCGCCGCCCATAGAATTAATATTCTAGTTTTCCCTTTTATGTAATCAATCTACCATCAAATATAGGGCAAATAAATATCGCAGGGAAGTAAAACGAAGCATTGGGGGATTAGAGAAAATACAAATTACTTCAATGGTACAGTAAAACTTCGATCAACCGTCACTCGTTTAACTGCCAGTTTCCATTATCCGTCATCGTCTAAAAACATAGGTTTATAGTATTACAATATATTTCTGTACATTACTATTCTTATATTGTAGTTTATATTGATCGTTTTGTGCAAGTAAATACAATATGCATGTATTATTCACTTTTAACCCTCTGCCACAAACCGAGGCAGTCCCGGGTGGTCTAAAAATTTCCCTTTCACAGTGAAGAAGGCCTGTGTGAGGCGGTTGGCTCCGTTTGAGGGGAGGTTCCGACATCGCTTAGGAGATAAGTGCAGTAGGGGGATACAATTATCCTTGCAAACCGCAGCCCATTTCCGTGCGCCTTAAGGGAAGGTAATAGCAGGGGGGTGGGGTGGTAACGAGTGGAACTCATACTGGAAAAATTCCACCACTGGCAAACGTACAAAAGAAATTCTTCCGTCAGCAAATCTGGACTTATTGATTAGCAACAAATATGTCATTTATTTGTTTACCAATCATGGACCTTTTCCAGCATATCTGTGCAGGTTCAAGATTTTGAGCAATCCTGATTGTTTGTGTGGAGATGTTGACCATTACTTGACTTCATGTATGTATACCAAGGACTATCATTTACTACTTCCGACAGGTGCTGCTCGGACTCACTGGACTAGAAAACTTTGTAAAAACTATTTATTTTTAAACAGGTTTTCAATTAAACAGGTTAAGTCAATTTTTGAAATTTCTAGGAAAATTTGTGACGACTTGCATTACTTCTATTTCTTATCATTATTATTATCCATTTTTGTTTCTTGTGTTTTGCAACGTTGGTTTTGTTTTGTAGCACCGTTGGTGCTTTTGTGTTGTATGTGTTTGTGTATGTTTTTGTCTGTGTTTTGTTTTTTTTTGCACGTAGCTCTGTAATCGATATCCTCCAAATATTGTAACTTTTTTCCTTCATAACTGGTCTGGATCCTCCCCGTCGATCCTTGCTGACTCTAAACCCTTTGGGTGAGTCGGTCGGCGTGGGTTATGTATGTATGTACCCAGGTTGGGAGAGTCCAATTCGTGAAGCTTCCTCCCAAAAGGTACCGGTGTTAAAGGAGCTAGAAGAAAAAAGTCGTATCGGGTTTAAAGAGTTAAAGTATTTTATTTTCATTTTCGTTCCAAGCCAGCATTGAAATCATGTCAGTGTTCATTGTATTAAGAGATTTCTGTTATCCGTCTAATCGGTTTTCCGTCTCAGCTCTGGTCCGGACGGTTAAGATCAATCGAAGTTACACTGTAAACATTTACTAGTACAGCTGTTGAACCATCTCGTAAGCACATGTAGAATCTCTGTCGGTACAGCATCTGTATCAACCGTAAGGTAGAAGTCGAAAAGACTCAAAGTGTTTTAGAAAGTAAACAAAAATACGTCAACAGCTTTTTATCTTTTTATACATTCTTACAAACTCCACATTAGTATATGGTTTCAAAAATATTTCAGATAATTTTAGCCCAATTAATCCAAAAAACACTTATTCATAAACAAAAATGAGTGATATTTTTTTGAGAACATTATAATATTAATTTAATAGCAATCTTATAACATAAACTTCTTTTAAAATTGTTATCTGTTTTAATCATTCATATTCTCAGTTTCGGCGTTTATTTATTAGATTAAAAGACTCCGTTTGATGGATGGCAAAATCAATAAAATGTTACTGCATTTTTAATTTCAGAAACGAATAAGTAAGAAAAAAGAGAACTGAAACAGAAAAAATCATGACATTTGATCCAATAACATAAGGCAAATAAACAATTCAATATAGTCAATTAAAAGAATATTTTTGATTAGACTGCATTAAAAAACAATAAAAACTTACTTGTTAAAATTTCAGAAACATCTAATGAAAGGTAAACATTTTTATTAAGTTTGAATGTAACCTTAAGCAGATATTAATATTGATGATGCATGTCTTTCTTGAGTCAAGACGTAATACTTTCAAACAAATAATCACTTAACTGATTATTTGGATTATGAATTTAAACTTCCAGAATTCATAATATATATCACAGTATAATAAAGTGAATGATGTATATTTCAATATAAATTATTAACTTGGCTTGAGGACCGTCTTCCTAACAAGATCTTCACACTATTTTTAAATTAAAATTTCAAATGGTTTCAGATCAAATTTTTACCTTTGAATTTGCCGATATGCTAAATATTGGGTCTCCACGAAATTCATGAGCCCTCTCCCCTTAAATTTAGGAAGGCAACAACTATAGGCATGAAAACGATGTATAGGCATTGTAAAGTGGCTATGCTCTACGCGATATGTCCACAATCAGCACCACATAGGTTTAAAACTGGAGTTAGCGTTTTCAGTACGTGAACTGTATGAGATACTTGACAAAAAGAAAATTTCAGCACCATCGATTTAGTATGAAAAGATATCTTGCGCAAATTAATGCTTAGAAAAGAAAGCGGGAAACGCGCATTGCTTTATTCGCGATTTTTAATTTTTGATGGATTTTGCAGAGATCCTGCCATTTGCTTCAATTCCGAACTTTTGTCTATTGTGGCTGCCGGATGGCACTTTCGCAAGAATAATAACTGAGCCTAATAACAAGTAAGAGTTCCTCTCTTCTGCGTTTTATGACGTGGCAATTTTGGACTATGTTCGGTTTTAGGTCGATACTTTATGGGAAGTATAAGGATTCTAACTAAACATATATATATAGTAATTATCAATTTACACAAACATATATGTATATATATATATATATATATATATATATATATATATATCAATTTACACAAAAATACATTATACTTACAATATATATATAAATATTAAAATTAAATTAAATTACCCTATCTATAATTATACATTCGAATTACAAAACAAAATTTGACTTAAAACAATTCGCATAAATACTTATCAATACTTGAAAATGACAACCCTATTTGCAATTCTAACAATCAAAATAGTCAACCAGCCTTGGGACTGGTTTGTCGCATTAATCTAGATTTTATGGTACCAACCCTACGCGAGGCCAATTGTTTGACAAAAAAAAAGGGAATAAATCCAAAATCATCTCAATATGAGAAAAAAGAAAGAAAATATCAAACTGTTGTACCTACTATTAACAAAGATTTATATAAACACACTATTATACTACATACTATTTAAAAGCTAAATATAGTTTTATGTATCAGACTCATGTACCTAACCATAACGTTCCGCATTAAAATGGGAAAATGTTATAAGGAATAATAAATTTAAATTTAATTTAACCTGTTAGAATAATATATATTAAATATGTCTATAGATAAATAAAAATTATTTATTATAGGATGCATCAAAATCTTTGAAATAGTGTCGCCATCTAGCTATGAAATAATATATTGAAATCTTATTGCTAAATATATCATATACAATCATAAAAAGGATAATTTAAGAGGAAATTTAATAGGTGAATAAATAAAAAGAAATATTTTAATTTATTGGTGTTAAATATTTCTTATTAAAACAAGCATATTGCCTAGCAACGGATTCGGAATCCCTCCGCACTTCTGCGCATGCGGTGGGCAGAGTTATTTTCATCAAAATAGGGGAAAAGTGAAGAATGGAAGGGTGATGTTTACATTTTGCTGAGCGTGATCTAAAAAAGAACTCCGGAAATGCTTTCATAAGACTCATTGCCTGACACCCCTTTCCAGTGTAAAATCGTCCGAAAGTAGTAGTCTCGGAATCCGTTGCTGAACAGTATGTGAAATTTTTATGATATCCATATCTCAAAGGATTTTCAAGAAATGCACTAATATGGGACTGCTGACTATTTCTATCTGTGACTATAATATTGCTTCTGTGAATTTAATTTAATACAATATTTTTACATTAAACAATTTATGTTACTACTCCAATATGGTAACCTGTTTATATTGAACTGAAAAGTGTTTGCTTTACATTAAATCTTAGTACTTAATTTATTATTTACTATTTTTATTTCAAGATTAAGAAAATCTACAGAAGAAAAACTGTCTTTAGTTTTTGGTTGGCGACAAAAAATCTAGATTAAATGCGACAAATCAGTCTCCAGGCTGACTGGCAACTTATTGTTGGAATTCCAAATAAGGTTGACTTTTTCAAGTATAAATGGTTTTTAGTCAAACTTTCTTTTGTACTTCGAATGTATGATTATGGATGGGGTAATTTTATTTTAATTTTATCTGAATGTTTATGTATATTGTAAATATAATGATTGTTTTGTGTAAATTTCTAACTGATGTGTATATATATATATATATATATATAAGAGGCAAAACATAATAGAAAAACAATAAAATAAAATAATAAACATTCATATCAAATTCGAAAGAATATGAAAAAACGAATTGAAAGTATATCCGAGTAAAGATAAAAAGGCGAATAGTAATAGATGGAAAATTATACATAAATATATCGCAAACGCAATGAATGCGCTAATAGCTGCAATTTCAAAAGCGCTGTGGCAGATAGAGTATAAATCGTAAAATGAAAGAGTATAAAATGTGAAATGAAAAACGCAATAAAAGCACAATAACGTTTCTTCAGGAGATGAAGTTATTGCGAATTGCTAAATATAAAAAGTTTGACATTTTTTTGCAATCATTTACGCCGTAAGGCCTAAAACACTGATTTTCATCCCTAATGCCAAACCAAACCAAAAAAACAGAGAGGAGTTTTGAATAATTAAAACAGAAGTACGATGTGATAACATTATAGAAAAGTAAGAATAAATATTTTACGTACCAGAAGGACGGAAGTTGATGTGGCAGTGTTTGCGGAGCGACACGGTACAGACTGGCGTTGAAGGGGTGTGAAGGGTAAGCAGTTTTCGCGCTTAACTTTGGCTGTTGCCAGGGGAGTGTAGTATGTTGGGAACGATGAAGATTAAATGGAAGAGCGGTAACGATAGAAAGCGTAGAGAAATAGTGGAAGAAATCAGTAAAAAATGAGAGACCAGTGAAAAATGTTTAAAAGATGCGTTTTCGAGGTAAAATATCAGACATTACCGACTTGAGTGACCCTACAACGAAGATTATACTTCGCGTCGGCATCTCTCTGATAAGCAATCCTTTACTTACATCTTAAATCCATTAATCAGAGGTTCGTAAAATGAGGGGGGAATTTTAATAATGTTGAGGCTATTTCTTAAGTGCATGATTTGCTTTTTGACAGAATTAGTGTTATTGCAAATTTTGTTGATTCTTATAAGTTGATTGATAATTGTGTTTTTGTAGATTTTATATGAGATATTAGAGTTCCAAAAAAAAATTTATTGACGTTAAATTTGAATTCGTTTCTTTTGTCTTGAATGTCAATTTTTAAGTCGTTTCTGTGGTCTAAGCATAAATCAAGAACGATCGCTGGAGATTGATTGTTGCTGGTTTTAATTAGTTTGATTTCTTCTGGATAGATGGTATTGGAAATAGAGCTGAAGTCTTGAAAATTAAAAATTATAATATCGTCAATAACTCGGAAGACAGAGTGGAGGTTTAAAACGAAATTTCATTCGAAGAAATGAAGAAAGAGGTTGGCTAGTAAAGTTGAGAAATTTGTTCCTTGTGAGACGCCTTTTATTTGTTGGAAAATATTTTCTCCGTTAAAGATAAAGTTATTTAATATGCAGTAGTTGATGAGGTCTTCCCAGAAAGTTAGTGGGATTTTAAAAAGATTTTTAAAATCATAGAAGTAGTTCATTAGTACCTCTTGTAATTTATTTATTGGAATTTTTCATTTCACATTTTATACTCTTTACGATTTATACTCTCTCTCTCTCTCTCTCTCTCTATATATATATATATATATATATAGAGAGAGAGAGAGAGAGAGATTATATATTTAATTTTAAAAGATGGTTTAATATGTGTATATGATGAGAATATTGTTTCAGTTTTAATTGATTATATATATATATATATATATATATATATATAAATAATGTTTTTCATTTAAGTGAAGTGTAGAGGCAGTCGAAGAAGATTACAGTCGTTAAATTCCAAAAGAATGTATTGAATTTCCAAAGTTACCACACATTTAAATTAGTTATAGACTACTCAATAATAGATTAAACTTTTAAAAGACTATGGGAACATTAAAGCCATGGCCAGGAGGAAAGAATTACGCCTAAAATGGCGTGAGTTGCTTACTGCGTTGCATGATTATAGAAGAGATAGTTACATAGACGCGGCGAGTTTTTATAATCCCGAAAAGGGAAAAGTACCGAAGTTGAGGCTCGAGAAATAGGGAAACTTTGAGAGTCTAGTCAAAGTAGGAGTGCTTTTATCATAGGATTGAAGTAGAAGTAATTCATTCGTAATTAAAATTAACTATCGTTAAAAAGCATTTATTTTAAAGATGAGAAAATACGGATTTATTTTAAAGATGGGAAAATTTATTATATATATATATATGGGCTCGGTAGGATGTTATGGTTTTCACAAATAGAGAAACAGTTGTATTTAAAGCACTATTACGCTGAATGAAGTTACATTATTACAAGATTTATGAAGTATGTACAGTGAAGGAGATATATACAGTTAATAATTATTTCTATCGGATGCACGTTGTAATACGTGGTTTTGGTTTTTGCGATCCGTCATTATTGAACCGTCGTTGCTCGATGCCGTGTTCCAACTTCTGGCGTGCTCACTCGTCTTCTCATCCCATCTGACGTGTACAATACAGAGCTCAATCGTAGAGGGCGCCATTTCTCACATAGTTGGCGTGGCGTTACCATATATATATATGTTACCATATATTGGCGTAATGCTAGCTTTTTACAGAAAAATTTCCCAATTATTATTTTGAATCTATTTCGAATAAAGTTCTTAGCCCTTGAGAAAATGGACTAGAATGGATTCCTTGTTTGCTTTTGGTTTTATTCTATTTCCTCTGACTTTATTTTGTTTTTTGGCTTTCTTTGTATGATCTTGATTTCCATTGTTCTCTGTTTTTTGTTTTGCTGCTGCAATTGTACGCTACTTAAGCATTGTATACATTTTATTTAATTTTATTTTCTAAATTTTATTTTATAATTTTTTTTATAAATAAAAAAAATTTGTTGTTCCTGTTTAAAGTTTAAGTTAAAATTCTATTTTAAATTTTTTCTAATTTTTTTAGTTGATAGTTTTTAAGCTTTATTATAAAAGAGGTTATTCTTAAAGATGGATACGCCCTTTTTTTAAAATTTAGTAATGCTGGTGGAAAAACGCGTTTAAAGAAATATAACGGGAGATTTCTTTTCTTGCATTTTCGTTCCTGTTCATAAATTATACCAGAAATAAATGATGGTGTGATTAAACATTTCATATCTATTAACTTAAAATATAAAAAAAGAAATCTGCTTAGAAATTCTCTGAAACAATGACGAAGAAACAGACAATTTGCTGTTCGGATAAGTAATTAAACAACCAGTAATCAACGCGTTGTTGAGTTGAATAGACAGTAGTAAATTATCAAGGGAATAATATGAATGCAGGAAGGATGTGAGAGGTGAAATTTCTATCTTCATTTTAAGAAAACTCCGAATTGTTCAAAGTGCACTGACTCCCGTGGAGATCAATATTGAAAAATTAAGACAATTAACTTGTTTTCTACGATGCTAAAATGTACGTAAAAGCAAGGAAAGTTCAAAAATGAAAGTACGAGTCTGATCCAATCCTCCTTTGATTTAAAGACTGAATCCTGATTATTAATTAAAATGTCTTCAATTTATACTGCATATGTCATTGTGTAATATTCTAATGCGTCTTTACACCAACTAGTAAGAGAATATTCATATAGAATTTAGTTATTAGGCTAGAAGTACAAGTAATATGCTTTCCTCATCAGTGAGAAGAAAAGACGGAGACATAAATAAAGAGCTCTTTGAAATATGGGGAAATTTTAATAGCTAGTGAAAAAATTAATTAAACTTATTTAGTTCTAAAAAACGCATATTATTGGTTCGAGCGAAAAATCAGAGAGCTTTTTTTGCACCAGAGTGTAGTTTCAGCTGTGAAACGCAGGAGAAAAAAACGTTGTGGATTGGGGATACATGTATTGGAGAAGACGTAATGATTGTCTTTCATCGATGGAGTTGTCAATGCGAGAATACAGATGAATATTTTCTTAAAAATGAATTAAAATTAGTCTACTAAATTATTTCTATTGATTATAAAAGAAATTCTAACAAGACCAGGATCCAAACATCTCAAGTGTGTTTGGAAATGACAGTTATTTTAAATTTTACACAAATTTGATCAATCTTCCCAATTGTCTAATCTTAACATTGTTGGACACTTTTTACGTTTTTTGGATCAGATGTTTATAAAAGCATATTTATTTGCACGAATGAACTTAAAAAAAGATTTCTTTTACAAAAGATGGAGAAAAATCTCTCATTAATGAAAATGATGAAATTCTCGAGGCTTCTGCAAGATAATTCTAAATTACAGTTAACTATAATATTTTCACCAATCGTTACTGTAAGTCTACAAGATTTTTTTGATATAAATATATACACTTTCTTCGTGTCCAGATAATTTTCCTTCCAAAAATCTACATGTTATTATTCTTAGGCTAATATTAAGTTTGTAAGGAAAAATTTGAGTAATAATGTTAAAACTTAGACAATTGTTTTTTCTGCAAAAGTCAACTTTTAGAGCAATTTATTAATTAAAAAGGATATTTGAAAAAATTCCATAAATTTTAAATGAATTACAAAATACTTCTCTTCACCTGCATTAATAGGATATTGTAAAAAAAATCACCAATATCAGCGTTAGAGTAAAATTTTGATAAATATTTTTTCTGAAAACAAAATGAAATAAATTATTTCTGGGATTGTAAATTTTTTCCTTTACTTATTGCACAATGAATAATAAACGTTTCATTATTGATTTAAAATAATTGCTTAAATTTTTAATTAATATTAAGTAACAAGATTGCATTCAAACTATTGAATTTAATATTAGATGGAAACGCTACAAATACGAAATAATTTTAATGCTGATATTAATTATAATCAGAAGCTGTAATATCACTGTAATGTTTTCATTAGAAAGCAAATTGATAACTTTCAATGAAAAAATTGAATTGTAAAACCATTTAATTATATTTCGAAAAACGAATAATTAATAAATTATGCAAACTTCTCTGCTCTTTCATGAGCTTGAATTTTTTATGTGAATACAACTTTTTTTTACTATGCATATAGTTTGTTATATATGTTTGAAAATGGAAAAGAAATTATATTATCTGCATATCTAACATCAGCACATAGACCTTATCGTTCTATGTTTTATTCTCTTTAAGGATAAATTTAGAATAACATGTATTCACAAATATTTTAAGACTTTCACGTTCATCAATAATTTACAGATATTAATGAACATCAATATCGTGAACATTGATCTTATTGAACATTTAACTGAACCACACTCTTATAATTATGGCGTTAAAAATAAAAATTATAATAAAAATGAAAGAATACTTAACACAACACATCGCAAATATGCATTAATTTTTAAATTCATTTCTGGAGAACTATTTTATAAATATTTATGGGTTTATTGAGCAGTTACCTTTTTTCCAAAAATCATTGCTTGGTTCACCAATTTCCTTTCAACATTCTTAAATTACTCAAATAAATTTTCTAATAACTACAAGTTCTGAATCAGAAATCTACTAGTTAATTTTCCGGACAAATAAGTGATTTCATTGTGAAAACATTTATTTTCAGAATCGCAAAATGTTCTCCGATAATTCCTCGTTTATACATTAAAATAAGCTAAAAACCTTACTTTTGAAAATATTTGGGAATTCTTGTTAATTAGAAGCAAGTTGTTGTTAGGAAATTGATAGTTCCATATCAATAGAAATTCGCGATTCGTAGAACCGATGTTTGAGGAAAAGTAAATAATTCATTGATGTTCTGAGGTTGCTAATTAATAACAGTATTTAAGTTCTAAAGCTCTCTTTTAAAATATAATTCGCAATTTATGCTGAAATCTCGCTTTCAAAGACAACTTATTTAACTTGCGATTTCCTTGGTGTACCAACTGTTCTTTATTAATAATTTTACTTATAATTAATTGATACATAGAATTCTCAGAATTTGAATGTTTCTTAAGGATGTTGTTTCAAAAGAAGCAGCATCCTTCTCGGAACAACTAATGGACGCTACGAGGAATTTCCGAATTAACGAAGAATGTTGATTTTCAAAGAAGCGTACTCTTACTAGAAATTTAAAGTTGTTCACAACGAAAGCTACGCTTGTTTGAAAAGAAATGTTTCTAAAATTTTACTGAAAGGGAATTTTTGAATAGTAAGGAGAGATAATTATCTTCTTATGAATTAAAGTTAAGTTAAATTTTCAGTGCATTTAATCTAGGAATCATGTTTAATTCAAAATATTTTGAATGCAGAATATATTTAAATTCATTAAAGGTGTGTTTTTATCGATGGTTGTGTTTTTAAGTATGGCATTTGGCGTTTTTAGTCGCTTTTTCCCCGTATATCGGCTTCATCATTGCTAATTAGGCAATAAAAATATGCATCAGATACATGGGAAGGAAGACTTCTTCATCAGAGTCGCTTTTAAATAAAATATAACTTGCTTTCATTTCATTTCAGCACTCACAGAGCAGAAATATATTAGAGAAATTTTTTAATGATTTTTACTCAATTCGCAACAACTAAAAATAAAAGCGTTAAAAAGTTTCTCATGAATTTGAAGTTCCGACGGTGAAGAATAATAAAAAAAATTTATTTTTCAAATATTTTTTTTTTGTTACTGCCTGTAGAAACCACTAAATAAATGAAATGAAATAACAACAGTCCGAATTTTAGCGTTTTATATTACCCAATAGTAGAGAATTTTCTCAAAGCAATAAATAAAGGAATTCAAGAAGATCTTGAATTATCATTATGCTGGTTTAAAGTACATCAAACCAGAATTTAAATGCATTCTAATTAACTTTATAGTTTGTGGGTAATTATTTAACAAATCGAGTTCATCCATAAGTACCCTAGTGGATTGATAGACGGAGTAGAGTAGTGACTCTGTAGACATGACAGAGGAAGAATACTATGGTTTTTATTCCCTGTGCTCGTAAAAAGAAATGTTCAAAAATTGGTCGATGGATGCACTCCTTAGTAACGAATATTTCGCTGTGGTCAGGCAGACCGCTGGAGGTTTTACAACAATCTAAATACAAATATGGACCAGTTTTCTCTGAAAATCCTCCAGGAAGCCCATATATTGTAAGTGGTCTATCTCGTCAAGAAGCGCATAACCACTTAACTGTATCAGGCTTCTACTTCAAGTGCTCTAACGTAAGTTCGAGCAATTGAAGCTATCATTCTTCCTCTTCGCTGTGAGTACTTGACTGATGAACTTGGGTAGTATGTTAGGCCAAGTTGAATTGGGACCACCTTTAGTCAATAAAGCCGTGTCTAGATAAAAAGTTTGGATATGCGCTAAGCGACGAGACCAATCACAGTGTCATCTATTGGTAAAATTTCGAGTGTACACAAGGCTGATGAGGAACTCTTTTTGTCCAAATTTTATATTTTCGTTACTATTTGATACTACTAATAATGCTTCTTTTTCTTCTTCTTTCTAATCCTTCTGATCTGAATCAGATCAGATCCATGAGGTCATTCGCCTTCATTACCTCCAACATGAAATCCGGTCGCTTAAGCAGGTCATCATACACCAAGGCAACACAGTCAAGTAGATGTTACGGAGTGGCCTCTACCATGTTGCACTTTGTGCAGATATTGAACTTCTTATCACCACGAGATGATCTGAGGGGTTTTAAGTGACCGGAAGTTAAGCGAGCCAATGCTGTTTGGTCTTTCCTATCCCCCTTAAAATGTATAGTAGCACCGGGGCCTTCACTACGATACCATGAATGAGCTGGTGGATGCCTCCAAGAAATGTTAACAAAGGCCTTTCTTCTTGAGTATAATTCAAGGTAGGTCAAGGGTTCTACATAGGCCTGAGACTTGGTAGTACCTTCTTTAGCAAGACTATCAGGAATATCGTTATATTTTAAATTTACTTGCGATGGTATCTATTGTATATGAAGAACACAAAAATTGCACAGGGTATTCAGTTTGTTAAAGCTTTCCATTCCTTTCCGGTCACTAACATCTCTCCAATTATCAAGATATTGGACAGCACCTCGGCTGTCCGAAAGAATCCATATCTCACCGAATAATTAATGTTCCAAAACAAAGTCTAAAGCCATATCAATGGCGATCATTTCGGAGTGGAAAACTGAGCAATAGTCAGCATTTCGTCGTTAATGATTTTTTGATAATGCTTTAAATGTCTGATAAAAGAAACTTTCTTTCACTATAGTGGGCAGAGATACTCACATATGATAGAACGTGAAATTTCTTACCGAAGTCTTCTGAATTTAATATCGCAGGTATTCCAACACATATAACAATTTACAAATTTATGCAATCAAAATTTTCATTGTTTGCGCAAGATGGAGCTCTGTAAGGCATTTCTTTTACAGTGACTATATTTATTGGGGTGTTTAAACAATAGGCAATCATGTTATTGACAACTATGTTTCACAGGAAATGAATTGTGTCCTAAATATGCAATTAGGACAAAAAAGACTTCCTCAACAGCCTTTGTACACTCGAAAGTTTGTCAATTGGTGACACTGTAAGTGATCTCGTTGTGTAGCACATAACCACTTAACTATTATCTGGACACGCCTTTATTGACTAGAGCTATCGCCGATTTGATGCTAACGGAGAGGTGGCGCAAGACTTTAGTGGACACCTTGTATACTCTTTCTATGGACATCTGATTAAATTTACTACATTTTTAAAGAGCAGCCATCTCTTCTCTGAAGGGTAACGAAGAATGAAAAGTCCTAATTTGCAACATTTTAAACTTGGTATAATTGGTAAATTTAACAAATTTCGCTAGATGTAAGCGTATAATGATTTTAAGCAAGCTCAATATCGATGAATCTTCGTATCAGTATTAGCACATGCGTCATTTATCATGTAGGTCAAAAGTTTTATTAGCTCTGAAGTATTAGGGAGATAGGAAATTAATGTGTTTTTTGAGTACATAAACAATTGTTTAATAATAATCATTTAATTAGGTATACTATGTATGTACGTTGTATTATTACGTATAACTATACACTACTATAACGTAAACTATATATTATATGCATTTGAGTAACTAACACAATTTTCAATAATTAATGCCATTATAAATATTTTTTGATTTTCATTTGATGGTTTTGGATCAGAAGATGAAATTTCTTTCTCAACAAGAAAAATCAAATTGAACAATAATTTGATTTTTTAAAAACATTTCAAACTTGAAACTAAGTCTCAGAACTTATACAGCATTTCGGATTCTAAAAAGTTATGTGATTTATTTAGGATATTTTAAGATTATTTTTATTAAATTTGTCTCACGAACCACAGGGATAAAAATGCATTTAAACAGAAAATTTGTGATAAATTCTTTTTTACATTAACAGCGAAAATGATTTTTTTTTTCCAAAACTGCATAAAAGTCAATGAGGAATTTTTATTAACTTTTTCTATCATATTTAGTGTTTAATTTTACTTACTTTCAATACCACCACACATACATTGAATTCAAAATTGTGCATTTTCCATTTAAAAATAACGCAGTACTTACAGAAATATATTTTTAAAATACCATTTTTCTATTGAAAATTAAAATATGTGCTTGTTTAAAAACACTTATAGGCATTTTTAGATGACCTTAATGATTTCTTCGAAAGTAATTAAAGCATCAAATCAATTTTTATCCATAGATAAATATATCAAAATAAGCAATTCTTCGTTATTGGAAAGTTTGTGCATACGCATATAAATATAAATTTTCATTTTACATAGGCAGTGTTTTCAATTTCATGTAAAAAAAGGCAATGATTGAAAGACACAATGTTCGTTAAATATAGTTATGCTATCATTAGTTTAAATGAATATGCTATTTAA
>BGPR01000602.1:218948-318371 GCA_013235015.1 Araneus ventricosus | reverse complement strand
TGAATTTTGCATATATACTGCATTTCTAGAAATAATGCAAGATATGCGTTGATTTTGGAGAAGACATGAATTTATTTTAGCATCATAGGTATTCGAGGTATTATAGGTATACGAAGATTTCTCTTGTGTTATTTCAATGGAGTTGCATTAAAAGTGTTGTGCAATTATAATAGATTCCTTTACTTCAATCTAAAATAATAGTCCCTGCTCACTTCTATTGCTTCACGAAACAGACACTCTTTAGTGTTCGCATATTTTAAAGTTGTTTATGGGTAAGAATTAGAATTAAAAAAGGCGGTATTTATCAGGCATAGTATGTTAATAATGTGACGGTACACTTCGCTAAATATTGCTTAATTTATATATGTAAAAGAGTTTAGTTTCTACGTATGTATGTATGTTAGTTTTCTTCTTTTTGCACGCCCAGACTTATCTCGACCAAATTTGCCACAGTGTTAGTTTAGCACACATGCGAGCTAACGTCAGAAAATTTATATTAAAATTCCAATTAGATTTTTATAAAAAGAATAATTCTAATAAGAATAATGCTAATAAGAGTTATAAGTTCTAATACGAGTAATTTGAAGCTGCTGTTCAACTTTCGAAATGTTATGTTATGCAACGAAACGAAATGTTATGCATCCGTGCTTTAATTTATTAGCTCTTGCATTTCCTCTCCCTTTCTTTTCTCTTTTTTGATATTTTGTTCCGAAAAGTTTATTTTTGATAACATTTTTAAAGTTGTATTGTTATTGTACGGTATATTATTCAAAAGTTGAAAATAAATTTTCTTTTTCGAAACTTCCGTATTTTCATTAAAACCATACCATTATGAGGAAACAAAAAAACTGTATTTGAAGGTTTTAATTTAACAAGAAAGTATTCAAAGAACTTATTGATAATATTTGTAGAAAAGGAAACGGAGGGGAGCATATGAAAAAATTTGGATCCCGAGCGTTGTACATTAAAATGGCCTTGAAATAGTTGCTTTCTATAACAGAACTATTTTCTTGAATGATAAATTTATTCACTTTTGCACTTCTAATGCATTGTGACAAAGTCACACTTCAGTGTTCGCATATTTTAATGATTATCTCTACATAAGAATTAGAACTAAAAGAGACAGTGCGTACTAATCAGGAATTGCACAATTTTAAGTTATAATATGATGCTAAATATTATATAACAAATGGATACCTAGAAATAATGTAAAACCTGCTCTGATTTTCTTAAAAATCGTTATATAATTGTTATAAAATTTCAAATTGCGTGAATTTCAAAGAGTTAAAAAGATGCTTAATTAATTGTTCTACGGAGTATAAAATATAAAGGTAATAGATAGATGCGCAAGTTTAGTACTCGCTTTCATTAACTTGCTTTTTTTCATATTTGTTAAGATGAAATTTCTATCTTAAGAAAAACAAAATTTTTCTTGGTTTTTTTCATTTATTTCCTGATGGATGGAAAATTGAGAAAAAATGATTATACGATTCCAAGATAATTATAATATACAGGGTGTCCACACTTATTGTAGTCCAATAGCTAATTTCTAAACCGTTAGAGATAGACATATAGTTCCAATTTGAAAATGAATTGAATATAATATATGTGTTTTGAGTGAATAAATATATTCCTGAAAAAATTACGAAATCTAAAGTTTTATACATTCCCTCGGTCCTATCATCATATTTAGTCAAATATTCTTGACACTCTAATATTTTAAACAGAAAAAGTCCCACTCTTCAGCGACTAAAACTGAATGAGTTATGGAGCTTTGAATATCGCTGACTTAGACCACTTTACACCATTTCAATACCCGCCTTGAAGACGATCTACCAATCAATGCTCAGAACTTGCTCGACGAGGCGGCTGATTGGTTAAAAATCATGAAATTCAAAGCTCCATAACTCACTCAGTTTTTGTTGCAAAAGAGTAGCACTTTTTTTGTTTAAAATTTTAGAGTGTCAAAAATATTTTACTAAATATGACTGATAGGACCAGGGGACAGTATAAAAAGTTAGAATTCGTAACTTATTTAGAAATATATTTAGTGACTCGAAAAACATAAAATGAAGTTCTTCCCTTCATTTAAAACATTTTTTCAATTGGAACTAAACGCCTGAACGATTTATAGATTAGATATAGATTAATATAAGTGTGGACACCCTGTATATTAAAAACTAAATACACACACAAATACACAATACCTTCTACACACGTACACTACCTTCAACACACACACTATATTCTACAAAAACTCTCTCTCTGTGTAAACAAGACGGGGAGAATGTTCAACCCACGACTTTCCCGCATACTAACACAATGTGCGGGGTATTATTCTTCCTAATATAATAAAAAAACAAGAAAGAAAAACGAGTACTCCTTTCAAACAATTATATTTAAAAAACGATTAAACAAATTATCAAATTTGACTTATATCTATAATTTTAGTAAAAAGAATCCTACAAAGTTTCATTATTCTAAGTCATTTCGCTTTTGAGTTTTCGAGTTCACAATCGTGCGATTGTACAAATCGGCAGACGGTGAAGCCTTTGACGGATTTGGTCCAAATTTTGATACAGATCTGGTGTTCCGATGATAAAACCAAATTCTAAGCTTCATCTATATAAATCTTTGCGTTTTTCAGTTATCGTTGAGTTTGAAATGAATTCGTATGACATGAACAGTGAGACTTCCCATGGACGGATTTCGTCCAAAATTTGATGGAAATCAACAATTTTGGAGTAAAGACCACATAATAACTTGTTGCGTTTTTTATTTATCATTTTCATAGGTAAACACACAGATATAATTACAAAAAAAAATTTTGGACGCAGGGAAATTCGAAACTTGGAGACATATTAACCTCGAGGATTAATTTTTTGACGATTAATAATACTGTTTCTTTGTATACTGCACATAAGGAAAAGTAAAACATCTTAATGAAAGTTTAGTCGAAAAACATGTGCATTCTCTTCATGAGTAGCAAAAAATCTGTACCAAATGTCATTATGTTAGGTGTGATGTGCATATTATTTTGTCTCTTTAATGAGGAATGTTTTTATATGAAAATTTGTTGAATGATCCATGTAATTTGAGAGTGACATAAGGCATTTGAAAACTGTTTCAGCAAGGATGTCAAGTTTTTATGAATTTGGAGCAGTGAAAAAGAAGTAGTTTCAAAAATCATTAGCATTACTTAATGTCTTGTCATCTCATCATATTTATCTTCTCCAGGGAAGGCACGAGTACATTGCTAGGAAATGTTTCAAAAAGAATGTGAAGAATTCTAAAACATGACTCTTAGCTAATCCGAACACTTAAGAAAAGTTTTCCTATCAAAACTTAATGCACTTAGTTTTATGAATGCTAACAGAAATGTCATAAATTACCAAAATAAAAACTTTAAAAAATTATTTTCAATATTATGAATAAACACTTTTACCAATTTATAGGACAGAAAAATGAGAATTTATAAATTTCCTATTTCGATCTGATACCTGTTATGGATCAAATTACTGTAGGTATGGTTTTAAAATTCATTTTCGTATTTGATAAACCGTTAAAATCCTTGTAATCAAACACTTTTATAGCGCTCAAGGCTATGGAAATATTTTGAGTTGTTTTGTTGTGAATATGTTTAACTTGGACATTGCCAAAAATATTTGTAGATACAAGGAATAATCTTTACTGGATTTATAACTTATAAAAATCTATCATTTTCTTGAAGTAAATTTTTATACAAAATTGCAACTACCATCGTTGAAGAAATCATAGATTATTAGGAATGTTTGGTCGACATATTGTCACGGTATTTTCCTATGCTTACTCTTTCCCTTTAACCAACAGTAAATAACAAAATTTTACATGAATTCTTTCAATAAATTTGTTTTCTTTTCAGTAATTATTCGTTCAAAACAGAGATATTAACATTTTCCCCTCCGTTTTACAGGAGTATATTCATTTTCAAGATACATCATTTTTATTCTAACATCAATCGCTATTTATTTAATACTCAATCATCTTTTACTTACAATAAACTGATAAGCCCTGAAGGTAAAAATGACACTTGGCTAGTTAAGGATTCTCTCATGCATTCTAATGAATCAATTTTTCTTGAAATTGATTTTTTTTCTCTGCTAATCCAAAAGGATCCGATAAATTATTCATTAGGCTTTAAATATAGTAACTATTTTGTATTTCGTTTAATTAAAAAAGGATAGTTACACGACAAAAGGTTTCTTCCCTGACAGTACTTGAAAGTAGGAAACTTTTTGCAATTTCAAACAAATTTTTAGATACATTTTGATGTATTGAAGGGATATTCATATTATCTTTTAAATCCAATATGTTTCTTTCCCAACATTAAAAAACGTTCAGCAATTTTAAGCAACTGCAAATTTTATCTTTTTCTGAATAAATTAAACTTTTCTTTCTCTCATTTCATTTTGGTATTAATTTTTGCTTTTAATATCTGCTATTCTCATTAACCTATCTAAGATCGTGGAAAATACACTTACCACAAAATTCATCAAATTTTAAATTTTCATGGTAAGCTATTTTTCTACTTCTCATTACAGATGCTATCACTTTATAACTTGGGAAACCACAAAAAATATTAATAAACAGTTTGATCGCATAATAAGGCTTATTACAAAAATTAATTATCATTATTATTTTGAGGTAGTAATGTGTCAACACCTAACGCCCCTTTCGAAAACTTACATAAACGAAGGTTCATGTAAGTCTTCACCAATTTTTTTATAAAATAATGTTCAATTTCCAATTTCAATATTTTTTATGTCAAATCGAAGTGTTTTTATTTGTTGATTTACTATTAATTAATCACATTAAACAACAAATCAAACTAATTTTATCTAATAAGCTAAATGAATTCCGTTTCTTAAATCAATATCAATCAAAAAATACTTTAATATATCATTACCAGAATAAAATGGCCCTTTAAAGGTTTATTGCGTGATTTAATGCTAAAAGATTATACCTATCTCGATAATAATTGCAGAGTTATTTCCAAAATTCATATATTTGAAGGAATAATCTCTGCTGAGAACTACGACAGCATTTCCAATACACTAATGTAGCTTTAAAATGAAATACTGATCTAAGAAACCAAGCAAATTAGAATCAATAGAATTATCTTTATTCTAATAGAATTTTTCAGAACATTTGTTCTTTGTATTAGTTCATCAGCATAAGAATCTTTAAACATTTATTGAAACAAAAATTTCAAAAGAAATTACGACAACTGTTGAAAAAATTTTACATTTGCTTATAAATATTCTTCGTTATCTACTTCGAAATTAAAAGAAAAATTATATGAGGTTATCAATTAAAAAAAAATTCAAAACATCCACTTCAATAAAGACTAAACAATAAAAAACTGACATTCACTTTACCAATCATGATTAAAATATTTTGTATTTTTTAAAATGGAATGTAATTAATATTACAAAAAGAAAGAAAAATCGTCAATAACAATGAAGTGTTTTTCTATATGCAGATGTTGTTGTTTTCTTGCACAATTAATCCCATAAGAATCAGCAAGAATAGTCCCTTTTCCAAATGACTATCATTTTGGCTCTTTAATAATCACAAAGAATTTTCCCCATTTCTTACAAATACCTCATTAGACGTTTAGTGAAAGTTTTTTAAACATTTATTTAGAAAAAAGTTCAAATTATTTTGAAAGATTCTACTGATTCCTTTGGAACACTTTTTCATATTAACGTGACCACAATTATTCTGTAAAAACAATCTTATGCCATTTTTTGCACTTTAATCACTGCAATTGAGACACAAACAAAATATTATGTTTATGATTATAGTTGTGACAACTATAATCATAATTACAATAGTAATAAGCTTATAGTGCAAGGAAATGATGTTCAAAGTCAGATTTCCTGCAATACAGAATAGAGACTGAAATTTATCTCTCATTTCTCTAAATCGTACAAACTAGGGTTTTTGTAGAGTAAAACTTATTTTATTGCCACCTTAAACTTCAAGTAAATTTTATTTTCCTGAAAAATACTCCTACTGCAAGAAACATTTTAATTTATTACGTATTCGTGAATGCAGTTTCTAAAGAGGAAATACGCTGTGAAACGATCTCTAAAATCCATAAATATGAATTTTAGATTTATTTCTAAAACTGATAACTTATACAAGGATTTGACAGTTTGATGAATAAATAAATCTTTCATATGGGTACTTCATTACTTTGGCGTCTTTCCAGGTCAAGATATCGAAAATTTATAGGTGTATATTTTTATATCAGTTAACTTCCAGCTGTAGGAGCACATTTTATGCAATCTGAAACAGTGCTTTAGATTTAAAACATATAACTATTGCTAAGGGAAGAGTAAAATTTAAAAACAAAAAATGAATTACTTAAAATAATTCCAATAAGTAATTTTAAATATACTGTGTCCAGACTGTACACACACTGCCTTTGTTTTTATTATTAGGAGATTATTACTAGATAAAATTATATTTGACTTACGAAACAAGCTTTATTAATTGATTTAGACGCTTTAATTGCTGAAATTTTAACTGAAAAATGGCTACAAATATAGTTTGAAAGAAAAAGAAAAACTGTATTGAGAAATGGGCCCTATCTCGCACTCTTCTGGATTGGATGGAGGTGAGTCATTGAAATACATTTAATAAATGGAATAATTAGCATGGAAATTTTATAGGTCATGATTCATAATGTAGCAAGATGCCCTCAAAAATTGGCTAACAATGCAAGAAATCGTCGTTTAACAAGCAACACCAACTATTCCAATTTTTTTGAGTGAAATGAGCAATTCTGAATTTTTTTAAACATCTGATATAAACATGAGACCGCATGCTCCTACCTGATGTGAAAAAAATCAGAAATATTTCTTTATTTGTTACGAAAAATTGAGTAATTTCTTCCTCTTTGAAATTTCAAAACATTGAGATGGGAGGGGTTGCCTTGTTAAGCGGCGAAATATATGTAACTCAGTAAGCTATGATAAATGGAAGAAACATTTTGTACTATTAATTTATGAATCATTTTATAAAAAATTTGAGAAATATCCCAGGAATAAATTAACATTTATAAACGTTATGTTATTTATAAAATATTGTTCAGTTTCCTGTCGTCCAAAAGATTTTTCCCTGAAAAACCGGGCAACGCCGGGTACTCTGATAGTTGCAAATAAAACCATTCTGTTGTTGCAGTTTCACAATCGCTTTTAGCGCTGAAAAAATTATATCAATCATAGAACTTGTTCCAAAAGCTCACTAATTTCTGAAATAATGAGTATCGTGGGAAATTTATCTTTTATTAATTTTTACTTTCTTTTATATTAACTTATGATCTTGAGTATATGGAAAAAAGGGCATTATATGTATTTCACTAGTAGTTCCGAACAATTTGAATAGACATTTTTGTTTTAAATGTCGTGTGATATTTTAACAAAAAATATTATTTTTATTAATAAATAAGCATTCCAAAAACCTTTACTGTTGTAGTTGAAGTACTGATTCCTCTTAAAAGTTTGAGAAAACCTTGGCACTCGGACTTATGAATGTTTTTCTCAATCAAAGAATTTCTTTCATTGATCAAGAAATGAATGATTCAAAAAAAATTATTTCTTGTATGCTTGCTGCTTAAAATCTATAGTGAGAAAATTTGCTGCTCACAGTGAACTGAGGTTACCAGAAAAAGTATATTTGCAATGTTTCATCTTAATCTGTATTGTGCTCTGTAATTAAATCCATGACTTCTTTGTGATAAGTTTTGAGACAATGCGTTTGCATCTATAAAAACTGCGTTTACTTCTAATTTCATATAAGCATCCAATTTTGATTAGGTTAAAATTTTCTGATGTGTAATTCTTCAGTTAGTATTTTTAATCTCTCCACCTTCACTTTTTAGGTTCTCTCGAAATCCAAGCTTCCAAATTTGAAGGAAGGAAAGAATGGAAAATGGAAGGAAGAAATGAGAATTGCTATTATGCAGACTTAACTCACCTCAAATGGCAAAAATGTATCTTATAAGAAACCCATAGCGTCTTTAAGAACGCCCAAAACAGGAGTAGGGTGGGCCTTTCGTAATTCTGCTGAACCTAGTTTTATCAACACCCTTATCAAACAATTTTGTGCTTAGTTAGCAGTCGTCAAGCAACTAAATAGTTTGGACTGACTGTAGGCTTTCATTAACTATAATGTAATAATTAAAAATCCTGCTTACTACACCGCAATTGGCTATAACAAAAGTAATAAGAAGCTCAATTAATAGTGAAATTGCATGTATATGTTAAAGCATACAAAGTATATTAAAATGTACACTAAATGCAATAGCTAGCTCTCATAATAACTAAGATAGTACAATCTTGACAAATTATGATTTTCTAGAATAAAAGAGCAGCAAAATCTATTTATCTACGTACGTTAGGGTGGGCGAAAGAAAAATCGATTTTTCGAGTATCGAATTTAAATAGGCCGCAAAAGTTGTGTATCACCATGCTAATCAACGGAAAAGTATTTAAAAAATTATATTTATAATCTTAAAATTGCGCAAAGAGCCTGAAGTTTGGAAAAAATGTCAAAAAACAACAATATTTAAAAAATAATTGAAAAAGTCAATTTTTCGAGTATCGAATTATATTAGGGATCAAAACTTGTGTATTACCATTCTAATCAAAGGAAAAATATGGAAAAAATTATACTTTTAATCTTCAGTTCACGAAAAGACCCTGAAGTTTGGGAAAAAAGACAAAGAACAACAATATTTAACTCTACGCTAAAATTTTACAGACTAATGACCAAACAATTACATTTAAAAACATGCACTAAATTTAGAGTTCACGCAAAAGGCCCAAATTTTAGAGTTTTGGTGCAAAATGAAGGTTTTTACAGTTTAACAAATAAATTAATTACGGTATTTTAAATTATGAAATGCAATCTTTTTATGTTTCGGACCGTATTTGACGGACGGATATCTTTTAAAGGCAAACCAGACAGGAGCATATGTCTTCAAAATGTTGTTAACAAGCATCTTGAGTTTGCTTTTAGGGCTTGTTTGGAAAATGAACAAGCGTAAGACCCGAATTGCACATGCCAGCCATGGGGAGTGACTGAGAGGTCCAGGATCTCTTACGGCCAGATCTGGAGCGCATTGTCTTGTCTAGATTGCTCTGACAGTATCCGCAAAGTACTGTTGATCTTTACTAAGATCATTTTTACTTATATTGATTTCATCTAACTCAATTGCTTCGAAATTTATAATGGGTAATTTCTCACAATTAGTCAGTTGTTTGCCTGTTTTCCCAGAAAATGACGTTGGTTGGACTTGCTTTAGCACACATTAGAGTGATTCGTGAACCTGTTGGGAAATATGTCCGTCACGTCACACCAGCAAGTGGAACAGGTAGTGATATAGCCAAGTGCATTCTCAAGTACCTGAAGGATAATGATGTTGACATTAATGAACTGGAATCAATTGGTTTTAAAGGAACAGTAGCAAACACAGGATGGAAAAATGGCATTATCCGCAACATAGAGCTTAAAATTCAGCACCCGCTGCAGTGGTTCATATACTTATTTCACTTTAACGAGCTATCATTCAAACATTTATTTGGATATTTGGACGGAGAGACAACAGGACCAGCGACATTTTCTGGAAAATAGGAAAAGCACTGACTAATTGTGAGAAATTGTCCATTATAAATTTCGAAGCAGTTTATTTAGATGAAATCAATTTAAATAAAACTCATCTTAGTAAAGATCAACAGCTCCTTCTGGATATTATCAAAGCAATCCGGACAGGACAATGCGCTTCAGATCTGGCCGTAAGAGACTGGAACTCTCGGCTGACATTTTCGATCTGAGTCTTACTCTTGTTCATTTCCCAAACAAGTTCTACAAGTGAACTCAAAATGCTTGTTAACTACATTACGAAGACAAAAGCTTCTGTCTGGTTTGCCTTTAAAAGATATCCGTCCGCCAAATACGGTCCGAAACATAGAAAGATTGCACTTTACAATTTAAAATGCAGTAATGAACTTATTTGTTGAACTGTAAAAACCTCCATTTTTCACCTTAACTCTAAAATTTGGGCCTTCTGCGTGAACTCAAAATGTAGTGCATGGTTTTTAAATATAATTTTTCTGTCATCAGTAAAATAAAGTACTTAGAAGTTATTAGAAACAAACATCTGTAGCCTGTAAAATGTTAGCGTAGAGTTAAATATTGTTGTTTTTTGTCTTTTTTTCCAAACTTAAGGGTCTTCTCGTGAACTGAAGAATAAAGGTATAATTTTTTCCATATTTGTTTTGCTCTTTGCGCGATTTTAAGATTATAAATATAATTTTTTCCCATATTTTTCCTTTGATTAGCATAGTAATACACAACGTTTGCGCCCTATTTGAATTCGATACTCGAAAAATCGATTTTTTTTTCGACCCACCCTAATCTATATATATCAGCAATGTATTTAAAGAAATGAATGAAGATAACAGAAAACGAAAGTATATCAAAGAAATAGTTTTTAAATTAAAATAAAGTTAATTATTAAACCATTAAAAAGGACAGAATATCACTGAATATCAAAAAACATCGGTAGACTCCATTTGAATTGATTTAATGAGAAGAATTTTGCGCTTACAAGGCAGCACTCAAGAACACAACAACGAAATGACCTAATTATTCAGTTTCCTTGATTCCAACTCCTGTGCCTATTCCTGTGTCTCTATTTCTAACTTTCTGGATGCCAGTGAAGTTATCGTTGAAAGTTCTCGCAATATTTCTAAATTGCACTTGGTTTGATATTTACATTCATTATTGACAATTTCAGTCCCAATGGTTGGTTGAAGTTTATTGGCGCACAAGCCAAATTTAGCATACTGAGCCACATATATGGTTAAAACATTAAAAGTTGGTAGAAATCTCAATATAAAATCACCTTAGTGAAAACTACTATCACAAATTCAGAACGAAAACCTACATAAAAAAATGTAATTAGGTGCTGAATTGACAAATACTAAACTAAATAAAATAATAAAATCCAATGGCTTGTGAAAATTTAAAAAGGTTTGAATGACGCTGTTCTCCCACCAGGTGTTGCATATTTACAAAGGATGAGTTAAAGAAACGTACGCGATGGTGGTTAAAAGCAGAGCATTCAACCAAGACATGAACAACAATTAAACTGAGACACCACGTTTTCAGAGACAATGATTGATTAAAAGTTTTTATTTGTTGTTTGAAGACAAATGATTCATACAGAGAATCTCTCACCGAGTATATCGTAGAGAATCAAATAAGTACCATTATTTTTTTACGTTGTTTTGCACTGATAAAAATCTTGTAAATATCAAATTAGTTTCCAAGAAAAGGAGAAAAAGCATTGTTTACCAAAAATTAAATCGAGCACTATTTCCATAGCCAAAGTAAAACTAGCCAGAAAAAAGAAAAGTTGTTATTCGAAGTTTCTTTAGAGAGGCTTTATATATCAAATTAAGTCTTAAGTCAGGAATTCAGAAAAATTTTTAGAGAAATTGTAATCCCTGTCTATGCTGAAAATACTACATGTTTATAATAAAGAAAAGGCAAGCAAAAGCTCGTATATAAGAAAACAAATCTCCAAAAATTGAACTCATTTGAAATTTAATGTAAAACAACACAAACAAGTCTTTATTGGATATTTGATGCCGAGAGAGGAATTTTAAATCGAATGTTTCTGCCTTTCCCAATTAAGCGCTATTTGATTGAAAAATGCATTTCGACACCATCTAATTCTGAGCTTTACCATTCATATCCTAGGAAAAGCAGAAATCTTTCTACAGCCAACTGATCCTGCAAACAAATGATTTCACGAAATATTCGACTTAGGATTATGCCATCGAATTATTTCACCAGCTGCCTTTTGATAAAACATAGAAGGAGTAACAAAAGAATGCTCTCTTTAGAAGAGCTTTATCCGGTAGCTTTGCATCAAAATGGGAAAATCTTGTCCGAGAGCGATCCAATTTCGCCTCTGTTTCTTAAAGGAAGGTAGGAATTCCCTATTTATGAGGAAGATCTCAAGTTTCGCATCTCGGGGATGAATAAGACTGTCATTCTGCAGCAGAAATGGGAATGAAATAGTGCGATTGCATTGTGCCAGAGATTCGGTTTCCGTGTCTCGGGAAGACTACGGGGATGAAAACGCCTTCAATAAATTTATATCGGAAGTATTTAAGCGTAAATACTCTCAAGATCAATTCGACTTTTAATAGAATTTCTGAGTGGGTGCCCCTCAAGATATTTTATTGCCGGAAAGGTTGCAGAGAGAATGCAAAAATTTATAAGGGAATTTATAAATATTTATTGCCTACTTTATTTTTTAAATATTCATAGTTTTCTATTAAAACTGCAACTCTAGAATGTGGCTTGGAAGTTTGGTAGAAGTTTGTACCCACCGAAAGTTGGTAATTTAAAGACGTTATCTTTATGAAATCAAAATTTAATATAAGTTTAAAGATATTAATGTTCTTATATTACCCTGCCATTATAAAGCAGGAATTATATATGAAACCTAATTTTTTTTATCAGACTGTTAATATTATAAATTGTCTGTAAGTGCATATACTTGATTTATTTTTAAATATATATTAAGTGTTATGTTGATGCGAAAGAGATAAAAACTTTTTCACTAGTTCTTGTTATATAACATCACAAATTGTATAAAACGTGAAGAGTCAGACCTACATATGAGTGAAATTTTCGCTTTTAAATAATTTAATTTGTTTTTAAACTTCTTAGCTTTACTAATAAGAAGATCAAAATATAATCCATTTGTTATCACATGTATCAACATATGCACTATTCTCCAAAGTACTGCAGCAATTGAATCGATCAGCACCAATAGTTGTGTTATAATTGGTCGCGAATTAATTGTTCGCGTCTTCTAGTTTCTTCTATACTTGTCTCATCATAGCTTTCATCAAATTCTTAAAACAAAACAATTCATCAAACAATTAATTGTAGATTATATGAATTGTCAAAATTTTTGAAATAACATCAAAGTGTGTGACTATATTTATCTTTATTTATGAAGATCGTAAAGAATATATTTTCATTTTACTACAGTTGCACATTTGTTTATGCAATACATCAAGGATTTTAGAGAAGTATATCGTACTATTTATATTGGAATGAAAGCTCTTTTCAGAATTTTGAGAGGGTGCATACGTCCATTCAGAACAGAACGCCGTCTCTTGTCTCCGTACACGTGACCATTCCGGTTACTCAACAATTTGATAGGCAAGACATGGAAATTTTATTTAAGACAAAAAGGCCCAAATATTTACACTTATAGACAGAACAGAAATTTGCTCTATTAAACAATTTCGTATTAGTGTTCTTTTCTCTTTTGTTGAATGGGAAGTATTTGATTTCGGAGGCACGTAGTGGTCGCTCACTGGAGACACAATCTCAGAAATATTTTTCACAAGTTTCGGAAGAAGGCTTTGATTGTTGTTTTCATTTTTGTGAGAGGGAGGGGGGTCTGGTCACTTAGAACTTGTTAGTTGAGATCACTGAAAGTTGAAGTCTAGGGATTTTGGAAGAGATCTCTGTTTTCACTGATGAATTTAACTATTTTACAAATCTTTTTGCCTGGAGACGAGGTTATACACATTTCAGCATTCTTGTTAAGTGTTTGCATACGTCTATTCAGGATGGATGTTATTCTTCTGAATATCTGATAAAAGCTTTGAGATCCTCTTTTAGTATTACTGTTTCACATGCGCAATTAGTATGGAAACAAAATACAAATGAAATTGTTTGTTTTACATCCTTGTTTTATGCATTGCCCTGCAGGACGTCTAGTGCCTGCGGAAGGTGTTCACTACCAATCTTCAAATGTGATTCTTGTTCGTACCCTGGACCTGATTTACCTTCTTCTGTTGACATTATTGTGAACTACCCAGTATTTACTTGTATTAGTCGTATATAGTAACAAACCTTCTTTCAATTTAAATATAACAGAAATTGAAAATTTCATTAGAACTCTTTAAACTATATTAATTATTTAAAGCCTAATGTTAGATGATTATTAAAATTAATTGCAATGGGAAAATAATTTTTAATGAATTTCATATAATAAATTATGCGAATTTAGTGAGCATTTATCATGGCATATGTACCCTATTTGCACAAGATATTTTACACGGTACTATATATCCACGATTTTGCTACGATATCCTAAATGCAGCACAACATATCGTGCGAATATTGTAGGACATTTTGTACTAATAGGGTATTCATTTTAAAGCCTTTTAAGAGATCAACATAAAGGAAATATGTTTCAAGACATACTGATGGAGAACTAATACTATTGTAAGTGCATTAAAATATATTAATTTGAAATATAATTAAGAAACACTAAAATTTTAAGGCACATGAATGAATTTTGCTTTGTTTTAAGTGTTAAAGCAATTCCCAGAATTTCTCATATAGAAAGGCAATTCGTAGGAGCACATTTTATTTAATTTCAAGTTTAATTTGAGATCCACGCGATTCGCTAATTAAAGCTACGTTAAGTTTTAAATCAATGATGAACAAAAAATAAAGTAATTTTATTTTAACAAAATAAATATCCATTAGAAAGAAATATGCTTGAAGAAAACAATAATTACAAGGCTTTTAAAACAACATTCTTAAAGATCGTATTAAGCGAAAATAAGACAACTCAATGGTTGTTTGGGTGGTTTTTATAACAGCTTTCTGATATAAATGAAAGAAATTACGAGGGAAAACTCAAAGGCCTGTATTTATACGTTTCTATCACCATAATTGCACATTACATTTGATATAGAGAACCGTTTCTGTTTTAAAAATAATTATTTTACTTTCTCTTTTGGTATAGGTAAACCTATTTTATAAATTTCGAAAGGGATGACGATGAGTTGTCTTTAAGTTTTTATTGCGTTTGCTATAAAGCAGAGAAAGACAAAAAAATTTAATACTGGTAAATTAAGAATTCTTCATTCTATATTAACAGAAAATAATGCAACACCAATTATTGTATTATTTGATATCACTGTTATTAAATAAATAGTATTGTGTTGCTACATCGACTAATTTTAAATCATCCTTATTTTCGCTTCAAAAAATAATTTGAATATAACATTCTTACGTGATTGTTATTCTTTAGTGAAATGTTGAGGATAATTAACTCAACAAATATTTTCATTTCATCGTTTATTGACAGTATCAAATCAGTATTTTAGAATGTAATGGAAGTTCAAAACAAAGTTTTTAAATTTCTGATCTTCTCTCTCAAATTTTTATAACAATTTTAATGCATCATTCTTATGCTGAAAGGTAACTTCAAAATTGTAGAAAAGTATTTCATGTCTTATTTTAATGCGCATAAAATTTCAAATTGTTTCATGCGGTTTAAAATACGACATAAACATATTTTTCAACATTCTTACAATAGATATTTTAGTTCTACACAGATTTTTGAATGCTTAATATTACTGAAATAAAAAAAAATTGGTTCAGATCTAATATTACTAGATTTTCCCTTAAGAACAATTCTTACTTACTTAAAAACATTTAAGAAAAAAAGGATATTTTACTTTCCACAAAATATAATCCTTCAAGAAAAATATTTATAATTTATTTTTACGAAACTCTATCAATCTACGAAATGGGTTTGCAACATAGGATAAGAGCTTCAGAAATGTTGCTAAAATAGAATATGGTTAAAGATTTAAAATGTGGATAATGACATAGAACCTCATTTTGTGAAAATACTGTGCACTTAAAATATCTTTAAAACAATTCACATTATCGATTAAAAACGTTTATATTGAGAAAAGGAATAGAGATATTAAAAATAAATAAATAAATAATTTAACTAGTAACTTGTTTGTTATTAAATTATTAAAATATTCTTGTTCATTTCCCACATTTTTAACGGTTATTTTACCTTTAAGAAATAAATTAATGTCATAAGTATAAGTTAAATCATAATCCTTTATCATTAAATAACTTTTGTTAATATTTTACAAGAATAATGGAGACAGGTAACATCTTTCTGCAAATAGTCGAGTGTCATCTTTTTTTAAAATTTATGATGGTCACACTAACGTAGCCTTCTAATAATATAGTCTTGAGATGAATATAAAATTATATTACATTTGATGTGATCTTTAAATTATCTATGAATAGATCCTACATATAAACAGGAATACAGGAATCTATTTGGTGCAAAATTTTTGAAATGAAAATATATGATTAAGATTATTTTGTATTCTTTCAAAATTTACAGTACCACAAAAGCATTTCTAATATATGAAATAATTATCAGAAACATATATATATATACATATATTATGATTTTTTTTCTTTTTAATGCACTCTTTTGAGCACGCAGATTCAATATTGTTTGTTTCAATATAAATATGCGTCTGTTTTTACAGAAGCATTAACGATTACGATGAAATGTAAATTAATCATCAAAATGCAACTTCAGCTAAGTGAAAAGAAAGACGAAGCTTTATGAACAGAAAAGTACTTTTAAATGAGTTTAAATAATAATTCATTTAAATATGCAGTGATTAAGAATTTGCGCATATTAAAATACATAAATCTATTTCTACATTATCCATTCTATTTTTCAATATCTATTTCAGCTGCTTCATTATGCATGTATTCAAGGAAATTTATAGTTAAATGCTTGCATAATATTTTTAGAGTTTCAATGCTGGATAAAAAATCAAATGTAGAAATTTTAGACAATTCATCAGATTTATATCTGTGCTAAAATATGCATTCAGTACAAGTAATTAAAATATCTTTGTATGAACCAAAAGAAAAAATAAGGTAATAAAGACAAAATTTAATATTGTTAAATATTTTAAATTATAGCAATATATATTATTAAATAAATTCATTATTCATTTTGATGCATATTTTATCAAAAGGAAAATGATTTGGAAATTCCGTTTCTATGTTTTTCATCATAATTATTCATATAATGAAAAAGCATTGAAAAACCAGTAGATTTATTATAATTAAAGAAATCTAAGAACATCAAATTATAATGAAAAAAAGAAACCAAAAATCAAGACAAAAAGGATTTTTTTTTGAAATTTTATCTTTATTTTTAGTGAATTCATTTAGGACTCTACTCATTTTAATGACATTCTAATGAGAAAATCATTGAAATTTTCTTTCTTTCAAAAGTGCTTGTTTTTCTCGTTCCTTTTGAAGTTCAGAAAAGCGAAAGTTTCCCTTTAAAAATGAAACTAATAGAAAATCGAAATCCGGGAAGTATTTCCTTTCAAGTTTCTATGAAATATAAAAACTTATTCTTGAGAAATTCATTTGTTTTTCTGACGAGTTTTCTATACTGTCATTACATGACTCGCTTAGTTTTTAGTAACAGTAATTAATGTTTGTGCAATAGATGTATTCCACATATTTAAAATATTTTAAATGAATTTTTGGCATATAAGTATCTAGGTAAAATATTGTATTCCTGTTAAGTAATCTTACATTGATACTGAAAAACTTGCTTTATGTTACTCATCCTAAAGCCCACGCGTATGGTTTTTTTTCTTTTGACCCCATAGGTTTTATTTTGTTAAAAAAATTTTAGGAATATCTTAAAACCTTTTGTTATTAGATTTTGCAGAAGCGTAGCGAGGGAATGTGGCGCCCGAGTCATAATATGATTTTTTTGCTCCCCCCATCATCACAAAGCTCGGAACATGGTCTTTATTCGCCCCCTTATCGTATTTGAGTTTAAAAAGTGACATCAGCGCATTAACCCCTTCGCTTACAATGATGAGTCTGACGCGTGCAGCGAATTACAGAATTTTTGATATTTAAATTGGTAATAAAGTCAAAGTAACGATTAATTTTAAATACAAAAATCACCTGGACACGCTTAAATGTCTCAAGTATCCTTTACCATCTTAAATAGACAGAAATAATAAAAATATCCCAAATGGGTGGTGTCATCTATTTAGGAGGTTAAATAAAATCGTAGGTCAAGGGGTTAACGTTTTCTCAGCATGACCAGTGGCGTAGCGAGAGTAAGTGGCGTCCGGAAAATAATAAGATACTTTTTATTCCATTCGTAATGAGCGGTTTAAAAATGTAAACGGCGCCAGGAGTATGGCATTATTTTTACACCCATCATATTTCGCTTTCAAAATGGCAGTCATCATTTGACTACATGCCCCCTCCAAAAAAAAGTTGCGTCCGGGGTATCTATACCACTCTGGCCCTCGATTACTACGCCACTGAATTTTTGCACCTTTATGAGTGGTTTTAAAGAAGGATATCAGGGATCCAGTCATTAACCCTTTGCACTCTCTGATTCTCCAATCTGAATGTGGCATCTTCTCCACATTCTTGTTAGAGAATGATTATTATAAAAGCCATATAATAACAAAAACTCTCAGATTAAATATTTAGCAATTAAAAAAATCAGTAACTATATTTTTCAGCTTCATATGCACTAAAATGAATCCTTACACTCACACTTGTATAACTATGCATCTTATTACTTTCCCGAGGGAAAAGGTTTAAGATATTTTTACTGGGGGTGTAGATTTAACCCTTGTGTGTTCTAGTATTTCAGATTTGCTTAACGCTGTCCTATGTGAGGCTTATAAAAATGTTGATTCGTGTTAATTTAGATATTTTTATGCAGAAATTTTTTTTAAAAAGGGGAGACCGGGGTTAGTTGTTACACGGAACAAGTTGTTACACTCAAATTTTAAAACAACCACCTGTAGAAACTCACTTTTATGAAGTCAGTTGGTTGCGCTCAATTGTATGTCTTCCTCACCGAACATGGAAGTGCCTGCAGTCAATACTAGAGATAATCCTTGTGACAATGTTGATTTTGTGTTTGTTAGTAATTTTCCTTTTAAATTTTAATTTTTTATTGCGACGGAGATATCCATTTAACATCTATACCACAAGAAAGCCTAGATTTTAGGTAAAATATATTATATTTAAAAGTTCTATGCAAGTGTAAAATACCATTCACTCGTATCAAGATCTAAAATATCGTCACATGGGGCTACTTGTTACAATTCGTTGGGCTATTTGTTACAGCGTAACAGCTTTCCTTGCCCCAAGTAAGTTTTAATAGTGCAAAATACGTTTTCTTCTTAAAATTGATATGAGGAACTATTAAAGACAGACGGATGTGGGTACAATAAAATAATTAATGACGGATTGTTCATTGCGAAAGGCGAATGGTAAATATGGAATTAATTTCATGACACTCCAGATATGCTGCAGTAAAATGAAAACTGCTATCGATGGTTAAATATTATTTCTAAGAAATTTCATTTCATAATTTAATAATTTAACCATAATGAAATGGAATTTAATAAATAATTAAACATTACAGATAAATCTTTATTAATTTTTAAAGATTTTTCTTGGAGATACTTCATAGAAGTTACAAGCCAGACATCCAGAATCAACTGTACCTCGCGTTGCTTATATATAAAAAAAACCTCAACATGCATTCACAGATAAACAGGAGGCGGTACTTCAACAGTACGTAGACAGTGCTACAAAGCTGTACTACGACCTTTTTACTAAGGAAGTTAAATCATTGGTACATCAGCAAGCGATTAAAAATCAAATAAAATCCCAGTGGGCTGGAGTAAACGTAAGAGTTCTGCAAGTGACTGCCTACTAGCTTTTCTAAAGTGTAAGAAGTCTCTTTATTTCCTCACTTTGTAAGTGACAAGACTAAGTAGAGTCACGATCTTTAATAGGAACAATGTTGTACCTTCTTTACCAATTTTGCCACGACAGATTCCAATTCTAGGGTCAAAATATCTGCAGCGTTGCCGAGACTCGGGTGACAACGGTGAAGAAGTCAAGGAAGATAATTGCCAGGAAAGGTACCAAACAGATTGGATCAGTGACATCGGTCGAGAGGGATAACCATGGCTCTTGCTGTTGGTGCTAATGGCGACTCAATTCTTCTTTTTTTTCTATAGGAAAAACCTTTACATATCATTTCCTTTCAAATGCCCCTCAGGGAACGGCAGGATCAACAAATAAATCTGAATGACTGAGGAGGATTCTCAAAGCTTCTTGAGACATGTCATGAATCATATTAAAATCACCAAAGAGAGACCTTCCTTACTTCTTCAGACAATCATCAGTCTCATCTCGACTTACCAACATTGGACTTGACTAAAGAAAGCTGATTTTTTTTGTCTCCCAAATTATATATTTGTAGAAACTGTAATTCAGACAATGATTATGATGATAAATCGTTAGAATAGCTTAGTAAATTACATTAATTAATGATGATAAAAGAACATAAGCTCTCCGTTATTGTATAGAATTATAAAATAATTACATACTAAAAACTTAAAGATATTATATTTGATTTTATTGACTAATATCTTTTATATAACAATTTACCCCATCTAGAGTAACAGCATACCCCATCATCAGGTAAATTGTTACAATGCATGTGCATGACTAAAATCTTTAATACTTTTAAATTATGGTTATCTTATCGTTTTTAAAATACATGCTTTGTATCTGATTAGAGTAAATTTTAAAGTGTGCTTCGCAAAAATACTGTTAATAATTTCTTTAAAAAAATTTAAAAATGTTGTAATAACTATCCCCAGTCTCCCCTATAAGTTTTATATGACTCGAATGAGTAGAAACTGAATTAAATTGCATTTGAAAAAGTTATATTTTTTGCAAAAAAATCGAGAAAAATTATATTAAAATCATAATTGTATCTGAAATACAACTAATAAACGCGAAAAAAAATCATGCAAAAAATTTTACAAAAATTTTTTGTGACAAGAGGCGTTACACTGAGAATTAGATGTCTAATAATTTGGGTTTCAAAATTATCCCGCACTTATTTTAACATTTCAAAAATGGCCGCATGTCTTGAAGACTTAATTGATAGTATTCTGAAATTTTTATTACTGAATGAAAATCATTTATAACAAAGCATTTAAAATAACTATTATTTCTTATCATTAAGATATTCTTTTCATCCAATGTATTCTAACTAATCAATATTGCGTGGGGACATGGAAAATACATGGAAGATAAAATTTTGTTTATAATGGGATTCACAGTGTTAAAGGTTATACAATGACCAAGAAAAAATGAGTTTTGAATTTTAAAAGTATACCATGAGATGAACTATATGCCATAACTTATGATTTAAGGATTCACTTTATCTAGACATTATACTAACTTATATTTAAGCATTTTAGCCGAATTTTACGTTTTCTAAAATAATTATGCTTAGAGCTTTCATTAGTAATTTTCATAAGTAATGTAATTAATATTATGCAGAAAATGAAGTCTTCAATGAAATAATTGAGGCTTTTAGACATGTAGAAATGTGTTTTATATGCATTAAAGCTTTCTCTTAATTTTTGAAGCCAAGAAAATGATTTCTTGGAATGGAAATTTCAATTCTTCCATCAAATTAGTTTAAATATGTTAACTCGCTATGAAAAAGGTGCTGCCAGTCCAAATTTTATTGCCATTTTTCACACAACACGTTTCTCTGAGTGATATTTTTTGTGCTCATAAGCTGAGAGTTAAAAACTAACGATATATTGGGAATTTTTTGTATAATTTTTGTACATAAAATAACTTTCCTAGGCCTAAATTAACTTTCTATTTTTGATTTGATTTTATAATTCATTGATTTACTTTAATATGCATTATAAAATTATACAAAGGTACGATTCTACTTTTTAATTAAATGATTTGCAACTAAAAATTGCATTGTTATTTTAATGTTATTACACCCTCTTAATTATTTTGGCATATTTGTCTTTGTAAATATGGACATTTTTCACAAACTCTTTGATTTAGAAGATTTCTAAAATTTTGAACAGATGACAGCACAATATTTCAATATACTTAGATTTTAATTATGAGTTAACCGATGAATTTTAATTGCTTTATTGCTTTATAAATGGAGCCTTCTAATGGTGACGTGAGAAAAATACTATTTTTAGAATCCATAATATTTAATATGATGAAATTAATGCATTAAAGACTAAATTTAAACACGAAATTATTAAAGACTAAAATTAAAACATAAATATAATTTTTGAAAACACAATTTTACTAGTGCCATAAAAAGTTGGAAATATTCTTTATCAAAAATATAGTCATCAAAATAAAATCCTAAAAGCATGGGATGCTGAAAACAACACTCTAAGAACTTAAGTTCCAATATATGTCTTAAAAAATTCCTAAACATTCAGTAATAATTAAAATACATTATAAATGCGATTAAAATTTCAATTTTCCCCGAGTATTTCTAGCAGCACCTCACACTTTTGAGATTGTTGATAAAAGAGTGTTTTCTACTTTTTCATACACTAATAAATATAGATTTAATGATTTTTAAAAATGATTTATTATTTTACACATTTAGTTATTTTTTATTTCTGAATTTCTAAAGATCTTATTAATATATTATCAAATAATTGGAGGAGTTCCATCCTCCATTATCCGTGTACAAAATTTCTGCTTCATTTTATATTAAGAGTAAGAGCTTTCCAACGTTATACCTTTCGTTTCTTTTTTATTTATCAATTTATTTATTTCATCTGAAGAAAGATATTCTTATTTGTAGACCTAAAACTCATTCATTTATATTTCAGGAAATTAAAAGCATCGATATTATATGAAGAATAGGCATTGTAACAGAAATATAATTTCAGTATTAGGTATTTCACAGAGTAAAGTCTGATCACTTAATCTTTAGAGAAGTTTAAGCAACTGTTTAAGATAGTTGAATTTCTACTGCTACATCGTTCTACAAAATTATTTTTTCAAAACTTGATGCTGTAAGTTGTTACTCACTGTTATTTTTGGAGTCTAACATTTCATTTTAAACTGCGCAATGCATTTAAAAAACGGATCATTCCGAAGCAGATAGAAATAGAATTATAACATAAATAAAAGTTATTAAAACAGAATGTTAGTGTAGAAACTTGGATGAAACGTACAGAAGTTTGTACTTGATTTCTTAGCGACGTTGAAGATGTTGCTGTTTGTTTTAGACAGAGACAAAACTATTTTCAGATGATCTCTCTTAAAAATGCTTGTTGGAAAAGTGATTTGAGCTTTTAATTAGACATATCAAATGTCAGTTTTGCAGCAAATCTGTAAACTATTTATCTATTAATATATTGAATCCCTTTCGAGACAGTAAAACAGACCTTCCTGTTAATTTCCTGCTACAGTTGATCATTGTAAAGATTTGATGCAAAAGGACAGAACATTTGGTTTATAATACTACTGAATATAGCGAATCATAATTCAGATGTGTGCTTTGGTATGATATTTCTTGATTGATTATAACCATATTTTATGATTGTCTTCAATTAATCCCTTTAAATAATTAATTATTTTGATTTTCAACGTATGGTTTCCTGCATTAACAGAGTTATTTACAAAATAGGGAAGAGTTGAAAAGTTTCGACACTACTTTCTCTGAAATGTTAAGCAATAACTATATGTAGAACCTAGACACATTAAAAAGAAAGTTTAATGTGATACACTAAACATCATAAAGTAATAATCTTATTATTTTACGCTACACATTAACAGGCCATAAAAACTACGCAACCAAAAAGTACATTATATAATTAGAGAACATTCTCGTTTATTAAAAATATTATAACATCGTCAAAGGAAAATATCATCTCCTACGCAATTATTCATTTTTTCGCTGTTACATAAATCCCTGTTCATATATTTCTGAGCATGAATAAACATTATGGTAAAAAATTTTAATTAGCAGTTTTAAAATAATTTTATTCCAATAATAACATTTGCGCTTCATTATTTCATAAAACTGCTGATTTCTTGTAAATAGTCTTTTCCAGAAAATCTTAAAATCATTTCGTGGAAGAAACTAATGTTTTATTATTATATTTTTTTTAATAATGCAACTATCCACTTTCGAGCTGAATACTGATAGAGCAAAATATGTCGACAATAGAGAGAATTACTGTAGTTCTTAATATTCTTTACGAGAATTAAGACATCAAATATACTTTTATTTTCAAACCACTAATAATTCTTTACGGGAATTAAGACATCAAACATAATTTTATTTTCAAACCATTAATAATTCTTTATATAAGTTTTTTTTGTAAAATGAAGACATAGTTGATATCAAGATTAATTTTTTCATCAATTATTGCGAAGGTAATGAAAATTTCACAATACTCAACAACCTCACCTGCTTTTTCATCAAAATATAATACGAAATTCAAGTTGTTTTCGTGAAGCTCAGAATAAAATAATTTTAAACTAAAGATTTTTTTTGTTGAAATTAAAGCATATGCAGATACTGCAGAAGGAAACGAAGAAATTTTTGAAAATGCACTTCAAGCGGCTAATACATTTATGTAACATCATTTGTACAGTGGTCAACAACAAAAAAAAATGGGACACCTTGTAACCCTGGTATATATTATTGCATCTTGACAAAACTATTGTCGATGTTAATGATTCAAAGGGACATGTTTATTCAGATCGAGAAACTGATTAACAGAGTAAATTAACGTAGTTATTTAACTGCTATATCGAAATTTCTCTATTACGCCTACCGATTCTTTTCGCTGAATGGATTCCTGATCATAAAATTAGCCCCCAAAAACGTTTCGGGAAAAACGTTGGATTTCGACGTTTTAGTACCTCAGCTTTGCTCTCATGTAAAAATTTTACCATGTTACAATTAACCTTTTTTCAACATTAATGTTTAAAATTTTGTAAAAAATATTATTCTTTCTTTATTTATGAATCTATTTCATTTTTATGCAGTAAAATAATGTTCTTTTAGTAAATGAACATTTTTTTGAGTAACCTATTATATTTTCCAAGATATCAAAAGCTTATATATCTAATTTAACATTATATGAACCATTTTTTCAAAAGCCTATAAGTCTCGAAATTATCATCACGACTGTATACTAATTTTGGGGGGCTAATTTCATGACCAGGAATCCATTCAGCGAAAACCATCGGCAGGCGTAATGGAGAAATTTCGAGATAGTAGTTAATTAACTATGTTAATTAACTCTGTTAATCAGTTTCTCGATCTGAATAAACATGACCCTTTGAGTCATTAATATCGACATTAGTTTTGTGAAGATGAAGCGATATGTACCAGAGTTACAGGGTGTCCCTTTTTTTTTGTTGACCACTGTGCATTATTTCTATCACATCGTTTTTCAATTTCACGAAATTATATTCATGGCGTTTGGAATTGTCAATATAGCTTTCAAATTGTAATATTCTTTGTAGAACACTCCTTGACATTTTTGATCAGTAACTTTGTCAGATGAAATTGCAGGATAACATTGAGGTTTGAATTCCTGGTTCATTAAAATTTGAATCGGTCAAGCTAAACCAATTTATGAATTTCTGATTAGTTAAGAGTTTGTGCGGGCTGTCACGGGTTCCGCAGTATTTTTACTGAAATCGTTTGTCAAAAAGTTTGATTTCATCACATGAGTTGATGCTTCATACTGTAAACATAACAAAGGATAAATTTATGATTTTATAATTGAAAATTTATCATATTATTGCAGATAGAAAGTTCTTTTATAATAAAATATATATAGGTCTGTGTATAATGGTTTGTCTCTCAGTATAAAACTAGAAAATCACCCGTCGTGCTATGAAGGGTGCAAATTGCTTCTTCTTTCGAGACATTTCCCGTCAAATTTGACGTGTTTAAATAGATATGTATGCGAGAGAAATGTTTAACATTCATTGAAAGCAAGTAAAATTAACATATGTTTTATGACAGGAAATATTTTTTTATTTACATCTTATTTACATATTTATTTATTCTTGGTAAACAACATTCCGTGTGAAGTATTTTTCGTTGTTTAACAATTTTATTATAATTCAATAACCATGAAATTCTCAGCTTGTAAAATGTAAGTCAAAAGTTAAAATTTTAAAGGAATTCTTTTTCGAAGTTCTGATCAAAACAAAGCACTTCTCTGCTTGTCAAACGTTGCCAAGAAATATTATCAAATTTTATCATCAAGATTGCAATAGATAATCCGATGCATCTTGGCACTGACGAATTTACTACTTTCTATTAAAAAACGGAAATTAATTTGAAATATATGATTAATATAATTTAAAATTTCTCGGGAACTATTTATCATAGCGAGAAAAATTTTATATCAATCGATAGAAAATTATATTTCACTATTTTAGAGCTATTAAATTTGAAATTAGAACGACAATTGCTCTTTTAAATTTAAAATTACTGAAATTTAGGTTCTCTAACAATGAAATAATGCTGTTTAATGTCTCGCAGTGCTATGGCGCTAGTTTCATTTTTGGTGACGTCAGAGCGTTACCGAGAGACAGATCTGGGCTATTATATTAGTAATAGGAGGTCGTGTGTCCTCACATTTCCTATCTATAAAACTATTACTAAACTAGGAAATGTTGTAGCTTTGAATCTTAGTTTCGTTTCTTATGCATGACGATATTAAAACTTTTTGGCGCTTGTAGCACATATCAGCATAATGGAACATTTTTATGTGAAACATCAGGTTTATTTTCTAGGTTTATCATTAAAATACATTCTTAGTATTTTATGACAAAAAAATGCAATTGTGTACTACCTTAAGAATCCACTAATACCTTGGTTATTTTTGGAAATACAATATAGGATTACCAACAAAGGTTTTGGAAGAACAACAGTATATAATAGCAATTTTAGAGTAACGTCTTACATTTGATGTTCCATTATTAGTAAATAGTCAATGCCCTATTACTTTTAGAAATAGTTTTTTTCCTCGATTTGCTGGAGAATTTATGAATGTTGTTCAATTGTCTTCCTGTATATGCATATGCTTAAGAAATTATTTTCTTCGAAATACGAACTGGAAGATGGTATTGACTCTACTTTAAATTGTTTTACATACAAAAAAGGAAGGATATAATTAATATTAAGCAACAGAATATACCAAGTACATACCAAAATATACTACTTTGCTGATCTTTATTCATACTTAATAAACCAGACATATTCGATGGATAGATTTTAAATTTTCCGTAAATGTTGAGATTAAATTATATGCTTACTTTGAATAATTTTCATTGTAAAAATTATTGTGTCTATAATGAGATTAGTTTATAAATAGGTTCTGAAAATTCAAAATGAGCTATACAAAAATTCAGTTTCTATAAATAAGTGGAAAAAACTCCCAACAAGTGAACTTAAAGTGCGGCAAAATCTAAGAGAAGAAACGTACTGTATGACGAATGCATTTGTTTTTGGAAGCGCTGAAATGTATTTAACATATTAAAACTCATTTTAAAAATCGGAAGCAACTACATAATCTAGTAAAATAAAAATTTGTTTTTTTCTCTCCTCTGAAACGAGCAAAGTTGGCATTCGAAACAAATAATTTAAAGAATTTTTTCTATGCACAGACCCCAAACAGTTTAAAAGAAAAAAATCCGTTTCAACTCTTACTTGAGTCAAGACAGATAGACAGAAAAAAAAATTAAATACATATTGATTAAAAAGAATCTATAGAACGGTAAAAGATTTTTGATATTCGATGAAAAGGTATACAAAGATTAAATTAAGTGTTTTGGCTTATTCTTTGATATCAAAAGAAATTTTTACTTTTTCCTTGGGGTTTCTTGCTGGGACAATCTGTTTTACTATAAATCGTACATAAGAACATTCTAAATATTCAAAACTATTTTTTGTCTTAAACGTGACATTTTTCTTAGCATATGTAAAGCATGCATTTACTAACAAATATAAAATACTGTGCTGCAAATATAAAATAATTTCACATTTGTGTTTTTATTAATGTTTGTTTTTGAATATAAAGCTGTAGCTGTAAAATTAAGTTCTGAGTGACGAAGAATTTTAAAAAAATTCTTTAAAAAACATTTTGTATTTCTTTCTGAACAATTTTAATTTGCTTCAAATTACTTCAACAAATTGTTTACTGGTCTCATCCGTGTGAATTTTTCTTTTATTTTTGCTGAAAACAAATATATTGTAATAGAGTTTAGCTCAAATAAAAATTGTTTCTTCGGGTCATTTAATAGGCAAATCTCTTTTAAATTGATTTTGTACATAGAAAAATTTCCTTTATTTATTCAAGATTATTTAAATTCGCTAGAAAAATTTGGAAGTATATATATTCACTATATTATAATGGAATATTTAAAAAACATTGAAATGATTTCATTTTCCAGACGCGTGAAATTATTTAAACGCTAATTGAAACCTTTTTATCAATCTAATTTATAACACTGCTATTCCATTTATAGTATTTTTTTCGGAAACTGGAAATATGAAAGAGCTGAAACATATGACTCTTGTACGAAAATTTTTAATATATGGCAAAAGTTTTGAATTTCCACAATGAACATCGGAAATTAGTTTTTTAAACATTTATTTGAAAAAGGGAGTTGCAGAATAATAACATACATACAAATATTTGAATTCTTCTTTTTCACTACTGCAATACGTCCATTTATAGAAATTAGCTTTGATTTTAGAAATTAATTATATGTTGAAAAAGAAAAAAATTGTAAAATGTATGTATGTACCAAAAGTTAAGAAAAAAAGTTTTAGAAACGGAAATGGTTCTTACTTACCTAATAAAGGTGCCACCAACAGAAAATTAATGATGCACAGTTTTTGAAGGACAGATAGAGAATAAATCCTTTCTACTCTAATAACAAACCTAGAAGTATTCTTGCGCGTCATATTTTTTTTTCCAGTTTCCAATCTATTACAGGACAATTTTCATTTTATTATTGACAATTTTGGATTAATTTCGCTGAAATGTCACTCTACTGAATTTCCTTTAGCAGAAACCTCTCACTGAAAAAGTTGTCATAGGACTTTGAAGAACGTCTTACATTGAGTTCCGAAACCATTTGACAGAGCGCGAAAAATAAAGAAGCGCACGTGGTTCCAGTCACACAAATCACCCCAAGTTTTCTCAGTGACTTGCCGCTTTCTTTGCATCAGTTGTTTTGGTCCATCCATTCAAATAACATTTGTCAGCCACTCATTGGCGAGAGCAAGGCATCCACCTACTCGCACTTTCTCATCTGTCAATGTCACCTGGTGTCGGGGCGGTGTAGCGAAGCTCTGACGGACGTCCGGACTGTGGCAGGGGCGCTACCACTGAGCCCTCGCTGTCTGACAAACTGTACCCTTCTCTGGAACACCGCACAATTTGTCTCTCTGCGGGTTGCCAAGAAAGAGATACTTTTCCCACCGATGAAAACGGGAGATACCCGCCAATTCGAAAGCGATTTGTCGCCAACAGTGAAATCGGAACTTTGGAAGCCAGAGGAAAGTTTTCTCTCCTGTATTTCAGCTTTTCCTGACGGATTGGAAATGCATTGTTCTAAAAATGATGTTTAAGTGGTAGTGAGATCGGTAGGAAGCTATTCAATACAAACGCATTCCTATTTTAATCAATATTTCCACTTTTCATTTGTTTTAAACATTTGCATCATTATTTCGCTGGCTTTTTATTATTTAATTTATGTTATATTGAATTCATGTTATGTTGAAACAATTTAGTAAGAAAGCATAAAGTGTTTAAAACACAAAAAGTAAACAAAATGCTTAGAAAACCTGCGTGATGTCTATTCTGCAATATTATAAATTATTGAGAAAAGGTGAAAATACATATTTGAAAAAAAATCTGACATTTTTAAGTATGTTTTCCTTAGTGAATATAATTTTTTAACTCGATAGACTAAAAACTACATCAGCTGAAACTATAGTTTCTTTTAACAAAGACAACTACTTTACTATCAAGAAAAGAAAAACTATTCACCCATTTAATTACCATTAAAAGAAGAAAATAAATCAATTTTTATAGTTTTATGGCCAATATTTTAACGGTGAAGTTAACGGATCATATGAGCAGTATAAGAAAAAACTCAATCTAATAAACACAACAAGAGAATCAGCATAAATATGAGTTAAAGGAATTAGTCTAAAAGAGCGAAAAACAGATGTAAGAAATCTCATAATGAATGAATTTCCTCAATATAAAAAAAATTTTACAGTGCATTGAGATCTCTTCTACAGATGATGTTTTTGTTACTCTTCTAAAAGATACTGTAACTGAAAGATATGTTTGCTTTTGAAAGATTTTCTGGATGATAAAGGATTTCATCAACATCAGTCCAAATGACTTCTAAATCTAATATAAATTTAGATATTGTTATTATTTAACTTTCAGATACATTTTTTAATCCCCGAATTGCGCCAAAATTCGAATTTGAGATGAAGACAACAGAAATAAAGCAATGGTTCATAGTTGGAGTCTAAGCTAGAAAACATCACACCGTTAGTTCACATTTTATACACTCATTTTCGGCTAATTTCTCACATGCAGAAAGAAGTCAGAGCCTTCATTCCATATTCTGTCTTGTTGATGGAATCTTTCAACCCTTTTTAAAACATATGCTATAATATTTCAACAGAATAATGCAAATTTAAAACGTCTTGCAATGCTCTTGATTGCCTGGTCCGTGTTGACCAGCGGAATATATTGAAACAGTTTTCTACTGATGATTAAATAAGGTAGTTATAAGCACAAAATGTAATTTTTTTGTGAATATATTACAAATAACTCTTAATTATTATATTGAGTTATATATATGCAAAACTAAGAACGTAGACCAAAGTATGAAAAGCAGTATTAAAATAGAACTCATGTTAAAATAAAGAAGCAACAATTCTTTCAACTCAAAATTTTAATCCACTTTTTGAAGTACCTCGATGAAAATTATAAGTAGGTGAATGCGGGGACATTGATACACTTATTTTTTGGAAAGCTGAAAAATGGTTTTACCAACTGTAATAACTAAAATTAAAAAGCTATGTTTATGCATTTGCTAATCTAACATAGTATTTCATTCGAGTTTTGGTCATAAATGACATAATAAAATACTTATCACACTTTTTCTTAAAAATGGATTTGTATTAATCTGCCCCATGCTAAATGTACATTGATACCCGCTTGGGGCACATTGATTCTTTCATGGACATATCAAAATAATGATGATCAATAGTTGTAGGATCAAAGCAAAATTTGTTTTATCTATAAATTTTGTATTCCAAATCAAGGTTTAAAAGTTTAACAAAGTAACAATCCTCAATTGTAATGAAAATTCAACAGTTTTAATGAGACTGGAAAAATGAAAAAATAATGCCTCAGAAAATAATTTATCTCTACAAATAATAAAGGAGAATGTGTGGGTGTGTGTAAAAATACTTTGGAGGAAAGAAATGTGTACCTCGAGGCCATTTTTTGAAATTTTAATTAATTTTCGAGTTCCTCCTTGATAATATAGCACAAAAACAATTTTTACACCATTTGAAAATGCAAAACAAATATCTTTTAGGTGATATTAATTAATAAGCGTAATTATTTTTTTTCTCAAATTTTCATAAAGTCGTAAAAAATATTTTAAACTTAATTTACAACCATACTTTGCGTTTTTGCAATGAAATTCACTCTGATTCCATTGCTTAATCAAATACTTAATTGCGTGTTTCTCTTAGATAGTTCATTTTTACTTTTTTTCGTTTCTGAAGACGATGCTTAATGTAGTGGCTGTTAAAGCACCTTGAGATACACAGAAGACGCGTATCAATGTGCTCCAGAGTCAATTGTATCAATCTGCCCCAAGAACCCAGTTCACTTAAAACAAGTGATCAAGCAAAAACAACGCTAAACAACCTCAAAATTTAATATAGTTCAGAGGAAAAAATGACTTTTCCTACCTTTGGAGTATATTCCCTAGCCGAAAAACGTATCGAATTAAAACCACACGATACATACTAAGAGTAAAAATCACTTAGACGAGAAGATTAGCGGTCTGATTCATTTCTAAATTAACTTTTGAATCAACATGGCCGAAAAACATACCCTGTGCTAAGGGTTACAGCGGCATTTATATAAGGGAATATGAACATCTTGAGCCATTCCAATCATCAGCATTTATGGGCTGCATCAATATTCCCGCGTATAAATCTCCCCCCCCCCTATAGCAAAATGTATCAAAATGACACACATCAACACTCTTCTCACCTCTCTTGCTATGCATATCACGAAGAATTACTAAAGCTTACTCGGATACATTTTCTCATAAATTAGCATGCAGCATACTTCAGGATTTTCTTTTGATATTTACTTTATGCTAATTATTTATTTATTTATTGCAAAATAGTGGATGCATTCATTCTATATAAGGTAGGTGAGCCAAAGGTGGTCATTATTCCTAAGGTATCCCACCCACCAAAAGTAGAATTAATTTCATTTTTAATCACAACTTGGTGCTACTGCATTGTAAATCATGTATCTGCAGTGCATGTGGCTGAATTTGAAGAGATCACCTTGATCGGCCGCCATGGCATGCAGTGATTTCACTTTTGAGGAGTAGTCTTTTTAATTTCTAGGTAAGAAGATATTTTAATTTACATGTGTTTAAATTCTTAGAACTTTGAGTTATGATAGACTTTATGGAAGCTTATTTCTTTCTCTTTAACCACATTTCCTGCAATTCTAATAACTTTATCAAATTAATATTTTTAAGTCGTAAAAATGGCGACCATATGCATGTTTCCAAGGTGGCCCGGTTGTCGGGCCGCCTTAGGAAACAAATATGGAAACAAATGTAGTAAGAGTAATTTTTTCAAAATGTCTACTTAAATACCTGAAAAAACTTATTACCATTTATTGTTAACTTTATAACAATATATGTTATATTTTTTATTTAATTGAATTGTGGTTATAGTTTTATTTGCATATCAGAAAAAATCTCACGAAATCTAAAAGAAACTTTTGTTAATTCTTGGCCTAGTTACTGTTATGAGTATAAACATAAAGTATTGAACATTGTAATACTTTTCTAGATGTAAAAATAGTTTTCCGAGTATTTTTTTCGCATTTTAAAATTGATTTCAATATACGTGCTACCTCTGGAACACTATGAGCCAAAGGTGGCTCACCAGCTGCAGTTTTGAAATTGTATTATAAAAATAATTAAATTTTATTTTACAATTAAAAGTATATTTGATATGTGTTAGAGATAAGTGTAAAATTTTACAAGAAAATTTAGCCACACACATCGAACCAGAAAATTTTTAAAAATCCTCAAATCTTATCTATGGCCACTTTTGCTCACCTACCATATTGAAGTTGATTCTGCGTATACATGCTCATTTCAAACTTTTGGAAAAAGAGTCCGAAGAATTTTCGGCACTCCAGGAAACATTTCCAGATAATTTTATAGCTCACAATATTTCTTGCAACTAATTGGTAAGTATTTCTATAATTACCTACAGTTCCTAAACTCGACCAGAAAAGCAATATAAGTAATTAAAACATCTACGTAATTTAAATTTTGATAAACTGTATTTTATATATATATTCAGTATTCAGACTAAAGTTTGTGTAGAAAACACCGAATATTATTATTCAAACGCTCGTACAGGTTGGCCTGCAGACGACGTGTTCTGGCCGTTAGCGTTCTGTTTCCGTTGGTTAGTTCTCTTTCTTTGTCTAAAATAGTCATGAGCGATTTCTTTTGTTAATATTTCTCACTGCACAGGTGTATTGTTGCATTGGCGCATTCGCAGGGTTAGTAAATGTTATTCCTTATCAGATTTAGTTTTAGAATTTATGTTTACCATAGTGTAACTGTTTTCTCATGTTTAATTTATTTTTATTAGTTTTTCTTTGGCTCAAGTATTACTTTTTTATGTTTATCGCTCTTTTTCTGTTTGAATGTCTTGATTCGTGGTGATTATTTTTGTACATATATATACAAAAATAATCACCACGAGTATAATAAGCTGCTATATTAATATAAAGCTACTACATTAATTGTTGAAAACTCCATATACTTGGATTGTCTTTTTCAATACTTTTAATAACAAGAGTTTTTTTTTACATGTTGGCATATAAATGTTTAAACTTAATTTTTGTTCATGGTATCTATAGTATTTTCAATTCTTTAGATTTTGTTTTAGATTTGGTTGCATTGTTTAAATAATGAATTTTTAATATAGGATTTGCTTCTTGATATGTCTTGTTTACTTTGTTTCTGTATGATCATATATAACAAGTTATATATATATATATATATATATATATATATATATATATATATATATCAATGTCATGAAAATCTATAGTCGTTTGTTTCGATTGTTTCTTATTTGTTATATATATATATATATATATATATATATATATATATATATATATATATATATATATATATATATATATATATATATATTGGAATTTGAACAATCTTAAAAAATCCGTATCTCACAGTCTATTTAACTGCAGAACAATCGTGTTCGGCATTTCTTTGTTTAACCAGAAATAAAAACAAAAATTTAAAAAATAATTCATAGCTAAAACTCATATTCGTATGATGAATTTTGAAATTGCGTTTCAATTACTTTTATTGAAGCTACATATAATCGTTCTTTGTTCGCATGTCAGTATTTTTGTTTGCTACTCTTTTCAGTTAAGATTTGGGATTTTAACCGTAATTCCTAACCATGAGCAATAACATTGGAATAAATCGGTTCAGTATTTCTCTAAGATTCTTTTTACACCTATCAGAAATACTTATCGCAAAATGCACTTCAAGCTTTAAATATAGCAATAATTCTTAGATAGCTAGTATAATTTAATGACTTTGAGATTAAATAAAAGGAATGTGCTAAACGAAGCCTTTCTCTCATTCCTCTTTACACGTTTTGAAAGAGCTTAAAATATTTTAACGATCAGAATTCTCGGAATCAATCTTCCTTCCCTTAAAAAAAATTCATATCATAAGCAAAGTGGTTTTGGTATGCTCAAAAACATTCTTTATTTATAAGCTTTAAATTTTAATTTCGAAGCTTAAAATTCGAATTGATGTTTTAAACCAATAATAAAATATAATTTCTTAAAAAAATATTTACGACGTTTGCTCATAATCTTTCTGAGCAGTTGACATTTCTATTGGACTTGAATCTAAATGCATACATTACACCTAATGTATCTTATCTTGTATCTTAATTATCTTGTAATGTATCTTGTAATGTATATTATCTAAAGAGACAATTTTATTCATTGTTGTACTAAATTGCAATAAATCTCTTTTTAGCATGAGTGAAGTAATACCTTACTGTAATCTGTTATAAATATGATGAACAAAATTCCTGTCCATTAGTATTTTTGGAGGGGCAGACTTAATTTGAAGGGCCGCATACTGTCCAAATCTTAATCATTTGTCTATGGGGATAATTCAATGGCATCTGGTCTATTAATTAATTGTATTTAACGTAATTGAATTCATGCATTTAAAATAATTTCAAAGGCATACAAATGACACTTGATTTAACTACAAATTCTTATTAAAGCGATTCACAAAATCTCGCCTAAACTTCATCACATGCCTTTTGTTTCCATAAAATTTTTTCTTCTGAACTTCATTTAGGCTCGTGCCAATAAAATGTTTTAAAACTCTACATAAGCTTTTGACAACAAAAGTTTCATTAAAAAAATTTTAGAATAGCTTACTGATATTTAAGTCAGCTGCCATCTTATGGTCAGGAATATTAGAGATGTGTCATTTCATCTATTATCTTCAAAAGGTCCGTTTATTTTCTAAATGAAAATTCCAATTGTTTTTTAAAATTATTTTTGTATGAATATGTGAACAGGACTGCATTATAGTTGGACTGAAGGTTCACAAAAATGTTATAGTTGGACCGAAAGTGCACAGACTAATGTTCTAGTTGTACTTGCGTTAGAACAGGTTTCTGTTAAGATGAGTATGTATGGCAACAGGTGGAACACACGTGCTTCTCCGGATTCGTTCGGCTAGATGTGATGGAGAGGTGAAGAATGGATGTGAAGTGATGTCGCCTTCCTTTTTTTGATTCCTGCTTTTACGAGTTGCTGCTTGGTGTACGATCCATATCTTCGTAAGATCTATTGAAGCCTTGCCATGTGCTATTAAGGACATATTGTCCCAAGGAATCCTTCATTACAGGTGTTAATACTAAAGTGTAGCGTGATGGAGATCTCTGTTTGAGTGAATAGTTTTTCAAGCTTCGTTTTCCTCATCCTGATGTTAAGCATGCTTTGGTAAGACTTTTTTTTTCAACTGCAGTTGAAGCTTCCTTTTTCCCAATATGTTGCAACATTTTTATACTAGTTAAAATAATATTTTCTTACCACGTATCACTATACTGAAACATTTTTAGAGTAACGATACATATTTTTCATACACGTGTTTTGATGATTTTTACAGATTTTTGATGTGTAGACAGTAATGCCGTGGATAAATGTTAATAAATAGTGTTTTTCTTGTCTACTCAATCGTGTGCTCTTGCCTTTGGTGTACTAATCATTATTACGATCACTGTGCCATTTTTCATGTATTTATTTTCAGCTATAGGGTTAGGCCAACTTAACATTTTTAGTCACACCATAACAGAATAACACCTGCCTTTGTAGAATGTTCGTTTCATCACGTATTCTAAATTTTTGTTATGTGCCAACATGTTCCTTTGAGTAAAACGCCGATGACACAAAATTGTCTGGGTAACAAAAAAAATATCTGAAATTTTCGAGCTCGTAAACCCTCTCAAATGAGAGTTTGGAAAAACAGGAGAATCACATATATTTCTAATTTATTTAATTATTCATATTACCATACAAAAATAATGTACTAAAATATGAACTGGACCATATTAAAATTCTTTTCAAAATTAAAGTTGTATTTCTAGTTAAACTAAAACCTGTTTTCACCAGTCGTGTTCCACACTGCTATAATCAGTTATTTTATTAATATGAATATTGAAATTACAAAACTAACGATTTTGCCTTTAGACACTTTTTTCATCAAGTGAGTTCATTTATGCACAATGTTACTTCTTAATCCCGAAACGCTTTAGTATTGTACAAAAGAAGGCTTTCTGATGAAGTTTTGATATTTTCAAAAAAATATATATCTTGCAGACAGATTCAATTTAATGGTTTGGATAATTACTATGTCAATATATATATATATATATCAAATTTCAATGGAGAGACAAAAGGATGGAAAGTTTGTGTTTTATATTATTTCAATTATTATCCCCTCTTGTTTATTCTTATATAATTTTTATCCCTGTTGAAGCTATCGGTATTGTATTTCGATCAGTTTATTGCATTGCTTTTTAACGCTTCGTTGTTTATGATTGTTTTCATGCAGTTTTTATTACTGATTTGCTTGTTTCTTATATATATATATATATATATATATATATATATAACAAAAAAAAAGGTTACATACAGTGTTTTAACATTGACGAAAAACATGTGAAAATTATAAAAACAATCAAAAATGTGGTTTATATATGAAAAGAAAGACTCGCGATGCAAAAACCATTTTAAGACAGGTTCCAAAAGCTCGCTGCATCTATATACTTGTAGGAGGACTGATTAGGGTTCTAGGTATTGAACCTCTAGAGGGTATTAGTCCATAAGTCTGAGGTCTTGGTGAAGGAGAGAAATCTGGGTCGGTGTCGGATGAACTGGTTGCGTCCGGTGGCTGTTTTACGAGGTTCTCATTTTCAGTGAGGAAAGATATGAGTTTAGATATTTTTATTCTTGATAGTTTATTTGAAAGTACACTTTACCACCAAAGTTGAGTGTTCTCTGCACTTGGTTTTGTAAAATGATAAGATAACGTCATGTGACAAGAAGTTTCGTAATAGAGAGGTTCCCCCTGTTCCCCGCATGTGCAGATATCTGAATGATGATGCCGGAATCTATAGAGATGCCTGGGAAAAGGACTGTGACCTGTAGCGAAGATAATGGATTCTCTTGACCATGAAGCTGGGGTTAGAGTGACTTTAGGGAGTATATTAAAAATTGCTCTCCCAAAGTCGCCTGAATCCCAGTCTTGTTGCCATTTATTGAGAGAGAGGTTCATAAGCATTTTTTAGATAACATTTCGGGCCTGAAGATGGAGGTGAGTCCCTTCTTTAGTAGCTTGTTTGACTAGGTTGTCTGCTGCCTCGTTACCGAGGAAACCAATGTGCGCCTTAATCCAGTTAAGTTGCATTGATAGGTTGTGAAGGAGGGCTTGTTGTGTTTCTTGAATTAGTGGGTTAGAACTTTTGTAGGAAGAAATTGCTCTGAGTGCCGACTCGCTATCACTCCAGATTGATGTTGATATTCCCTTAGAATTAGCCCAATTTATAGCCTCTGTTATTGCTACGGTTTCAGCTTGAAATACGGTATTATGTGGGTTTAGTTTTGCCGTCCACTGCTGAATTTGGACGTTGTTTTGAATGACACAGAAAGCGCAACCTGTTTCACCTTCTAGATGTGAACCATCTGTGTAAATAGCCTCAGCTGGGGTATGCGGGTCAGAGACTATTGAGACCCTATCCTCTAAATCAAAAATAGCTCGATGAATGATAAGAGGAGGATTTGGTTGTTGAAAATCCTGATATAAAAAGCTTGAGCCTTCCCAATTGCAATCACTACGAAGGCGACCTACCCTAACGAGGATGGATTCCATTTGAGCTTTGATCTGTAGGGGAGTAATGCCTTCGATCACTTGTAGAGCTGCTGTTGGAGTGGTGGAATACGCTCCAGTGATGTTGAGAAGGAATTTTCTCTGTATATAATTGAGAAGCCTTTGTTGCCTTGAGGTGATATTATTTGCCCATGCCGGTGCTCCATAAAGTAATATTCTTTCTATAACTGTAAAATAGATTTTCCTTCTGATATTTTTTTTCAGACCCCAGTTTGACGCGGTGATACTTTTTATTTTTTGATAAAGGATTAGCGCTTTATTTTTTAACTCATATAGATGTGTTGCGAAATTTAGTTTATCGTCAATAAGGACCCCTAGATATTTGATGCTTGATTTCCGTCTGAGAAGATTACCTTCCCATCTTATGCCTGCTGGCCAGCGAGGACCGTTTCTGTTTTTGTTGAAATGCAGGTAGTTTGATTTATCTGCTGAAATTTCCAGATTATGTTTCGCAGTCCAGGATTTAAATTGACTTAGGGCTTCACTTGCAAGGGATTTGAATTTAGCCTTTGTTGGTGCTTTTATAAGAAAGATGAAATCATCTGCGAAAGCTTGCAGATGAACTCTTTCTGGCCAGGATTGAGTTAGTACTTAGTTCGCCACAAGATTCCAAAATGCCGGACCAGTGCACGAGCCCTGTGGGCAGCCCCGATGTTGTGGGAGTGTAGCTGGTCCTTGAGGGGTGTTTAAAGCCTGCCCGAAAGTAGATCTATTAGGGTTTCTTTTGTATTGGAGTGGAAATTAATATTATTTAGACTGTTTTTGATTGAATTATATTCCAAGTGGTAAAAAGCACCTTTTATGTCTAATGAGATCACCAATGCATGTTGTTTTGTTGATCTTGCCATTTCTATTTCATCTATGAAGTCAACTATTGTTTCTTCGGATGATTTATTTACCGTGAAGCCATATTGGTTAGCCGCTTGTAGGTTATTCGCCCTAAGATGAAAGTTAAGACGTTCTAGCAATAATTTCTCTAATATTTTACCCAACGTTGGTAAAAGTGACACAGGGCGGTATGACTTCGTTTCTGACTTTGGTTTCCCTTTTCTGTGGAATAGGACAATTATGCCGACTTCAATGGCGTCGGGAAACATTGAAGCTTGAGACATTTATTATGAAAGGAAAGGAGCAGTTTTGGAAAATGTTTAAATATAGATTTAAGAATAACACACAAAATCAATGGCATCATAACCTGGAGGCTTTTTTGTTGGGACCCTTTGTAATATCCTTTTCAATTCATTTTGAGTGAAAGGTGTTTCTATATGATGATGAAATGTAGATTGGCTTTGGAAGGGAAAAAGCTCCTGTGAGTACAGTTCTTTTAGAATATTAAGCGTCATTTCTTTATGGTGGCCCTTTTCTGGTTGGCCAAGAATTTTAAATAATTCCGTGGGGTGGATATTGTCTTTGATGAAAGACTTATACGTAGTACCATAGGGATATGTTGTCTTAGTGAAAAAGTCCCTAAATGTTGTTCTTTTAGCTCTTAGAGATAACTTTTTAAAACCGGCTTTTTTATTTGCGAATTTCTGTTGATAATTCAGTTGCTCAGTTCCCGATGTTTTAGATGCTCTTCTCTGGAGAGCTCTAAGCTCTTTCTTCTTAATGTCAAATTCCTGGGTCCACCAATTGATGTTAAAATTCTTTTTTACTTTTTTGTCTTGTAAGAACGTTTACAAGCCTGGACGATTGACGTTTGCAAGTTCGGCGTCACCTTGTCAAGATCTTCTTTTGAGTTGCAGAAGTTAATTTCTTGTTGGATGGAGTTAACTTTGGGTTTAAAGTTTTGAATGAATTTATTGTGACCTCCATAGGCCGTTTTGAACCTAGTGTATGAATGAGATTGCATTTTAATATTAAGTTGAATTTTGATAAAATTATGGTCACTGAAGCTAACATCTTCAAGAACTTCCCAGGATGTTGTATGAGAAAGATGTTGGCCAATTGAAAGCGTGATGTCAGGCCAGCTTTTAGCGTTGCATTATTGAAAGGTTGGGCCTCCATCTTTAACATTAAGGAGGTGAAGATTGGTGCTGTATATGAAGTCCTCCATTGCATTGCGTCGAGAGCTGTCATTTGGATAATCCCAAAGGGTGCTATGAGCATTCATATCGGCTCCAATGATCACTGATTCTTGAGTGAGTGAAGTGATAAATTACGAGATATCTTGAATTGTGTCCTGTTTGTCAGAGTAAGGAGAAGAATACACTGAGATGATCGAAAGTAGGCCAATAGATGCTTGTACTTTCATTGCTACTGCATTTTCTTTTGTACCTAGAAAAATTGGTGTATTGGGTCAGGGCCTGCCTTGCCGGTTTCTGAAAGCCATTGATTCCAGGGCTTAGGACTGCCTAGAATTTTACTACCTTTCGAATAAGGCTCTTTTACAAGGATAAGATCTATTTTATGAGTCTTGGCTTCTTTTGGGAGATTTGCAGTAACAACCTTGCCCTTACCAAGGTTTATTTGAGGGATTCTTAATGGGTCAGGAGAAGAAGAGGAGCAGGACCATGGAAAATTGGTGCTGTTGAGCAATGAGAATTGGGAGGTGTTTAAATTTTGATTTTGGCTATGGGAAATAATATGGCTTGGAGGTAGGGATCGAGATTGATGTTGGTATTGGACTAGAAAATCTGTGGTATCCATCTATGTGTGCCTGTTAATATATCGTATTCTTGGTTATGGACTTTATTTTGGCTGCGTAGATTGGGCAAGTGTGGTCTATAGACACGTGGTCAGTTCTGTAATTTGTTTTGTATTTATAATTATGTTTTCTGCCGCTGATGCAATTTGGACTCCTGCTGATACAGTCTGTAATTCTGTGATTCTCTGTGCAGAAACCACAAAATGTCCTTTCTGCGGTGCAGTGGGGTGCTGTGTGTTCTAGAGATTGGCACGTGGAACATTTTCTGACACTCAAGAATTCTTTTACTTTATGGGTTTCCCAGTCGATGGTAAGCTTTTTGTCTTGCTTGTAAATAGTCAATGGTGTTTGGAAAACGCAGTACGTTTTTCCGGTGATATATATATATATATATATATAAAGTTTGGAAGATTCACTGTACAATGTTAACGCTTTTGCACATCAAACTTGGATTGATCAAACAATTTGCAAAAGAAATAGATAAGACAGGTGATGGATTTAACTTTTTGAAAACTAAATTTCCTCGCCTTAGTGAGGCTAAAATCAAGGAGTGAATTTTCGTGGGGCCCCAGATTAGACAACTTTTTAAAGATTCAACGCTTATGAAGCACCTGAATCGCAAAGAAAAATGAAGCATGGCTTGCATTAAAAAATGCGAGCATGTTGGCAGAATACTGCTGGTCATTGGTACGAAAAACTTCTACTTCACGGTACAAGAGGAAAGCAACCACCAGATAAAGGTACTATATTATAAATTACATTTATTATATTTTATATTATATTATATATATTATTATTATTATTTGTTATGTATTATATTTTTATTTTTAAATTCAAGTGTTAAAATAATTCTTTTCCCCCTTCAAATCAAATTCATGGCCATAAAATTACAGAAGAGTGATAAAAATAAAGAGCGGCAACGTTGTACAGTGAATCTTCCAAACTTTCTTGTAAGGGCTTCGGGACCTCTTCCGCTTTTAGACAAAATTGTTGCTATATATTTTTATTATTTGGGGTGTTTGGGTGAGGAAAAGGGGAGGCTGGAAGCTGGAATATGTAGAAAATAAGTGAAATTTTTTTTTTAATTTAAGGAGACAAATCCCTCCCAAATCTCCCCCTTGCTACAAATGTTCATATTTTAGAACTTTTCACCTTTGTAGCCCCTCAGAAGACATTTAATGGTTAAAATAATCGTTTTCCCCCTCCAAATCAAATTTATGGACATAAAATTACCAAACAGTGTTACAAATCAAATGGGGGACGTCCGGAGAAAATGGTGGGTGATGGGGCAAAATGGGGGTCATATTTGGATTTAGGAGGTCATTTTACATAAGAATCAGAAGGAATGGTATCAGGGATAAAAAAAATTATTTTTTTTTGCAGAGCAGTGTAATTTGCTCCAAAGTTGTTTCGGTTAATTTCTAATTAACTGACTGTTTAATTAACTTTCGGACTTCGAAAAGTTGACAAAAATTTTCCTTTTGTTTTAAATAATAAGTGTGCAAAGTTTGGTTGAAATTGCTGCAGTAGTTTAGGAGGAGATGTGGAACATACACACAATGACTTTTATTTATATTAAGATGATGACTTCGAATTGTTGACAGCGATCTTAATAAAGTGCACTTCTCCCTATGTATTTTAAACTAAAGATTTTTGAAAAATACAACTATATATTCAATATTTTATTTATTTTTATTTTTAAGAAATATTTTGCACTGCTCCAAAGTAAAAAGTATTAATTTGCATCATTTGTCTGAAATTTGATATAAATTAATCCACAGGAATGTTTATTTTTTTTTTAAACCGTTTGCAATTTTTAAATTATTATTCTCTCAAGATGCTACAATGACTTCTTTAAGAAACTCTCTCTCTCCAAATACATTAAAAATGGTTAGGAAATACATGACGTTGTAAAACTCGGCTTAAGCCAATTCTCGTGCATCTTTTTACTTATTTATCTAAAGCAGCTTATGATTTTCAAAATAAAATTGCAGATGTCCCCATGTCCCATAATTAGGAACGGTAAATTAGGTCGTTATATCTAATTTTATTTTCTAGTTTCTTAAAGAAGTTTTTTATAGGAAGGAAAAGATTTTGCAATATGTCTAGCGTAAAGAAGATGGGAATAGACGAAGGAATTAAAACTAAGAAATAATCATTACCATTTGTCCTATATCGCAGAAGGTAGTTTGGAACGAAACAGTCAACTATCTTCAACAATACCTTGTGATTTGTACTTGGAATAAAGGAGTAAGGAATCACCTGTATATTTAAATATTAGATTTAATTTTTAATATAAGACTAATGAGATTAAGTTTATTTGATTCCATACATTTCGGAAAGAAACTTCTACTCCACCATAAATCTGACGTCCAAGATGAAAAACTTCCTACTGGTGGGGCGCTAAGGTTTTTGGAGATAAGAGCCGGTCAGACGTTGTCCTCGTCATCTGACCAAGGTGGCCCAGAATATCACTTTTGTTACTTCAAAATAGGAAAATCATTGCGCACTTTTATTTAATTTGACTTGTTTCATGATTGTGCAGAGGGAATTTTGCAATCGATTGTTCACTCATTTTCTGATGTGCTAGGTTGTTAAAATTTCGTACACTTATGTATTATTGATGATAATAAAATATTCTTTTTATTTTCAGAACTTAATATTGAACTTTAATCGATTGTTTTAATGAAAGTTTCATTCCATAAACGTGGAACCATATGGTAGTGAACTTGAGAAAAAATACACACTAATTTTCGTTCATAAAAGTAAATTGTGAGTAGTCGAAAGAATCTGACATAATGGCCAGGTATGAGAAATGGTGGGTATTCCTGATTGGTTGATGAATATACAAATATTTTGAGGCACATGACAGGCATGTAAATCATACCAGAAGGTAAAAAGCGAAGCGGGTCAATATGAAAAACAATATTGTATATGCGATGTGCTCATTTATGTTTTTTTTTCTCTTGATATAGGATATGATATGAATAAAATAAAACATGTAAATTGTTTTACACGTGGAAGAATTGGGAGTGAATTAGAAAAAAGGCCTTTCAATCAGAGGTGTTTCTGATGAATTTGGAAGTGCCAAAAACGTTAATGGGTAGTTGTGGTAAAATTTTGTACGAAATTGGAACAGTTGTTAGATATTATAGATCTGAACAACCAGCCATAACTAGCGCAAATGTTAATCGTTATGTACAGATAAAAGCCAAGAGAAATAATCGAAAAACTGCTGCGAAATTGGAAAAAAAATAGAGACAAGGATGGATACCAAAATACCACTCCAGACGGTGATGTGACCAGGGAAATGTGATGGCTGGTTGCCGTAAACCAGATAGATATGTTCCACTGAGTATTTCGAACAAAAAGAAGAAATAATAATGGTGACGTGAACTGGACTTGTCAGAGGTGGTGAAACTTACTGTTTACTATTGACAGCAGATGCTGTTTATCGACGAATTCATGGTTCCGGTACTCTTGGCATGATTCTGGAATTATCTATTATTCGGCTAACTCCTTGGAAGATGTACATTACAAGGGGGTGTTGTTTTAGTCTTGGTAGGTATAAAATATTGAACAGGCATCCGGTAACTTTACATTTTGCGAAGGGGAACGAAGAATGCATAAACTTACACTACCAAAATATTACAGTGCCTTATGTACAAAAATTACGTCATTCTGTTTGAAATTGTTTCATTTTTATGGAAGTGCTTTCCGCTTTCATCGTGCAGCGTGTATTGATGATAATCTTCTTGAAAATGACGGGATACGTCCAATGGTGTGGCCTGTGTTGTTCATCCGAACTTAATTCCATAGAACATGTATGGGATGTATTTGGAACATTCTGGATAGAACGGTATCCACTACCACTTATCAAACAAAGCCCTTGTTGGATGCTTAAATAGGAGTGGAGACATGTACTTCAAATTCTCCTGGATAATCTGGTCAAGAATATGCTCTAGAATACATTGCATTCTCACAATGAGAAGTTAGCACATGCCTTAATATAAATGATTACTATAAATAAAAAAACACATATAATAAGAGCATATACTTAAAATAAATAAAAAAGTTCCATAAATGAAACTATAATCATATTCTTAGGACTAATTTTCTCACAGTCTTTTAGATTTCTATCATTTTCTTTATTTCTTGTATTATACTTTTGCTGTAGGTTTGTTTGTATTTTATATGTATGTCTTTACTAACATAAAACTGTTACAACTCTTGCAAAATGGTCTTGTTCCTCAAAGACACTAGCACTTTTATAATAATGAATTATAAATTAAAAACTAAGCAGTAGAAGGTAATTAAAATAAATGATTTCAACTTTTTATCAAAGTGATAGAAGTTCATTTGTAAAAAGATTTATATTAATTTTTTTACATAATTGGGCTGAATTCCACATTATATTATAAATGAAAACAAACGAGCGATTATATTTGTATTTACAGTTAAAACGACCGAGAAGTAACCGTGCATCACCAGTAATCAGAATTTAAAACTAAAGTTTTCTCTTAGTTTGTTCTTTCAGAATCTCACGCCATCCCCATAAAAGGAGACTACCACTCTGAAGATAAAAGCACTGTCCCATTCCACACCCCTCGAAATTGCTGCCTTACGGTTCTGTAAGCTATCATTGAATTCTTCTCTGCCGAAGTGCATCATAACCACTGTGTGCTATCCTTCCTTAGGGGATTTTGAGTATTTTCTACCCTATCTCAAAATTCGATATCGGTCGTCAACTCGATATCGAATCCCCAGTTGCCTGGTCACCGACAGATTCAAAAGAGATAACCGCATTCCATCCTATTGCCCTGGGACATTGTGGTGTCAAACTGAAAAGATTGTTTTATTGATACATCGCAGGAGAGAGGTTGAATTGTTCAAAAAACCAATAGGACATTTTGATTATGATCCTTTGGAAAAGGGATCTCGGCATTGGTTTTTGTTGCCGCGCTTATCAGACAGTAATTCGCGGAACGTGAATGGTTTGTGCGAATTCTTTTAAACAAATATCGCAGTTTTTTAGATACTTAAAAAAATGTCGATGGAAGTAAATCGGTAATAACTATTCCGATTGTTTTATTCTACTCATTATTTCATGATTCTTTCCTATATTGTTACTTTTCCAAAATGAAAATTTTATTTTGAATTGAATGGTTAATTACTGGGCTGTTATAAATACTTACAAAAATTTAAATACCAGAATTACAAAAATAATGATGTAATGTATGATCAGACGTCTTTTCATAGTTTTCATGTGCCATCCAGACGATTAAATGTTGTCATATACCGAAAAACATCATAGCTGTAATTAACAACGATTTATTAAAAATAAAATAATATATAAAATTATATAGATGGTTGTACACTTATGTTGGAAATCATCTTTGGATGCAACGTTTGCAAAATGTTAATGCATTTTTCATCTTTTATTTAAAGCAGTTAAATGTAATAAAACAGCCTCTATCACTTATTTTAATCTACATATTTGCCTTTGAAATCTTTAAATCATTAATATAATATCAGCTTAACACATGAAAAGAAAAGTTCATCATATTTTAACTTCCTTTGCGGCATATGTTACTAATATGTAACAAAATAGTATATTAGAAAAGCATCGGCCTCGACTTCAGAACTTTAGGAAAATTCGATCTAGAATATTTAATCAACTACAAAGTTAGAAATAAAAATATATCGAATTTTATGAAAACAATGGGTACTTACAGAGAAGAAAGGAAAAAATTAATTTTTTCTGCGGGTTCCCTTATAGAAACACAAATGGTTCAATGAAGAAAAATTCTCAGAAATATTCTTCCTTAAAAGTTTTAAAAAATCTAAAGACTGATTTTAAAATAAAAATGACGGAAACTGATTAGAGAAATACACATTTAAACAAATCAAAGATTTAGGGATATGCAAATAACATCTGCCTGCTGATTGGTTCGCCACGCTATCATTTTCAAAAGGATTTATTAAGAAAAAAATCAACATGATCGATTCCATAAAAATCTTACAATTCAAAAACGCTTTTGGGCATGGATGAAAAAAATAACATCTTGAGTAAGAGTTTTAAATCCTATGGAAAGGAATTTCTGCATTACGAAAACAAAGTTTTTGTGTGTCGGAAATATAGAAACTTTAATTTTGAATTTCATAAAAATATCATCTCCGGAATTTTGTATTAGTTTTATAAAATTCTATGTTGTTATTTTACATAACATTGTTTTTCAACATATGCACGGAGATTCAAAAGTCCCGAGACAGATTTTATTGGTACGTCAGGGTATATACAGGAGTAAATAACTTTACGAATAGAATATGGGATCGCAAACGGCGACAGTTTAAGGTCTCCGCTACAGAGGACTTTTTAGCACTTAATTAAGTAACGGTACTCCAAATAAATCGTAGAACACAGTTTAATGGAAAATAAATTTTTATTAGTACAACAACGCAGTTGCATCAATTACAAAATTATAAGTCACAAGTAGCACAGCAGATACAATGACAAGTAGGACGCAGTGCCAACAGCAAACCTCTGGAGTACTGAAAGTAAGCGTTTAAAGAATTTGTCATCCGAGGCTATCGATGCCTCGCATTTTGTGATTCAAGTAACAGTGTTGCTGTTGTTGCTCTATTATAAACTGCATTATGTTAAACCTGCGCTGCATGTGTATCTTGAGTGTCCTTTTCTTTTGCTTAATTCATTGACAAAGAACCGCCTGTAGCGTTAGCCTTTTGTCTTTGCGATCCCATGTTTTGTTGCAAAATATCACTTGATTCTGTGTGTCTGACCAGCTCTTTACGTTTCTCTAAGAACATTCGAATCACTTTGTACAGATAAGGTATCTGTATATAGTATAGATACTGTATATCTATGGGTTTTGGTTGGCGACTGTTGAGTAGTTGAAATATTTAATTAATCTTCTATTCCAGCGGTTTCCAACCTACGGGCCGTGGATAGTGTATAAGTGGACCGCGGAAAGCTAGTCAAAAGTCGAAGTCAGGGGAAATTCAAGTGTTGTCACTTGTCAAAGTAAACGCTCTCCTCCCAACTATTCTATACACGAGTTTGGCCTCGACTCAATTGCCGTTTGTCAGTGATTATGAATTGAGAGGGTTACCGTCTTCCCCCGCAGCTGCCTTAACTTCAGTTTCCGACCTTCTGGTAAGTAAAATGTATTCTTACTTTGCTCTAGCTGTTTATCACATTGTACTTTTGTTTTTAATTATTCAGATTTAGTTAGTAGGCCTCAAAATATTTTTTACACAATAGGTTCTTACCATAACCAAAAAGTTTGGTAACCTCTGTTCTATTCTATTATACAGAGGATGTCACCATCATACAAACCATTTAATTATATATAAGGTCCAAATATAAGGAATTAAGGCCACGGCCAGTGTATTTAAGTCACCCTGTAAAATTTATTATCCTGTATTTTCCGAAATTAAATATATGTGTCCGAAAAACCTTTTAACAATTTTTATTAAAAATTATTTGCAATAGATTAATGGAAAATTATTTTTAAAATATTAGTTCTCACCCTCAACATGTAACAATGACATCTTTCTCGTATACAAAGACAAAAAAAAATATTGTAAAAGTCAGTAATTCAACTTCGAGATTGGGATGAATCTTGACTTTTTAGACCGCTTTCAGTGTGGAATCACATTTTTGGAATTATTTCTGTCTGTTAACATGTTGCTCAAATCGCAACAAGTTAGAGAGAACTTGGAATTTAGCGTATATATATATATATATATATCTATATATATAAGAATTTTTAACAGAAGTTTGTTTGTCTTAATAACAAGAAATTAACAAGTTTGAGCAGAATCTGTAAACTGATTGTCCGTCTGTCTTGACATCAAAATTGCTGCCTTACATCAATATTAGACTCATTTGGCTCAAGGGAAGAGGTCTAAAATCCACACACCATTCTCTTCACTATGCTGCGAAAACTTATCAGAAGACGCATCATATTCTGTAAACAAATGAAAAGACTGACAAACTGAACACTTTCGTTGGTTCATTATGAAGGTGGATCAATAAAAAGTTCACAAGAAGCATTATTCCAAAACAATGTCTTCTGGAGCATTTTTTCTCTGGTTTTATATGTTTCTAGTGGTTCAAGCGTAGTTGTTGACCAACTTCATTAAATTTCAGTCGAGATTCATTGGAAATTCATTGAAGCGAGAAGCTTAATACGCTTCTTATGGCTTTAGACAATTTCTATATCTGAAATTCACTGTCAAATCGTTGAAGTTTATGAAGAGAAAGCAGTGGGCATGCAACATGTCATTGAAAGATGTCACTCTTCTGAATAGGGCTGAGAGGCATTGTCTGCCAGTCCCAATACTGCCCAGAAAATTCAAAGATTTTACACAAAGCTTCAACTGAGAAGTGTGGTACCATCCCCCCATATCAGCCCGATTTTGTTCTTAGTGATTATCTTTTCCCACAAATGAAAGATCACTTGTGAGTAGCAAGGTTATCTTCAGAAAATAGCTGTCAAGAAATGCTAAATGAACTAGGACAAGATTTCTACGAAGTCGGAATGAGTAACTGCGGTCTTTGTTGATATCATTGTTGATACTATTTGCATTTTATGCCTTCTTTCACTTCATAATTTTTTACTAGACAATGTGTCCATTTTTCATCTTATGAATTTTATCCAGTCTTTAGATCCAAAGTTCTTTCGACGAAGAATTTTCATCCTTAATAGGTAATTTATCACCACCACGGGTTTTATTAAGAAACCTGCTGCTCTTCCTATTATGCGATGTAGTTCCAAAACATTCCAGAAAGTACTTTGAAAACAGCAGTTTTTTCCCCTTGCGCTTCAGCTTGCACTTGGTTCGCTTCTACGAATCAGCACTATTATCAGGTATCTAATTCACGCAACAGTTAGAAGAAGGCTTTCTTATTCCACAGCAGATGTACATTTGGAATCACCTTTCTGCTGCGAGTTTTAAACTGATTAACAGTGTTGAAACGAGTTTCTTACTCCGAGCACAAAAGGAGTTGGTGGCTGTTAATGGTTACTTCGGCACCGAAGCGGAAGAAAAACGACTGTTAGAAACACCAGGCGGGAATCGTGACTGTGCAACTAAATTTGATCATTCGCAGCTTTGACCACTACAAGTTTATTGCTATGTGCATGTGTTTCTAAAACTCGGAATCATAAAAGGTGAGCTGTGTAGAATATAATTGAAAATGTTTTGTAGTTTGTGAAGATTACTAATTTTTTACATTTATTTTCGCACGAAGTGTAATATCCTGTTTAGAACTTTATTATTTTCTTGTCTTATTTTAGATGATCCTTTAAGCGATTGAACACATTCTTGAATCATAAATCTCGCCTTACTTTCATTTTTGATTACTTCTGTTTTGGGTAAGTTTTTTTCTCTTTAAAATTCGAAGCAGGAAGCTTCTGAACTTTAAGAAGAATTTATGGATTATTTAGAAAGAACGAAAATTTTCTAAGTGTTCAATGAACGAGAAGTAAATAAATTTCTTCTCAGTTTTTGTTGAACTAATTTCAGTACGATTTGATCATTATTCTCTTCTGTAATCTTCTTTCATCTCCCATCTAGACAGACCATGCCAGTTCAAACACACTGAAAAGTTGAATCTTCACATGAAAGTATTATTTTCTCGTAAAAAATTGTTAAAACATAAAAATAACTTACCTATCTAAACTATGTAACGATTAATTGTGGCGGTTATTAAATTTTAACTAGTCAGCCTTTTTAAGGACTCCTTAATTTATCTGCAGTGCTGTACTTTCCTCGATGATGCGTAGCTGCAGTCATGAGATAATAGCCAATTTGAATGTATCTTTTTATACCACTTTTCACTTACTATCATCATACTCAGTATTATCATTTTTCTAACCTTCTTGAATTTCATGTCTTATTCAAAGTATGCTTTAAAAATATTCGTTCTTCATTGTTTTGCAACAAACGTGCCGATTACCTGTAAGAATGAAAATGGGAAGGCTTGCACCTTTAGCAACTTATTAGTAACAGAATGAATTAATTTCATCGTACAAATTTTAAAATTTTAAGAAATAACGTATTGTTTATCAAAATACTCAGCCTTAAATCTGATGGTCTTAAGATTTCTAAAGATTCACCTCTCTGAACCCTCTCATTCAATATATGTTAAACAATTTTATTTAACATCCCTTCTTTCATGTTTGTAAAAATGGCATTTGTAACGGATTTTTGAACCACTTTCAGGTAAAGTTTTGAAACTTTAAGCAGTGCTGTATTCTCTATGACAGTACGCTGTTTTAGCATTTTCAGAACTTAATTATCAATTAAGCTATTAATATAATTAAATTTTTATTCCATACAAGTGACAAGATCTAACCAAATAATTAGTCTTCTATTCAAATGATTTACGATAAGTCTTAAATTCCACTGACTATCTGTCATTCTTTAGGAATGTAAATGGTGCTCCTACTTTATTTTCTAAATTTGAATAAATGTAAACGCTAACTTTTACTCGAAATCAAAATATGCCACAAAATTCCATACAGAAAAAAATGCAACAAAGCTGTAATAATAAAGCTCAAATCTGCACAAATTTTCCTTTTCTTATGTCTTCAGGTAAGAAACGCATATTTTAAAAATTTTCTTAATTTAAGCATCTAAGATCAGAATGGGTATATCCATATATAGTGGGAAAGATCTGTCTTTTCAAATTCGAAAATGACATTTGAGACGTGAACATGTTAAGCTGACAAATACACCTGCGTCCTATTCATTAAATATTTGTGAAGCAAAAAATTCTATTGACATGTGTCATAGCCTCGCATTCTTTAAACTGTTAACTAAAATATTTTTCAAGAGGGCTTGGAAGTCACCTTAGGTCTTGGGGATTGGGTTTCATTGAAAAAAAGTGTTGGTGGTTAAATGGAAGCTTACATAATAATAATCCTTTTTAATTATTAAGTAATTTACATAAAGGAATTGAGTATGTGATATTGATAATATTGTTATACTTGGAAACTCGTCCAGTTACATTTTTGAAGGGAAGTGAATTTTGCATTTCTTGATTTTTAATTTTCTGAAAATTTATATTATTAATGGAAGTAAAAAAATATGACACTCCTGGATATTTACAAAATCTATTGAAATATACTAATGCTTTAATGCATGCTTAAAATAAAAAATGGTTTGATTGATTTAACCAGAAATATTGTTTATTATTTTTTAGAATTCTCATTTTTCAATTTCCAGCATTATGTAGTTTTTATATACTTTAGATATTTTTGAATCTGAACTTCTCTACTTATTTCCTTCTCAACAATAGCTCCATATCCCTAAACTTTATAACTTCTTGGAATTTTTCAAATTGAACTTGGGCAACAAGTAGATATTCATTTTTGTAAATCTGTAGAAGATATGTTAGAAATTTTGAAGAATGTATTAAACATATAAATATAAAATATCCCTATTTGCATACTTATAAAATTTATAGTTTTTTAATTTAAATTTATTTCAAGAAAAAGAGCCTAAATTATAAATTCTGTATTTGATAATATTCCTTCGAATAAAAATATTTATGTATAGTTACTTCCGCAATGGTCATTGTCAATATGTAGAATTCCATGAAGATACATAAAGTCAATCTGGAATTATAGCCCATGCATTAATGTATCAATCACTAATTTATTTAGTAGCAATTATTTTTGATGGCAAGTGCATTCGCTTATTTATTTTTTTTTTGTTCATTAAGTAGCCAACATCAATAACATCATAACGTAGAAAAATATTTTCATTGTTGTAATTTCATATAAAATTAAGGATGGGAAAATTTAGTCTAAGAATATAATTTTCTAGATCCTGAAATCCTTCGTCCTGAATGCCTATAGACAGTTTTTTGCGATTATCCACTTAGTTTCTCATTTTACAAAACGTCTTTGATTGTTATGATATAATGTATGTTCCCTTCTAATAACATTTTATAGTTTTATAAATCTTATTATCATAATTCATACTTCAGTGATAAGATAAACCAAAGATCACCTTGTATGATATATGAAACTAATTGTTTCCCGAGCAACTTTTACCACACTATCAGAAAATTGAAAATTTTATTTTTACTTCATTATAAGTTTTTCGAGGGTAAAAATACGTTTAGAGAACGTCAGGTAAGCCTAACCTAATGTGGATCCACATAGCCATTCTTTGTTGCATTACTTTCTCGCATGCGAAATATACTTAAAGAAATTATTATAATCGATAAAATATTGTAACTCTAAGATTTCAACATTTTTTTTATGCTTTTTACCTCCTTGAGCTCGAAAACAACCCTGTGTTTGGTTATCTTTTCGTGCGTGTCCGTGGGCATATGAATAAGATAACTTAAAAAACTCAATGAGCTACGTGGATGAAATTTGTCATATGATCCTTACACAAGAATTGTGAATCTGCGTCAAACTTTATATCAGATCCATCCACCAGTAAAAGGCACCTTATCTAAGTAAGTTATGAAAATATTAAAATAATATATTGTTATCGAGAACACTCAAATACACAGAATTTCAAAAATATAGCACATAAGGAACAACGGAAAAATCGATAATAAAACTCCATCAATACAAACATGAAATAAGTCAAGTCAAAAAGTGCATAAAATTATAAATAGAAGTACCATAATTAAAATGATTTTTTGTAAACAGGTGATTTGCTATTTATATGTTTAAAAGAAACATGTGGATGTGAACATTGAATGAAAAATATATTTTTAAGTAATGTATTTATTTACAAGGGTGTAACCATAGACATCTGAAGGAAATGTTATATTTTTCTGATGCGATGCGTTTTTCAAATGCTCTATTACAATAAGTTCAATGTAAGTTTTAATTTATTCTCTGTACAAAGACTATTAAATTAGGGAAATTCAGCAGGGTATTCAATTGAACACATGAAAATGTTTTTTTTCTTTTTACTCTAGATTTTACATTGCTTCCCGCTTTCCTGTATCTGGGATTCTTCATAATCATCTTTTTATATGTTCCATTTTGATTCCATACATAGTAGACCGAGAGAATTCTCCATTAGTGTTTCTAATATATTCACATATTCACACACATGCCATTTATAATAATAAATCCTTTTTACTGCAATAATAAATTGCTCTATAAGTTCATCCAAATTTTAAAACAAATAGTTTCAAAGGGAATCATAATAAGTTCAAGAACACTGTATAGATGTTTTTTTTGTGATAATTGAGATTCTCCAATCTGTTTTGATTTAATTTATTTTTTTACCTCTGTTCCTTTCAGTATTCTTTCGTTTTAAAATATGTTCTACTTAGAATTTGTTGAATGCTGCAATAGTAATTATTTATTTGAATTCTATTCGTTTAAAGATCATTTTATCATTCCATACCGTTATGCCGTTATCGAATTTATTTAAAATTAAATTGCTAGTGATTTGTCGTCATTTAACTTAAAATCAAAAACTTTTTAAGTAGTTAAGTAATTTATGTGCAAATCATGAATTTAGTATCAAATGATAAATGAAAAATTTTTAAGAACTTTTATTCCGGCGACAGTTTTTATTCAAAAGTCACTTAATATTTTACTCTCAATACATTCTATCTGTTTCCCATGCTTTAACTAATGAAAAAATAACACTGACATATTTAATATTCTAAATTTTAGGAGTGATATCTACATTGAAGTATCATATTTGACATGAAAATACTGGTGCAAACTTCTGTCGAAAAACGTATCATAAATCCAAAAACATTACTACGATTATTAGAATAAAGCACTGTAGTCAGTGATAAATTACCAATTTTAGAGATAATCTTATTTGAAAAATCGACTCCAAAAAATCAAGTTATCGTGTTTACAAAACCAATGATTGATTATTATAGTTGATACTGTGTAAACGAACACAGAAACGGCGCGAACATTTAAAAAATCTCTGATTATCCACATGAACTATTATTCAAATTGTCGAAAATATTTCTGTCCTAGATCGCGATAATAACCAAGTCGAGTATCAAAAATAAACCCTCATCCATTCCACTGCAATGGTCATTATTCATGTTTTTGGACGTTTAATTAACGTTCGATGAAGCCTCTGGCCAGTAGCGCGTTTAACAAAGTGCACATAAAAGAGCCAGATTACGATAATTCCGCATGATTTATGTTTTGGGTAACACCCGAGCTCGGTGGAAAGAAAGAGGGAAAAAATGGGAGCAACAAAAAACAATTATTTCCCCTCGTGCTTTATTACTCTCATAGTTGAAGTGCAGAGGACCAAATTTCAACAAATGGCTCGAATGCTGTGAAAAGGGAGAATTCAATTTCTCATGTGTGTCGCTTCTGCTTGTAAAAACAGTGGTTGGACAGTCATAATTTTGGAGATGCATTGGATGGGAACGGTCATCACTCTCGCTCCCGGGACCTTCTACTAAAAAAGAATTCTAAGCTTCAGATCAATTGGAGAATCATGTTTTGTAATTAAAAGGGAATCGCCTACACCTAATTTTTATATCAAAATTTAGTTCATGAATTATGTGTTCGAAAAATTATTTCTACACAATTTTATTAAACTTGCTATGCTTCATTTTTGTGATGATGGAATTTAGTAATCGATCGTTTAATTCTTTCTTATTACACGCTCTTATTTAACTAGACTTACTTCTTGTTTGCTAGGAAGGAAGTTTTAATTCCATTTTACACTCTCTTCCTGACACACTAGAGTTTTAAAATTTTGTGCATTTGTGTGTTCTAGTTACAACACACTATTCTAATATTTGCAGATATTAATTATCATTTAATCGATTAATTTAAATAACTTTTGATTTAATATGTGTGGTACCGCCTAGCTGTGAATTGCCAAAAACAATGATTTCAAGATTAGATAATATTTTAATAACGAATTATAAATTAATGTCCAAAACGTGCAAAATAATTAAAATGAAAATATCTAAAAACAGTTCTTATTTGACTTAATATTATTATATATTTAATTTAATCTCGTATATTAAATTTAAAATATAACCTGGAGTTTTACTAAAGATTTGAAATCTTAACACATTATACAATTTTAATTAATTATGCATTAATCCATATTGTGAAACATTTATTTTTTTCTTTTAGCGTTTGATTTAAGAGCCCGTTTTTTAAAGAATCAGGCAGACTTGGATAGTTGACATTTTTGATTTTGTTGAAATTTTCAGGATATGTTCTTCATGTAAAACTATTAAACAGGTGTTTTTTATTTTTTTCCAAAAATTTTTTTTTCCTATAGTTTTGGGGGTCCAAAATTGAAGATCGTCCATTATTTTAAGAAAAACATACCATTTTACATAAGTCAATACTTTTTGTACCAGGAGTGAACCATGGCATTGGCAATTATTCTGCGTTCTACTGCTTCCACATGACTTTTACGGCATAAAGATTTATGATTGACTCTTTGAACAAAGGCCAAAGGTCATTCAAAATTCTACGAAAAAAGGCTTTTTTCTGAAACTTTGACCATCAAAATCTTCTTGTGCCAACAGTGAACCACAAAGGTATATATTTCAAAGAATACATACTAATGAGAAATACCGAAAAAGGGCAAGATATGTGTGGTTGACTTTTGGGGTACAGATATATTTGACCTTGAAATTGCGAAAAACACAAAATTGCATGAATTTGGAGGTCATTCACTGCTTGTGCCAAGAGTGACCAGGTATGAAATTAGCTGGAAAAGAAGCCTTAAGTATAGGAGAAATAAAATCAATTCACAGATCTATGGTAACTTTTTCAATTTTTATATAATGCGGCTCTATACTTTGTGCTGAACATGTGTTTTCTGGCACTTGTTAAAAAATGTCGATTGCATTTATTTAATATTTATTACTATTTCATGTAAAAATATTGCATTAAAATTTCTTTAACTAACTAAATTTCTCTCTGACCATAATTCCAGCTAATTTCATACCTGGTCACTCTTGGTACAAGCAGTGAATGACCTCTAAAATCATGCAATTTTGTGTTTTTCGCAATTTCAAGGTCAAATATTTCTTTACCCCAAAAGTCAACCACACATATCTTGCCCTTTTTCGGTATTTCTCATTAGTATGTATTCTTTGAAATATATACCTTTGTGGTTCACTGTTGGTACAAGAAGATTCTGACGGTAAAAGTTTCAGAAAAAAGCCTTTTTTCGTAGAATTTTGAATGACCTTTGGCCTTTGTTCAAAGAGTCAACCATAAATCTTTATGCCGTAAAAGTCAGTGTGGAAGTAGTAGAACGCAGAATAATTGCCAATGCCATGGTTCACTCCTGGTACAAAAAGTATTGCCTTATGTAAAATGGTATGTTTTTCTTAAAATAATGGACGATCTTCAATTTTGGACCCCCAAAACTATAGGAAAAAAATTTTTTTTTGGAAAAATAAAAAAACACGTGTCGAATAATTTTACATGAAGAACATATTCTGAAAATTTCAACAAAATCAAAAATGTCAACTATCCAAGACTGCCCGATTTGCCTGACTTTTAAAAAAACTGGCTCTTAATAACAAAAAATTGTATTAGACAACAATTCACAAGTATTTCAGTTTGCTTTCCGACTGACGCTGTAGAAGTTCATTACCAGTAAAAATGTATTTATCTTACGTAACAGTAATCATCCTTGTTGCGTTAGAATTAATATCATTTGCTAGCCACGCTAGCCTATTTTCTCCAACTACGCTATACTGATGTTTTAATTTGTTGTTTTCACGCTTTTTTGATGATAAACAGAGTAGTAAGAATCGCTAACAAATCCATATTTTGCTTATGTTGGCTATTTTAAAAGGTGTAACTAAAGCTGCTGCTGGTGGTGGTTTTATTGAAATTTGGTCTAGATGAGACCTAACTTAGCCCATGTGGAAGACTGATGTTAAAATAAGGAATATTCTGTTGGTTAAAAACATTCCAAATGAACATGAAGACAAAAAAATTATTCCTGAAAAAAACTGTAGCAAAAGAACAAAGAACCCATTCAAGCATACGTTATCAAGGGTTACATGCTCGACATGAATTCAAAAGAACTTGGGAAATTTTTCTGTAAGAATCTTGACTTTCGTCAAAGGAAGTCTCTTGTAACCCGAATGCTACAGTGTTTTCTTGTTGAACTTCTTTGTCTTTATGCTCATTTGTAATGCTTTTGTCTACCTTTGCTTTTCATATGCAGCGGCATATTGCGCGCTACAAAAACATTGTAATATTTTTTGAATTTGTTTGAATTGTCAATTGCATCTTTTATTTGATTTCAATCTTTATATTCTGTTGGTTAAAGCGACCCGAGCATCTAAGATAGCATCTGAGGGAGAAGTTTAAAGTAGCTTCCATAGGCTTCTGGAGGACTTTCAGGTGAAGCTAACTCATATTTTTTCCCTCTTGGCAGATTATCTGGATTCATTCATCCAACCAACCAGACGAATCAACTCAGTTTTTAGAGCTTTAATCCTCCTGATCGCAAGTTCGTGCGTTTTATTCCATGTCTAAAGACCAATCTCTGGCTAGAGGTGTGGTGGTAGAGATGTTTTATGCGTTATAAGTGAAAGTTATGTAAGAAGTAATATGAAGGAAGCAACATAAATTGTACTTTAAACTGTGGCTCCCATCATTATCCGATTGTCTTTTATTGCTCTTATATCTCAAATTCTTCTTTTTGTTTTCTGAATTTATACTTGAACCTGTCAGGATTGTTTGATTAACTGTTCTCTTCTTAATTAACAACGGTTAATTAAGATGAGAACAGTTACATAAGAGAACCCATATCCTTATCCCTTTCGCCATGCTTCTTATCCATGCTATGCCTTAACCTATCAGGGCATAAGAAAGTAAGTTCAAGATTTGTAATTTCAAAGAAACTTAAAATATTATTATATCGGTTGTACATCCTCTTAACTTTTAAATTCCAACGACATTTTTACTCTTTAAATTGCTGTGACATATTTTAAACTTTTTATAATTATTTTGTATATCTAATATCCAATGAAAAATAAAATTAAGAATACTTCGTTCTTTGCTAGAGTTTAAGGTAAGCTATAATGCAATATTTTAGAAGATACAAGGATGGATCCAAAAACAGATTAAAAGGGGAATTAAAAAAGTATTTATTAGCAATAGACAAAAATACAAAATGAAATTAATAGGCATATACTTGCCGATCACTTTCCCACATAACCAACCAAATCTATTTAGGCAATTATCTGATCGCCGGTCCAACTTGTTTAACCCGGCTTGGTAGAAATCACGTCCCTGCCCATTGAGCTAGTTCTAGGCAGCAGTTTTTACATCACTGTTTGAAGAGAACCTTGTTCCGGATAAGTGTTTGGAACCCAGATTGGGTGCCAAATCTGGGTTGTATGGGGGTCGGTTCCAGAATTCTCACTTGAACTTTTGCAGCAATTATTGAGTTTTGCGAGCATTATGAGTATTGTCATGCAGGAGTATGACAACATGCTAGGACGTTTGCGCCGATGGCGCCGTGACTATTTCCTTTTTCCGAAATTGAATGAACATTTATCTGGAACAAGGTTATCTTCAGACAGTGATGTGAAAACAGCTGCCAGGAATTAGCTGAATGGGCAGAGACGTGATTTCTACCAAGCCGGATTAAGCAAGTTGGTCCTGCGTTCATATAAATCCCTAAATAGATTTGGTGATATACCGAAATACGAAACGAGCATGGATAAAAAAAAGATTACAAGGGTATTAAAAAATTGTTTATTAACATTAGACAGAAAACACAGAAGGGAATTAAGAGGCATACATGACGATATATTAAAAAGTTATCGTCATGTATACCTCTTAATTCCATTCTGTGTTTTCTGTCTAATGTTAATAAACAATTTTTTATTACCCTTGTAATCTTTTTTTTTTATCCATGCTCTTTTTTTATTTCGGGTATGATAATAAATTAACTAAATTATTAGTTTCTGGTTTTTTAAAACTATTACAGATATTTTTGAGAAAAATGATGCATCTTACTTAGAAAATATTATAATGGTTTGTACATTTATAAAACATAGCGTGTAAAAATATTGTACACAAAAAAACCAAACTCATTTACACAGTTCTACGAGTCAATACAACCACAAATATCTAAGTTAGATTCTTTAAAATGCCCTGTTTCAAATTTTCAAAAAGAAACACCAGCGTCTCACTCCCAGCAACATAATTCCTTTTTCTTAAAATGCATACTTCTGCCTCATTTGTCTCCTGGGTTTGAAGTAACTTCAGCCTAATTGGATTCATCTTTAACTGGAGAAAATATTCCTGAGCAAAATGTAATTTCCGGAATAATATAGGAATACGTTCTCTCCTTGCCGTTTCCGGAGCACTGGTGTCCCATTAAAAGAGGAGGAAAAACGCTGAGAAATACCCTTGCCCAGAGGGGAGGGTGGCTGGGAGTTCTGCTTCCCCTCACATTTTGGAGGTGTGATAGATACCTTGGAGGCTTTTTTATAGCTTTCTTCTTGCAACGTCACACATCCAGCCCGCTAGAAGTAAAAATTGATCGATTGAGAATTTCCTTTTCCGCTCATGCATTTCAGCGTTAAGGATCTCGTTGGATAGAGGAAGGCAGGGGAAAAATTGTGACATAATGATAAGAGTAAGAGCAGATAAAGTCCTCTCTTTATCACGTCGTCGTTTTAAAGAGCATTTGTTAGAGCTGTTAAGTCGTTGGAGGAATGATTTCAGGGAATCGTATATGCATATATATTTGCTTGATTATGTTTTTGTATGTAATGCTGTTTAGTTTTATTAAAATTTCGTTTTGGTGAAAATTAAGCTCAAGTAAAACTAAATGGTAATCATCGGCCGTTTATTTTATTTATTTGCCGACTGTAAGTGGCTAGCTCGAGTTCACTTTCATACGCACACACTATCAAATTAAAGAAAATAAGTATGGTTTCTTCGATTACAGGGACCTAATAAATTAACGCCATAGTTAAGTAAATGTTAAAAATTGCCTAGAAGAAAGAAAGTAGAATATTCTTGAATGAAAAGAATTAAAATTTATTCATTAGAAATTTATTTTTAGATTTATACCTTGTAGATTTAATGATTTTGTCGGATAGAGGAAGGCAGGGGAAAATTGTGACATAATGATAAAAGTAAGAACAGATAAATCCCTCTCTTATCGTTTTAAAGAGCATTTGTTAGAGCTGTTAAGTCGTTGGAGGAATGATTTCAGGGAATCGTATATGCATATATATTTACTTGATTATGTTTTTGTATATAGTGCTGTTTAGTTTTGTTAAAATTTTGTTCTGGTAAAAACTAAGCTCAAATAAATCTAAATTGTAACCATCGACCGTTTATGTTATTTATTTGCCGACTGTAAGTCGCTAACTCGCTTTCGCTTTCATGTGTACACACTATTAAATAAAAGAAGATAAATATGGCTTCTTCCATTACAGGGACCTAATAAATTAACGCCATTGTTAAGGAGATGTTAAAAATTCCCTAGAGAAAGAAAGTATAATATTCTTGAATGAAAAGAACTAAAATGTATTCATTGGAAATTTACTTTTAGATTCATACAATGTAGATTTAAGGATTTAGATTTTGCTACATAGAGGAAGGCAGGGGGAAAATTGTGACATAATGATAAATGTAAGAGCAGATAAAGTCCTCTCTTTATCATGTCGTAGTTTTAAAGAGCATTTGTAAGAGCTGTTAAGAGGTTGGAGGGATGATTTCAGGTAATCGTTTATGCGTATGTATTTGCTTGGTTATGTTTCTGCGTGTAGTGCTGCTTAGTTTTATTAAAATTCGGTTTGTGCAAAAACTAAGCTCGAGTGAAACTAAATGGTAATCATCAGCCGTTTATTTTATTTATTTGGCGATTGTAAGTGGTTAACTCGGGTTTGCTTTAACAGTGCTAAGTTAAATAAAAGGAAATAAATACAGTTTCTTTAATTACAGGGATATAATAAATTAACGCCATTGTTAGGGAGATGTTAAAAATGAGTATAGGAAAAAGAAAGAATATTCTTAAATGAAGGGGATAAAAAGTAATTGATTGAAAATTTACTTTTAGATTCATACCTTCTAGTGTTGAGGATCTGGTTGGACAGAGAACTGTAGAAGATTAATTGTGAGATAATGACAAGAGTAAGAGCAGATAAAATCCTCTCTTTCTCTCTTCGTCGTCTTAATGAGCGTTCATGAGAGCTGCTGAGATGCTGGAGGGATAATTTCAGGGAATCGTATTTGCATATATTTTTGCTTGAGTATGATTACCCGGATTTATTATATGTTGTAATACTTAGTTTCATTGAAATTTCAATTTTGAATAAACTAAACTGACGTTCTAAATGGTAATTATTATCCTTTGTTTGTTTCATTTATTCATCAGATATAACTGGTCATCCTATCTCCGTTTTTATGCACACATAATGCTAAAGTTAAGTGAAAAAATTAATATGATTCCTTATATTAAAATGCCATAAATACTTAATGCTATTGTTGGGAGATGTTAAAAATGACTCAAAAAATGAAGAATATTGTTGCAAAGATGTAATGTCGCTTTCCTGCCTCGCTAGTTTTATAGTTGGGGAGGGAGTTTTACAGGGGTAAGTATGGAGTGAGGGCATCGGCCATTCCGGGACCCCTGACCTTAGCGACGAACTTGTCGACTTAGCCACAAATTTGGCGACCTTGGCGACAAATAGATGATTCCAGAAAATGCGACCCTTTTCTCTATATATCTATTAGGAAAGGGAAATAAATACGCTTGAACGAGAAAACTCCATGTGACGTCACGGCCTGGCGGAGAGAGTATATAAGGACCGCGTTTGGATCGGAGGGAGCAGTATTAATCCACTGGAACGACTTTAGAGCTTCGTCTGCAGTGTGAGCTAAGAAGCAGGTGAGTTGAGCGCTACTGAAAGTGCTGTTATTGTCGTTATTAGTTATTTGTTGACTGTTTGTGTTGCTAAATATCAAAGTGCTGAACTGTTAGTACCTGTGAATTGTTGTCTGTTTATATTGCTAATCAGTGCAAGAACTATTGTTTCCAGTACCTGTGCTACGTGTTTTCCTGCATATTTGTGAATAAACCTTCATTCTCCATTATCCTGCGTGTTGGACTGTTTCCACCAGACACCCACAGAAAGATTTATGTAACAATATAAATAGTCTTGAATAAAGGGAATAAGGAGTAATCCATTAAGAATCTAATTTTTTAAATATTTTTCTCTATGAATAAGCAACTAATCAATAAACTCTCATAAATTACTGAAACTTGTTCCAAATTTATGAAAAAACGTTTGTTACAGCGTAGGCACACCGAACTACTTATACAATGTTTCAAAATACACTTTATCTCTGCACAAAATCTTGTTTTTGTCGCAGCATAGCAATAAAAAAATTAGCTTGCATTATATGAAAGGAAAATAAACATGACAACATGACTTTGTCAACAAATCTCATTACTTCATGAGTTATTGATCTGGATGAACATAGAAGAAATATTTGACATGTTCACAAAAATTTGAGCCCATATGGTCTACTCATGATCACGTCTTTACTTTACACGATATTCGAAAGAATTCATTTAACTAATTGAAGAATAACTTCTATTACTTAAACTGCAAATGCCAAACTTCTATTAACCCTATGGAACCCAGAGTGCTTTGAAATCTAGTTCTTTTAAAACCCAGAACGGCCGAGGGAAGAAATGAAAGTAGATAGACATTTCCCTCCTTCTGGTAAGCAAGTCGTCATTTGCGTCGTGGGGGTACATTTATCGTCCCCTTTATGGTATCAAAACCCTTGTTGACTATATAGGGATCGTTTACAAATTGTGATAACACTATATTTTCAGTAAACGATTTTCTAAAAGTTTTTTTTTTACCGTTGTATATGATTATAACAGTAAAAGTAAAATTTGATGCGATAATATAATTTTAAATTTTAATGAGTCATTGCTGCGTCAGAAAAATTTGATCATTTAAGAGTTCCCAATATTTTTTATTTCAAGAGTTTACTCATCGAGATAACTCACTGTAATCACGCTATATATTATATTTATTAAAACTTAAGGGAATATTGATTTATTTAATTATATAGAAATTTATTTCCAGAGCAAATTGATCAGATTTGTTTATTAGCATCTAAAATAGAAAAAAGTTCCATACTTGGAAACTATCATTAAGATAAACGTAGGCACATGAATAGCAAAGTTATTTCCAGAGTAAATAAACCAAAATTTTCTAAAAATTTCAGAATTTAAAATTACAAAACAGAACAAGAGGCTATACAGGATAGAGAATATTTACTTGGACATAATATTCTCTTTTTAGGTGACACTTACTATTTATAAATATTTTTGGTATACTGCTAAAGGTCAAAACCTGTCATTTGCCTTCCAAATGCCTTTTGAAAGCACACAATTGTTATTAAACACAAAATATAAATGCTACGAAGAAAAGAAGAATGTCGAATTTTAATGAATGTAACAATCAAACCCTGGGTTTCTAATCAACGGGAACTTTTAATTACGTTTTTTTTTAAAAAAAAATTACGTTTTTTTACTTAAACATTACACTGAATATATAATATCTGCCAATCTTCAAATGATCTGTAAGATTTTTTAAAAGGACGAATATTAAACTTATTGTATTCATAATTTTAAAAAATTATTAAAGTATTGATAGGAAAAATATTAAGCTTTGAAAAATACTTTATATTGTTACAAATACAGTTTACTAAACAAATCAATGCATTTTATATTTGATTTGTAAGATGTTTTAAAGTAGAAATAATTAATTAATTGCATGCATAATTAAGACTTTAAAATACTGGTTGGAAAAGACATGTAACAAACGCAGTTTTTATAAAAAAAATCAGAACATTTTATTTAGCCACTTTCCGATATTTTGTTTTATACTAATGTACATTAAAAAAATTTTCCTTTCTGAAATTTATCAAATCTAAATCGGATTCATCAGTATCATCAAGCAATATCTTATTCAATTATTCCTGAGATAAAGCTTTCCGATATTCAGGCATTTTAGCAAGAAATTTTAGAAGTTAGCAAGCAGAAAACTTAATGTAAATTAAGCATCTGCCTCGAACACTTACTGGAGAAATCAATCAAGAGTGACAGTGGGAGGGGAAACAACCATTGTTAAAAAGACAAGATTGCTCCGCACCGTTTACGGATCCTTTTGAAAAAGGGGGAGGAAACAAGTATGCGACAATTCGGGCGCTGGGCCGTTTTCTGGCAGTTTGCATGACGGGCCGCTAAAGTCGTTGTGGCAGCCAGAGGGTTTTAAAAGAGAACCAAAACAAAAATAAAAACAAATTATGTTCACTAGCTGTAATTTCTGTCCACCATAAATTCATAAAAATTGTTATGATCTCACAGTGTGTTAACATCCCACTGAGACTATATATTAATAATGACACTGAATTTTATTAATCTAAATAGAAAAAAAACCACGCAATCATTAAGAAAATGCATTTGGAATTAATCTTTAGAAATTCTGAAATTTTGTAAGTAAATTTAGTCCTAATGAGTTTAATTTGTGCATTTAATCTCAAATGACTCTCAAATTTAATCCTACTGAGTTCAATTTATGCATTTAAGCTTAAATAACTCTCAAGGTGATGGTTTCTTTGCTTCAAAAGTCAGTAAAATACAATTTTATGTAAATATTTGCTAGACATGTTGTTATTTTTCGTTACTTTTGTTTAAGGAAAAATTCTTTATTTTTCTGACCCGGTTTTCAGCTTGCAAAAGATTTAATTCTTTTAAATTTTTAAAATTACTTTGATTTATTTTTACCTTGTGTTATAGAATTTCACGAAAGTGAATAAAAATCAAGCTACAAAAAGAAACTAAGTAGCGGCTCCATAGCTTGGAAATTACTGAAAAATAAGTTATTTTCCCAAATAAATCTTCTTAAAAGTATAATAACGCCAATACTTATTTCTTTAATAAATAAAATTTACTTTTCTCTAAAATACTCTGGGAATACATTTTAGTTTAGTTTTCAAACATCATCAAATGAACAACAATCTTCCTACAGTAATGGTTTATTTGACCGAAGAAGAGCAATGGTCAAGACAGTGGCAGATCATAGAAAGAATACTCAAGATTTGACAGCCAGTCTATTGTTTGTTTGATTGTTTTGTGGCACAAGAGCCAGTCTAATGAAGTACTTTGTTTAAACTTCAAGAACAGATCCTATTTCTCATAAATAATTAATACTGCTTTATTATCATTAATGTCAAAAAAATGAGAATCACGCAGAGATAGTTGAAAAATGTCGGTATTTTTTTCTTTCCAACAATCATACGATTTTAAAGGAGTTTTCAGGATTTATTTTCAGACAGGTAATATGTATTAACATTTTTGAGCTTAAAATGTTATCAACTGTGAGCAAATTTAAAATGTGTAAGTCAATTAATTCAACATTATCAATTTCATTTTACCTCATATTGTTTTTTATACGACTCTAATGCCTAGGAAACGAAAAGTATAATAAAGATTTCGCAATGTAAAATTGATACGATAACCTGAAAACATTCAGTTTTCTATCCATGAATTATATTAAAAGTTCATGGCAGGGTGTACACTGGAACTGCAAATTTACAACATTATTTATAACTATTACAAAATAACATTTTATAACACTAGCAAGAATTTACATGTTGAAAGTTCAGAGATTTAAAGTAACTACATAATAAATCATTCGTTAAAACATTGTAATCGTAATTACAGGGTAAAAATAAAATCGCCCCATGGAAAAAAGATATGTCGGAGAATAAGAGAGAAACCTCTCGTTCTGCCAAAGCTTCTGTTCCAAATTGCGAAAAAAAAATGTAGTACTCATCTATACATACGAGGTAACAAAGTGGTAACAAGTGCTTATTTCTGTAACCATAACGGTTTAAGTAATACAGCTATTTTCAATTCGTAAATCGTTAATGGCGTTAAGCCAAGCGGTGGAATTTTATAGCAGGGCATCCAATGGAATTGCAGATTTACAGCAGAACCTGTACTTATTTCAGAATTTTTTCATAACAATTACAAGGTTTTGTATAGTAAAAGTTTGAACATCTAACATAAATAAATAACAAATCATTTGTTAACACATATAGTGAGCACAATTTTATTATAAAAAAATATTGTGCAATTCAAAAAAGCAAAAGTGGGAGGATAAAAAAAGAAATATCTCATTCTGCAATAACTTTTGCTCCAAACTTGTAGAAATAAAACTAAATGCTCATCGTGAACTGACGATCAACAACGGAGAATTGTATTTCAGCTAATAGAGCAATACAAAATAATACAGGTCTGTTCAGTTTGAAAATCATTACTGGCACTGAGCCAATCAGTTCTCTCTATCATTTATTTCCGTCAGCCAACATTTTTTTGACTTTCATTTTATTTTTTTTAACGTACATGGAAAAAAAATTCCTACTATGTACCTACAGTATAATTTGCCTTTATTTCCTTTACCAAAAATTCATTATTCATCCATAAACAAATCATTATTCTTAGACGAAAATGAGTTTAGCTTATATCAATTTTTAAGCAACCGCTCTATCTCTACTATTGATAAAGGAGAATGTGGGTGTGTTGGCGCTCTACAGGCCAGACAACTGGATCCAGAGCTACGAAATTTAGCACAAACATACTTTGGAGGTGGGAATGTGCACCTTTGAGCTCTTTTTTTGAAATTTAAATTAGAAATTTAATTAATAAAAAATTGAGCAAAATTTTGCTGTTTTTCTTTAATAACTTTAGAAAATATTACAACACAAAAATGATTTTTACACCATCTCAATGTGCAAAAATTACCGTTTCAATGATATCAATTAAGTTGCAGTACGATGTTTTCTCTATATTTAATAAATTTTAAAATATATTTTTTGGCGTAATTTATAACAATACTTTTCATTGTCGTAACGCAATTCAAACCGTTTTCATTGTTAAAACAAATATTTATTTACGTGTTTCCCTCCCATTGTTGAAAGCTAAGGTAATATTTTAATGTTTACTGATATGTTTTAATCAGCATATTTTCATCCAGCTAATATGCTGCTGGAAGTTTGTCTGCAAATGCATATTTTCAAGAGTAATAAGAGATTGAAAATTATGCCATTGTATGATACATGGCACATACAGTTACTCGACTCCATTAAGGAAATTTATGCAGGCAACGAATAGAATAGGTGGAAGGCTACTGGAAGAACATGGGTTAAATGTCTATCACGATTTGGAATTTAAAATTACTTTGTTAAGAGAACTATGAATAACAAATTATACACAAGAGATTCACTTAAAATTATATTCCCGAAGGCGGCTAGTAAAAAATAATAAGAAATAATACAACACAGAAAATTACATGAGGCTGAAGGACGTCATTAGCACTTGTTGAATTTTGATTTTCTTTTTATATTATTATATTTTTAGATATATTTCAGATTCAATAAAGAGCATTTATCAAACTGTCTTTATAAAAAGGATTTTCGGAGGAATATTGTTGGAATACACCTTTTCTAAAGGTGTATGTTCTTTCTCCAGGGAATTTCTACTAAGTATTGTTCATTTCTGAATTGAAAACAATTGCTTGAAGTGTTAACAGATTTAGCTTGTTTAACATCAAAATTGTTAGCAATAAATTTTGCTAAAATTATTTCATATTTTATCTCATATATTTTAAGAATTTAGAGAAAAATGAATTTAACTGATATAAATTAAATTAAATGTCCACATTTTCAAAGTGATTTTTCTTCAATGCACAGTCAGTCTTTCTAATACTTCCTGATATGAATGCTGCTCCTTACCCAGAAACTAATCTTCCCACATTAAAATCAAAACTGTATGTCTCCCAATAAATATGTATTTGATATATTTATGTAAGTTTCGTTTATGCAGGGGGAAATCTTCATATTAGAATTCGTGCTAAATCAAAGTTTGAAATGTCAACATCAAATTTCAAATACAAATTCAAATTCTCCAGATAAAATTATCTCGAGAACATAAAAGACATAGCTTATTCAAAGATAAGGTTAATGAATTGAGAACAGTTCAGATATGGGTCTACTAATGTTCATTGAACGTTATGATTATTTCGACGTATTTCTAGATATAATGAATCGATTACAATAATTTCGCCTTAAAAATTAACATGAAACATAAAACAAACCAAAATTTAACAGTTTCCACTTTAAACGCGTATATTCTAAATTTATTTGATTATTAAATTGCATTTTTAAAATTGTTTGAATAAAACACAGAAATATTTACATCAGTTGATGGATTTATAAATAAACTAAGATTTACAAAATTTAATAGTGTCCTTTCGACAGACTAGACCAGGAGTTTTCTCAATTTAACATACGGATGAGATTCTAGAAGTGAATCTAAAACTAAAGGTAAAAAAATATATGCCTTTGGCTGTTACTTTAGATTTATTATTAGATGCCAATATGCAATTTTTTTTCAATAAATTCTAATGCAAAAGGTATAGATGAAGCGAACAATCTATTTACCAAGCAGATTCGATTTAACTAAGATTAAAATCAAATTAATTTGAAGTAAATCATTCAAAAAAAATTCAAAATTGTGTTTTAGAAAACTTTGGAAAATTTTAGGTCTATAAGATAAATTCGGATTTTTTAAAGAGATGGAATTCAATAAATTCAAAAAATTGTAGTTCTAGAAATGGTGGAATAAAAATATGATCGCATAAAGTAAAATAAAAATAAAAAAATCTATTAGAATTTGAAGTTTGATTGCATGTTCTAATATACCACTCATATGAAAGTTCACCACTTCAACATGTAGTTCATGTCTAGGAGTCATACATTTTTAAATCTATTGCATCTTCAAGTGTTTTGAGTCTTCTAGTTCCTCTATACACCTTAGTAAATGATATGCGATGTTCTGGGTTTAGGTTTCTTCACCTTAATCACCTTCAGTTTGTTCGATGTATCTGACTTCGAATTCGTGAAAATTTAAAAGAAAAATGAACCTTAAAAGAGAAAATAAATAGATAATCATGCTCTGTTAGATATCCACACCAAGATAAATTTTACGTTGTGGATGATTCGTTCAATATTTTCACTGTGCAGCTCAAAAACATCTTTAACTTGAATTGAACATTCGTTCATTTTTTTCTATAAAAGATGTTTTAACGAGCATTAAAACAGATTCTGCTTCCAAATTTCAATATTTCGTAATTGTTAAAAAAGTAAGAAATGCACAATTGAAATAAAAAAGACGTCAGTTCCCCGTTACATTAATGATATGCTAATTTGAATAATCGCTTTTTTCATTTCAAGCTTTATATGCAACAGTATGTTTTATAATAATAATCTGACAGAAAAATATTTTTTCACAGCAATCAACGGAGAAAGATGTCTGCAAGATGATAAAACACCATGCTATAAAAGTCGCCGTCGGTTGCCAAGAACTTGTTTTCCCCTCAAATGGCTTTTTTTCCGGAAGAGAGACCACGTACCCCTTCCCGAAGCCTTTGTTATAATAAAATTCCTATCCACTTTCATTTCGCATTTATTTCGCCCTTTCCAAATATACAGCCCTACGCGGACCAATACGTCTATCTTATCAGGCGAGCCCTTGCCACGGTTAACGTCAGACGCATTTGCATATTTGTAGACCACAGGGGATACATCTGTCAGTTCTTGTGACCAGCCATGATACGAAGCTAGCCAAGCAGAAACACCGCAGAGCGACAAAACCAGAATTTCATCCCGCTTCAAGATCAGAATGCGCTGACCTGTGATCCCCCATGAGATGTGTCTGAACAACTAGTTACTCCATAAAGCTCATCACATGGTATTAAAGTGTCAGGGAGCGTTGAATTATTCATTTATGAGATGAGAGATAGGACGAAGCAGTTTCGAGTCTGATAAGGAATTTTACCATGTCTCGCGCGTTTGTAATGAAGTTTAGGGAAAGGGCTTTGTTGCTACCTGAGAAACCCATACTCAACCGACTATGCGTGTAATATTTCCATCAGTTTGGTTTATAGGGCTAAAAATAAACTTTCTAATGCTGTTGATGTTCTGAAATGACACTGGCTAAAATTAGTTACTAAATCGAGGGAGGCGAATGTTATTATAAGTTCGTTCATTAAATGAAGTAAATAATCCATAATCTAATATATTGCAAACATGATGGATTATTTAATACTTCCATTAAATTTAAAATTCAATGCGATGACAAGCATTGATGTTGGGGAATCAACTGCGTTAGGCTTTATAGAGAATATTTGGTTTATTAAAATATATTTGTGAATTGGGGATGAGGTGGTGTGAAATGAGTGCAAATGTTAAAGCACCTTTATTGTAAGGTTGAAATACACTTTAAATTATTTAAATTTAAGAGAAATTTTGGTGTTTAGGAAAATATATAATATTACTAGATCTTTTTGAATTTTAAAAGTCATAATTTTCTTAGCACTGCTTACATTACCATGATGTTCTATCTTTCATTAAAAAAAATAATTTGAGAGTGTTACTTCAGAATATGTTTTAAAAATCCATTTCAATGTTACACTAAAATTGAAATTTTTTATAGATTCTATGATAATCATCTTTCCTTAGTAGCGTATCTGGGACGCGATGATCTACTGACGGAGTCTGGGCGTTGATCTAGAGCAGAGAACACTAAACTCAATCACGAATGTGGGCCTGTGGCTACTGAATCTGACTTTCAAGATCAAGAGTTCCAATGTTGGTGAGACCTCGAACTCGAAGCCTGAAGAATGCTGGTTTAGTTGCCGTCCTCATGACCTGACCACGGTTCAGAATTACGAAGTCTATCTGAAATTACTTGAGCAGTTTAAAAGTGGGATAACGAATTAATTACCAATTATTATAATCAACTAGTTAGTAGTTTATCTTTTTTAGCTTTCGTTATATTTTTCCATTTGTCACTCGGATTAAATAGAGTACATAAGAAAGAAGTCTTTAAAGTGTGTAGAATATCAATTTTTATTAAGATATTTTTTGCCGTTTTTAATGATTTATTGAATATTTCTCTTGATAAAATTATTTTGATATTATTTATTTATTTTTGTTGTTGTTTGTATGCTCATTTTCCAAAGATCTGGTTCTTCTCTGGTCCAATGTAAGTAGATATTTATTACTCTTCTCTTTTTCTAAAGATTACAATTAATATATATAACCTTTCCTCTGAGGGATTTTTCAAATTCGGAAAAATTAATTTGGGCTTAATTAAAATTTCCACCATCCTCACCTTCACAACAAAGCACGAATTTTGAGAACAACCAGGTCGAAACGATGATCAACCGACAGTAAAAGCGAATAAAATATGAATATGTATTCTGAACTTCACAACGTTTATATATATCTCAATATTCTTTCATAGAAGGAAAATGTCCAAGCGAAATGAAGAAACAATACATTAAGAATTCTCTGGAACAATGATTAAGAACGCAGGTCTAACAAACATTTACCATAATTCCTTTCAGAATACAAGATCTTTTTCTTTCTTTTTTCAATTCAAATATCTTTTAGTTTTCTGAATCTTTGCGCAAGAAATGGCTATGTGCCTCCAGATGACAGAATAAAGAGCTTAGGACCGTTGAGAGATGGCGTATTGCTTCTTTCTTTGAACGATAATTTTATTGCGAGTCATTAAATCACTTTCCCTCTGATAGTAGTCATAAAGAATACTCCGTTTAACCACGAGGGCATTGGTACAGCTGAACAATGCTTGGAACAACCGCAAATAATAATATGGGTAATGTGAACCACTCATTACTGACATAATTACAAGAATCATATGCGTGGAACCCTCAGAAGATGGTATGTCATCGGCGAAGGAGGGATTTTTAACCAACTAATTCCACTATTCATGTACCACCTGTGAATTGAAAGCTGTCTTATGATAGGTTGCTTGTTTAGTTATATTAAAGTCCGGTTCTGAAGCAATACGAAGGCTATTTCGGGATGGACCCCGTAATTTTGAACCGCAGTCGGATGACTAGGACGGCACCTGAGATGGCACCTCCTCTCCAAACTTCCGCACCACACCAGCGGGAGGACGTTTGACTCCCTAAGTATGATTTAACGGGAAACAGGCCCAATACACGCCGGATCTTCAGTGGAATCGGTTTTCAAACCTGGAACACTCCGGTTCCGAGGCCGATACCTTACAACTAGGGCACTGTCTTATTATAGTTCAACTTCTTATCCTCGATCCTTGAGATATCTCCTCTCCCCTAGAGCATGGGAGAGGACATTACTGGACCCCAGCCAAGGGCGATTCTTGTGTTTAAATTTTATGCTGTTATCAGCTAATCTCAGCTAGAGATCAACATTTATTTTTAAGAAGAAGTAGAACCATCGTGGTTCGTTGTATTATTCCACTTTCTATATCTTCTAGCCACCCGAAGGTATGGTTTTGGGAAGTCGCTATTCGAAGGGGTCGGAAAGAATTATATTACTTGCTGTCAAATTCTATATTTATGTCAATTTTACTATCACAGACCACCACATAAATTCGCTAATTGGTTCTTAATATCCTCTCTGTGAGTTAAATATTTAATAAAATGATCATCACGGGATAACTTAAAAAGTGAACTCCAAAACATCGAGATCAACTACTATGCATCATGAGATCTGGCACCAAGTCCTAGAGTAGGAACTAGAAATTGGGTCTAGTTATAAACGTATCCCAAACAGCAAATGTTCTCTGAAAAGAGAACACACGGGGGGCAATACATTAACCACGTTCTTTTCTGCCACAAATTGAATGCGAGGACGTATATTGATAATCTTGGCTTTCCATTCATACCAAAAAAAAATTCTTTCAACACCCACGAGAGAGAACTCATTCTTTCGATTTTAAAGGTTAAATTGATTCTCCTTCACAAAAAATTATTAGTAAGCCCTTTGGCCGCATAATATGTTTCTAACAATCAAATTAATTATTATTATATACCAAATTATTTCACGAGATGAAAAATGCACTTTCGGAAGTGTGGTTCGTAATTCCCTAAGGTTTGATCAGCATGAGATCAGCAGTAAATCCTATGAAGTCAAAATATAAGGTTTGCATTTCTTAAAGAGGTGACCAAACACCTTATCAAAGAGATGTTTTTTGACAAATGGGTAAGATAATTTTACTGTTGTTTTAAAATTTCCATATATTTAAATTCAATATTTTGGAATTATCAAACGGTTAACGTAGTAATTTATGTTTAATATTATTTTTGCGCCAACTGGCTTTTTTTATCATTCTTCTATAAACAGCGTTCCTGTTAATATATTTCAATTTCTAAGTATTTTTTGGAAATGAAAGCAACTTTTAAAGAATTTATAACTATTTCTCTGAATCTTGACTCACAAAACAGCAATAGAATCAGAAAAGACAATCTAAGTAAACAACAATTATTTATCTTCTTCCAGACTGTATTACAATTCTACAGAGTTATATTGTTTATTTTATCAATAAATCCATTCGTGTTTTATTCTTATTTGTTATCTGCTTATAATTTAGTCCCTCTTAGTAAAAATTGTATTCCGAACCTGGATTCTAAGAGCTTCTCGTCTGCGAAAACTGCACCACCATGCAATTTTAAATAACAAAACTTGAATCAGCATGATACAGTTCCTTAACTTTATTTCAACGTGAAACAAGTTCAAAACTGAAAAGACAGAGAGAAAAAAGTTCATTTACTTTATCGCAGTCTTTACTCTCTATTTGGATTAGCTCTTTATCTCTCCGGTACACAGCATCTTTCTGGAGCGCCACTCCCAACAACAACAACAAATGCTAATACGTTTATAGCTTAATCTTAAGTGCATTCCCCAATATCCAACATCCAGATCTCCCCCACCTCTTTGCAATCCCCTCCTCGAGAGTTTGTTCAAGGAAGTTATACGAAAGATCGATCTGTTTGGTTTCTCTTTCTTGTTTGGTCGGAGTTGCATCGGCGTTGACGTGGGGCATAAATTCCCACGACGAAACTTTGACGGCGAGGGAGCCGCATCCCCTTTTAGAAGCATCGATCTTGTCGAACGGTATTGGTTCGGAAAGGCAGAGACGACTGTCAACACGCAATTGTGACATCTGTCTCCTGGGCAGGTTGGGTAATAAACATTGAAAGGAAGAACGCCTCTGGTGATCAAGGAGGATCGGATATCGTTGCGAGGAGGGATAAAGAGTGCAGTTGACGCTGTTACAGTCTAAAGATTTAAGAGAGGAACTAATCATAATTATCTCTGCTCGAAATTTTGAAAATTTTCTTTTTCCTATTTGTCTTTCACGGGGTTGGGAAGAGAGGCTAAATATCTCTTTTATAAGGGCTGCTCAGTTTCTCAGTCGTTTTGAAGACCAAAATTTGGTGAATCTTAGAAATTATTTGGATTTGTGGTATACTAAGAAGCAAAAAATAGGACTTAATTTACTTCTGATTGAATTGCAATTTATGTTACTAAGAATTATGAAATGAGGTAATTACGTGATTGTTATATTATTTCTGATACTCATTGTTTTAAACCTAATGCACTCATTAAACTTTTTGTTATTATTAGCACTATGTGTTGTTGCTAACTTTATGTGTTGTCGTAAAGTTGCGCTGTTAAAAACTTTAAGAAATTATTGATTTTAGTATTAGAAATGGAAATATTTAACTGTTGTTCCTTTTACTCTGAAGAGATTTATTTCCTATATTTTCTTATTTTAAGGAATTTAATGCTTAATAAAAGCGCATACAAATTTTTTTTAATATTATAAATTTTATTTTGTTGAAAATTCTTTCCTTATATATTGTTAACTGAAATTCGTAATTGCTGCAACCAGTTTCTTAGATATGGACAAAATTCTCCTAAATTAACTTAAACCACGATAACGCTTAGAGGTTTTTGGAAATGTATTTATGTTAACATTATTATATGTCCTTGAGAGTGTAATTTATTTTTTAATTTAAAACAATAGGAGGAACCTTTGAATAGAAATTTACCCGCTTTCTATATCTTGCTTATGCTTTTTAAATTTAAACTTCGTTTAAAATAGTAACAAAATCTAATTCTACTCCGTTATTATTTGAAATAAATTTCTTTATTCATTGTTAATAAAAGATTTCTTATCAAAAATATCTTATAATAAATCTTCTTATCTATATACTTATAAATCTTAAATAATGATCTATATAAATCTAAGATAATTATCTATATGAATCTTAGATAATGATTTATATATTTATAAATCTTGTATAATGATGTCTTAATTCAAAAAAGCTACTGATGGCGAAGCCGATTCCTTTTTGTTCTCTTTACATTACCATGAATTCATTGGTACAGATAACTACTGAAGCAAGTCATTTTTATGTAAAGCTACTAGAATCTTCCAACAGTACCAAGAGATAAAACAATATAGGTTTTATCCCTCACATCTATAATAATTATAAATCTATCATAGTTATAAAACAACCAAGCAAATGTATACATTTTTCTGTTTTATTTACGATGGCTTGCTTTGCTAATACCCCCAGTCTGAAATAATCCAGGTACTCTGTTGGGAAACTGTACTCATAAACATTTTAATAAGCTGAGTATTTCATGTCATGGGAAATGATTTTAACGTAAGGGAAGTTACAGGAATACTACCTTCATATAGGACAAAACTAAACAATGTAGAAAACATACCGCCTGGTTTTCTATGACTAATTAAAACACTAGAAATGAAATTCAGAATGGATATGAGGGTTAATTTTGCTTCAGGCGGAAAAGAGATACTTTTATTAAAAATATGCAATGAAACTAAGTAAATTTTTGTGTGAACAAAGATTTTAATTGCATAGAAGGATATTTGAAAAATATATCATTCTTATAGAAGTGCATTTCTGAAATAAAATACTAATTAGTTTTCGATTTTCAAGACATACATGATCACAAACAATAGAGAAATTCTAATCTGAAAGAACTTAAATATTGGATTTTAGGTGTATCAAAAGTTCAAAGTTAATTAATTGATTCATATATTAGATAAACCTATTAAAATTGTTGATAATAAAATTTAATTGCTAAAATAATACTCTTTCATTTGCTTAGTAGTTAGCGGTATTTAATTAATTTATGGAAAGGATGTATTATGCTACGTTTAAATTTATTTTTGTACATTATATACTGTAAAGTACCGTTTATACGTCTTTCAAGGCTGGCATAAAACGATGTATAAATGAAAAGATGTATAACCGAAATGTTATTAAACAAATTAGATTATTACGTATATAATGCTTTTCACTCAGATTCATTTGAAAGTATTTAAATATATTTTTAAGATAGTACTAATACAATACTACATAGTATGGAAATCAATTAATTAAATTTTGAAATTAAGCATTTATACTAAAAGTGGGAACAAAAATGTTTTATTGCATATCTTGAGTACTTATTATACATTTCTTATAGGATTTATGTGCATGCAGGTAGGCGTTTTATGAAGAAAATCTTTAATCTCCGTCTAACTTGCTGAAAGTCTGTGAGTATTAAGTACATCATTATGAATCGGATTAAGTTCATTGAGTGTTTTTTTACCACTCTTTCGAGAAAAGAAATAAATGCGAAGTTTTTCATTGGAGTCCTTGAAGAATGGCGGAATATCTTCTGCATCAGAGCTTCAATCAGCACTGTCGTGCCACTAGCCTCCACGTAGCTGTTCCGGCTCTCAGCCAAAAGGATGTGAAGTGAAGAGTAGAAGAACAGTTGCGCGCGAGCGTGTTGGTAGACGCCATGAATGGGATTGAGTGTCTGCACAGAGTGTGCACGTTTTCGTAGGAGTTGTCACGGTGAACTCCGAGTTATTAATTATGAGTAATATTAAACGTGAATCGTAATTGTAAATATGTATATAGCTCTTATTTAATCGTATATAGTAGTACTAATAAACGTGTGTGAAAGAAAAAAGTGGATTTATTGAAGGCTGGAGCACACAGTTATCAGAAGCACCATGCAATGTGTCTGGTATCAATTCATAAATTGTGAACAATTTCGAAGTCACGCTATCATTATGACAATTCGCATTATAGAAAGGAGAAAATTTTCAATTTTAGAACGCATAACCGAAGATTTGTATCGTATATACGAAGTCCTTTATCATTACAACGAATACGAATGAATAGGGACTGTGATGAAATGACGTATAAATGAGAAATAAACGGGGCTTTACCGTATATATATATTAAGTAATAATATCAAGAAAGCAATGCAACACACACATTCATCTTATATAATAATCTTAGTTGTGGTTACAACTTACATGATTTAAAATTCCCTTTATACATGAAATAAGTAAATTCTTGGTAAACTTATTTTCAAATATTCTATTAAATATTTTAAATGAAGGATGATATTTATAGGAATCATCCCTTACGCTATATTAATCTGAACCGTCATTGAAGTTTTGCAAAATAATTCTATAACATGTTTTTCAGTTCTTCGTGGGTTTACGGTTTCCAGCCTCTCTCTTCTTGGGTTCCTATTTAATAGTAGATTACTGGGAATATTTATTTATTCATTATTTCAAATCCAAACTATATATGTTTAATTAAAATGATAGTTTCATTTACAAATATTTTCTTCTCAAAGATATTCTCTTTCAGGGAACTTAAAGAAAATAAGTTTGAAATCTGAGCTTTTAACAACAAGCGGCAAAGAGTGTTTTCAGTTAATTAAACAGCGGTGAATGTGAAATTGTTTAAAATTAAGCAAGATACCAATGAATTCATTTTCATCAAAATAATTAAATGAAATCTGAGATTATTCATACTAGGTGAGAATACAGCAATGACGAAAAAAAATTCCTTCCTTATTTCAACCTGTTACCCATCCATCGAGTGTAGTTTACGCATGCAAATCCTAGTCGAATATCATCGGTAACAGTAAAAGTATCATTCGAATTCATCTGTATCGCTAACATTTTAATTAATGAATAAACATCCTTTCTTAGACTGACGAAATTATCTGAAAATGAAACGAAAATTAAATTGAAACAAAAGTTACATTGTTTCTGATCCATATTAAATTCAAATTAAAAACTAACTTTTGCTTCTGATTGACTTTTATTCTCAAAGTAAAATGCATCAAAGGCGAACGTTTTTCTTTGTTTAATTTAGTCGGAGATGTGGTTTCAAATTAATTAAGAGGATGATAAGACAGATGTATAGAATCTGAAAAGTTACTTTTTTCTACATTTTGTAAGAATTGGTTCTTTATAAATTAAATTAGCCATTAGTAAGAGAAGAAAATAAGAAATTTAAAACCTATATTTTCGTACATATTTTAATGAATAGAGTGCATTTGTTAAGAATTCTAAAATAGAAACCGCATTTCCACTGATAAGTGCTGTTGCTTTACAAGCAAAGAAATAAACAATAACTGTGTAGCAACAATTGCATATTTTTGAATAACTCGACATTTCTGTGAATTTTTTACGATAATTGAGAAAAGGGAATGATTTTCTTTTATAAAAATCGGATGTTTAATTTTTATATTGACTGTGAATGATAAAATATCCCTTTTTAAGCAGTCTACACTAAAATAATTTATACTATTAATATATCTATTGCTAAGGCATTAATAATGGAAGATGAAACAATATTATTTTTATATAAAAATTTAATATTCTATAATTAATTTTAAAAATTTATTATTTTATAAAAATAATATAATTAATAATTTATATGTACATTTTATGATTATCACTATATTAAAAGGGAATCTTGGGTTGTTCAACATGGAAAAAAGTATTTATTCGTAAGAAACATATATCTATATGCAGTTTTAAGTGAATTTACGCATTTTTCTAATATATTAGAAAAATACTTATGATAAAATTAGATTTATCTTTTATTATATTAAACATTTTGAAATATTTTAAGATCTACAAAATAATGCTAAAAAAATTTTATTTGATGAAAATTCGGTAAGTTCGTAAGTACATGAAAATAAATTCTTTATTCATTTCTTTATTATAAAAGTATATTATTCATTCGGAACATCGGAATTGCTGTTTTAGAAAAAAAAGAAGATAATAAAAAAATAAGTCACGAAAATGTTGAATTTTCTTCCAAAATAAAATTATTAATATAAATAAAAAGTGGGCTGTATGTGTTATAAAATATCAAAAATGCTTAGGAGCTAAGACAATTATTTAAAAAAAAATGTTTCCATTAATAAACGACTAATATTTCTTCATTAGCGCAATAATATTTATTTTGTGATAATTTCGAGCATTAACTACTTCAAATTACAAAAGTTCTTCAACCTCCTTCCAGATTGAACTGAGAAATTAAAAAAAACAGAGAGATATTTTATTTATGTAACATTTCCTAATAATACCATTGAATTAAAATAGCACAAAATTGCGAAATTTCCTTTATTTTGAAGTCAATAGCTAATCCTTCGAAGTTATTAAGAGCACAAACATTAAATTGTAGTTTCTACATTTAATCCTTTTGACACAAAATATCTTATTAAAGAGAGAGTTTTCATAAAATATGGAAAGTAATAGAATTTTTAATAAATACATCTTAATTCTCTCTTCCTCGTACTTTCCCAATGAAGAAAACCGATTTTTTTTCATTTTTCAGCTAAGAAGCTCTTCGTGTTTTCTCATGATGTTCGTTAAGCGAACGTAAAACTTTCATTCAGTCACAGAATAAATGGTAAAATTTTTTGCAACATTTTTTGTTCTACTATAAGAGATTTCATAGAAGATGGATACTAGATTTTTATGATTACTAGGACTGATCAGACATAAATATAACAAAAAGGAACAAGATGAATATTGTTTCTGTCAAATATAGCAGCAAATTTGATATAAAATTAATGCAGTCTTATATCAGTCCTCATTAAATATAGCAATGGTAACAGCCCATTTTTTCAGAAATTAATGACAGGAGCATCCTACAGAAGTGAGTAACTTAAGAAATGTCGGCTTTGTTTGGAAAAGAGACAAATCTACGGAAAAAAAGAAGATTGATTGTTTCAAATGATAAAATCTAGTACATATTGTTACGAAGTGTGTGAAAATCATAAGCCATGATTTCTAAAATAACGTAGGTTTCATTTAAAGAATATTCCCATTCGCAGTTCTTTTAGTTAGCTGTAAAAATTTTTGATACTCTAAATCATATGAAAACTGCAATTATTAAAAAGTATTGCATTTTTCTGTAAGTTTTATTTTTGCTAATACTCAAATAAGTTTTTACTTTATTTAGCGTGAAGAAATATTGTTAAAGCAAAAAGTTTGAAAATACAGCTTTTATTAGAATTATGAATTATTATGAAAAGTTCTATAGAGTCTGCCCGAGATTCTTATTGAATATCTCTATTATTATGAATAATATTTTTCTTTCATATAATCATCTTTCAAAAGTAAAATTGTGGAAGAAATGATCAACTTTATATTCAAATCATCGTTAGCATTTAACTTACTGCAACAAAAGTAAGAAGTATATATAAAAAAAGATGCAGGTTATACGTTTATTAAGGGCGTTCCGAAAAACACCTGTCTCGATATTCGATTCGGCTTACTGCACAAAAGCTTCCAGACGGAATCAATATTTCACTGCATATTTCTTAGGTTTCCTGATCAAAACTCTGAGATCCCGTAAGCGTCTTGAAATTTTAATTTTGAGGTTATAGGCAACAAACAATGCACGGAAACAAAAACACTCCGAAAAAAGAATCTAATTGACAAAAGCGCGTTTAATATAAGACGTGTGAATTGACAGATGTTTCATCAGCTAACAAAAAACCTTTTTAAGTCTATTTTTATGGTCCTTTACAACTATAATTGCCTCATATTTAGATTTCCGAAACTAACCAAAACCGTTTGGGATCTTCAAAAAAAATGCAGTTCTTCGTTTATATTGGCTTTCTAAATAGGACCAACGATAACCCAGAATTCAAGACGAGTAGTGATTGCAAGCAAAAATGAAAGATAATAAGAAATTGAATTCTGAAATTACGTTATCAAAATATGATGGCAATATATTAAATTAGACACGAATATAATTGCGCTGCAGAATTTTCGAGATTAATTCATCAGCGTTGTTTATTAGCAATGCATTATTAACTGCACATTGTGAAAAGATTTTAAGGAATTAATGAAATAACGGTAGGTTGTAGAAAGACTTGCCGTTGGAAACAACTAATAATCGACATATCTTTATATAATCGACCTTAAAACAAAGCAAATTCTGAAATAAATATTTCTTTTTGAGTAAACTGAATTGCCCACAAGCCAACACATGAAGCTTGTTATGAAATATTTCCTTCATTGAAGTTTAAGAAACTGATTACAATAAATATAAATCTCAACTTAATAAAAATTTAAATAAGTATTGAATAATTTTATAATGCAATATATCGATGTAAAGAATGAACGAAACATTAGCATTTAAAAAAATTAAAATGAAATGAGAATGATGAGAATACAAAACAGCTTCTGTACACAAATAAAATACACATTTAATATTTAGTTTTTGAGTTGATAAAAACACGTATTTTGTACATAAAACAGTTTTATTCATCAAAATAATCATTCATTGAGGTCCCTTTCCCAGCTAGAAGTTAATTTATAAATTCCATTTTCTAAAACTGCTTATTGTTTTTAAAAAATGTCGACTCTTCTCTTTTAAATTCTTCTTCCTATGTAAATTATTTTACACGAATATGATTGTCCAAATGAAAAAGAACTGATAATACGATGGACATATATTTGGAGAATACGGAGAATGAGAAAATATCATCCATCGCGAATGCACAGTTTTTGCTGTGTTCTCTAATGCAATGTGTAGACATGTGTTATCTTGCAAAAATAAATCTTTTTGCGATTGACCAGTGTTTTTGTTGACTATTTTTGTTGCAATGCACCGTGTCCCTGTTGGAGTTGTTCAATATTACTGTTTGCTGTGAGGGTGAATGATTTCTTTTGAAATCTATCAAACGCACAGAAGTTTTTGTGGTGTTAATTTACCTTTAGGATTTTGTGGGACGGGCTCACCTAATAAAACCCAATAGTGACTAAGTTTATAGTTGGGATACATAACCCATTTTTCATCAGTGATCAAAAATTCATCCAAAAAGTTGTTTAATTTTAGTCGTAAAATAACAGATTGCAAGATTCAGTAAATTATTATTGAGACTAAATTCATGTTTTACCATTTTCTTAATTTCCAACTCTTACCTATTTTATGTAAATGCTTCCGTACTGTTTTCGTAGCTTACATGAACACTTCTGCAAGCTATTGATATGATAAACTGGTATTTGTTTCAATATTTGTTTCCAAATACGTCGATATTTAGATTTGATGGTATAATTGACCTGGATCAGCTTCTAGGTATTTTTTAGGGAAAAAACTTTTTAAAACCATCTCTAGACTGGATTGATGCAACTGCCTTTTCTCCAAAAGCAGTACAATTTATTTTTGCAGCTTTTGTAGCGTTAGTCCAAAGCTTAAATTCCTAAAGCAAACACGTGCTATTTACACCATGTTTCACAGACATTCTTAAGTTCTAGAATAAAATCTTAAAATGAAGTGAACGGTTCGAGGTTTAGTCAATAAGTCAAGTAAAACAGGTGATACAATAACGCAAAAACAATTCATGGAATATTGTCGATAACAAGTACAGACAATCCCTGGAAATTATCGTACGTTATAAAAACGACAAGTTTTTCTTAGTTACCTGATATAAAAATTTATTCACTTTTTAGAGTTGAAGGAATTTAAGTGATCTTTAAAATTTTTATCTCTAGCGAAATACTTTTTCAGAGTAATGACCAGCATTTGTTGTTCAAATAATTATAATGGTTGTTGGTTTATCTATTTTAGACAGATCTTCTTTTTTCATTTTGTTGAAAAATTGATTTCTCTGTAACATTTTTGCCAAACTTCAGTGCAATGAAAAAATTATAAGCATGCTTTGTGCGTTGGCTTGTTGGCCATTCAGTTAGTCCAAAATGAAAGTTTTGAATTCAGAATTTGTTGTCGTTTAATGTTGGTCAGATTAGTTGTTCCGAACTTGTACATCTTGGTATTATTTTTTAGTTTCTTAAAATATTTTGATGAAACACAATTATTATAAACAACGCTAATAAATTAATTTTGAAAATATCGCAGTAGCTTTTATAATTTGACATATTGCCACCATATTTAGAGATTATAATTTCAGAATTCAGTTTCTTATGATTTCTAATCTTTGCTTGCAGTCACCTGCTTACAGTGAGTTTTGGGCGTGTTGGCTCGATAGAGAAGGCAAATATGAACGGAGAATTGCACGTTTTACATGTCAAAGCGGATTTCGGCAAGTTCCAAAAAGACGACTATGAGGCGCAATGCATATTATGGCTTCAAAGGACTATCATTATCAATGAGGCGTAAGAGCAGCAAAATAGTCTTGAAAATCTTCCAATTGGACCTTACACAACGTCTATCAACATGCAATACCTTATATTTGATGAGTTATTGTCAATTAGACCCGCTTATTAGGATTTTATTTTATCATTCCGCGTATTTCGTGCTGACTATACTCCCGAAATTAAAATTTTAAGAAGCTTGAGGCTCCTCAAAGCTTTGACTAAAAATCGAAAAAAAAGCTACAGAGCACTATTCTACACCCCTGCTCCTAGAATCATTGATTGATATAAAAAAAAGTTACAGTGAACTATTGGCACCGTGTGACAAATGTTGCACAGCGAGCCAAATCCCATTTCGAAAAAAAGGGGGATTTTCCCCTGACTACTGATAATGTACTTTAGATTCAAAGTAGTGTTAGTAGAAATAGTCCAACTATTTCTTATTTCAAACCTTGGATTATATAATTCATTCGATTAACCATTCGCTTACAATTGTATTGTTATTTCTCTGTTCTCTTTAGATTTTCGTGTTCTTAATATATATTGATGTGTATGGAGACTTAAGAGCTGTTGGGGTCAAATATATTAGAAATAAAATAGTCTGAATATTTTTTAATATATTACATTTTCCATACAAACTATTCGATTAACCTTGTACAGCGTGATAAATTCTGTGAGTTGAGCCATAGAAATAGAAATTCCAACTCCCATTCGATTAACCATTCATTAGATAATTTAATGTCATTTTTGTGATTATTTTTCACTCCGAAACACAAAGAATGACATGTATTTATTGCATGGTTTAATTTAAGCCTTGTCATTTGACTATGCATAGGTAAAGATATGACAATTATAAGTCGCATTTCATTTTTTTAGGGGAAAATACAGCATTTAATATATCAGGTTTTGTAAGAGCAGAGTTAAATACGTAAAACTATAAAAAGATGTCTAACGCCTTACGTTCATGTACTTTGGAAATGTAAGAACTATTCGTCCAGACAAAAATAAGATTATACAAACAGTTTGATCTACTATTCAGTAGCATTATCGTTCTATTTTTGTGGCAGTCAGTTGATTTTTTGCTAAACTGCAATGGGTGACAAAATTTTATTTCATAATTTAAGTTTAAATTTTGACAATGTGTACCTAAAGATATTAAATTATGAGCTATTTATGATTTATTCTGGAAAATTAAGTATTTAATTTATCAGGTAATTAATAACGCATTAAATGATCGTATAATTGTAAATTAACGCATGACGATTAAATATTGGACTCTCCCCAAATTGCCAAAAACAGCTTCTTCCTAAAATCAAGCAAGAACATCCTGTCATTAATCTTCCCCCATCCATGCCTAGTGATTTCCGATGTTGCGATCGAATTTTCGAATTTCACGAGCGTAAAATCACCTCCACCCTTTCAGGCAAGTTTTCGTAATACCTTTTTAAGCTGGCCCTGCTTTAATCTCCCTTCCTTTCCATCGGTTATGAGGCGAGAAATGGAGTTGGTAGACAAACAGGGTTTGTTTGAATTTCGGGCAACAACTCATAACTTGTCCCGCTGGATGAAACGACAACACATTCCGAACTAAACTAATTATGTCTCTGTCACCCCATCGCTGCCTGGAGCCTCTGGCGTCTCGGAGCGTCTCCAAATTGCATATCTGATCATAAGAGCAATATTTTCTTTTGATAAGGCGCAGACATGCTCCTTGCTTTCTGATGTAGAAATTAGGAGGAATGTTTCCGAAATAGCAATATGCTTCATGAGAAAATATTTGTCTAGTATTAACTATAACATATATTACAGAAGCCGCGTTTAATTATTATTTGTGCTTGTTGTATAAGGAATATATTTTAATCTAAGAACAGAGGGTTTTGTAGCGCCAGCCTTAATTAATTTGTTGTTGGAACTTGACATAATAAAAATAGGAAAGAGGGTATTGCTTATTTTTCCTCTAATATTATTTGAAGAAAGCGAAAGTTGTAATTTGCATCGTTGCAAAATTAATATACCTTTATAATATTCAAATCTAAAGAATAACAATAGCGTCGAATTTTAAGAGACATTTGGTGAAACAAAATAGTTGTATTTCTTAGAAACAAAAAAGTATTATATTGTTATTTTGATTTCTATTGTTTTCTACTTTTAGTTAAAAATATCAGACACAAAAAAGTACAATCTGAATTATGATACTAACAATTGTAATGTAAATGCACTTTAATGTAACATCTTTAAATCTCAACCTATTTTGAAATCAAAATATATAAGTTATGGGGCCCAGATATCGTCCACTTAAGATATTATTTTAATCAGAGGGTTAATTCATGTGCAATTTGTCTAAAATTTGTTCCAATCTATTATCTGGACTCTTATCCAAAAACATACCTATTTACAACTCTAACACATAAGTTTAGCATTACACACCAAAAAATATTTTTTGGACAGCAGAATTTCTCCTACTAAAAATGTGTTCCTAATATCACCCATTATATGTTACTAATATCGCCTATGTCTAAAAAGGATTAAAATAAAGTGTAATATATGCTATAATCATACTTTCTCTATTAAACATGAAAATTAAGGCACAACAAAATACACGATAATTTTTTGTATTATTAGGAATATAGTTAAAGTATCCTTTTAATACTTTTCCCCTAAATAAAACAGTAAAAAAAATCTTAGAAGCTTTTCAAGCGATAGGACATCAACCATGTATTTTCAGAGGTAATTTTTTTAAATTATAGTGTCCTTAGGACGATAATAGGAATACTCAATTGGGCGAAAATGGAAAAATTCAACTGGGCGATATTGGGAACAACCAACCCTCAAACATGATGGCATCCCCATTCATCATCGGATCGCAAACCAAAAATTAAATTACACCAAAATCTAGGCAATTACAGCAACTATCACTGCCTGAAATTGAATAGCATAATGACTTGAACTTTACGGATTATACTAAAAGTAATTAAATAAGATTAACTCACCTAAAACGAAAATCAGCAAAAATTCCCGGAAAAAAGAAAAATCAACACAGTTTCAAACGGTAACAACTACCGAAGGGGGAGGGTTTGAAATGCCGGTGGTGGCCACCATATCTATATATAAAAAACGCTAAGGTACGTGGCGGAAAAAAGGGTTAATTTCTCTTTTGCCGATGACAACGATCGGCTTGTTTACAAAATAAAATCAGTAGCCTCCGCCATGTTAGGCATAACTTCATAAGCATATCCTGCTACTATATTCGTTCTGGTGTAAAAAAAAATACTTTTTCTTTCAAAAATGAGCTTAAGACGTAGATTTCAAAATATTTCTTGCAATGTAATAAATAAACTTTGGATAAAGAGATTCAAACCAGATCAGTTAGAAATGAAGCAGATAGGCTTAGGTGAACCAGAAAACGTTCAGATCAACATCAAAATAGCTGAAATCAGCGACTTGGGCCTTTCTGAAAAAAGGTTCATTCAAAAACTTGCAATTAAATTTTATCAAATTCTCCCCTCCATCTAAAATTCAGCTATCTCTAAAATCCCCAACTACGATATATATGACATCAGAAATCATATAAACCTCTTTCGCACCTTCATCTGCGCGTTCCGATAGCATAGTCGTCAAGGCATCGTCCTCCTATTCTAAAGCTGCAAGTTCGGTTCTTGAGTTACAAAAAATTTCCCCAAGTGATTTTACTTGCTTTCATTACCTCCTCTGCCTTCTAAAATTATCTCAACATTTTAGTATCACCTTAAAAGCTTAATCGATTTATTTTTAACCCTGGGAAATTAAAAACTTTCAAAAAATCTTCACAGATTTTTCGTCCTAATATTAATAAATTGCTTTCATTTGGTATACACCTTAACTAACAGGTATAATTTCTATTTACGTCGAGCCATATCAGTCAGATTTACGGGCTATGGACCCCATTGAACATAACTCCTCTCATAAACTACGGAGACTGAACGCGCCAATTTGGCCGAAAATGAATGATGTACGGTGAAATGCACGTATAACGGGGATCAGCTAGTAATACTTAAAATCAAGAAGAAATCGTGGTGAGCGATATTAGGAACGTAGGCGATATTTGGATCCCCTACCTTATCAATCTTTTTTTAAAGTAGTTTTCAAGCTCTGAGAAGATATTATTTATTTTTTTCAGTAAATTGTTTTTAATTTTTCAATATTTTTAATAAGGTTTTAAATCTCTACTATAATAAAGCAGAGTATGTGTCTCTCTGTGGGTGTTTTGGTACTCCAACAGGCAGACCACTGGACCAGAGTTACGTAGCCCTTTTTTAAAATTTTAATTAATTAAAAATTAAGCGAAATTTTGGCGTTTTTCCTTCATAACTTTCGACATAATTATAACACAAAAATTATTTTCTCATCAACTAAAAATTCAAAAATTTATGTTTTCAATGATATCAATTAATTTACTGCACAATATTGGTCCAATTTTAATAAATGTTTCAAAATATTTTTAGGCATAATTTACAACGATACTTTTCATTATTGCAATAAAATTAAAACCGATTTGAATGTTTAATTAAATATTTCTTTCCGTGTTTGTCTTCCATTGTTGAAAGTAATATCTTAATGGATTTCATTTTCTTTTATTTTTCAGTGATATCTGTAATCAAATCCCTCTAAAATAGTAAGTCCATTAAGAAATATAAGCTGAGTGATTATGATTGCTATGCTTTAATTCTTTTTATCGATATGTTTTAATTCTTATTATCGATATGTTTTAATCCACCTAACATGCTGCTGGACGTAAATTGTGCAGCGCAATTTCTATGTTGAAATAAAATGTATCTGTTACATGAGGAATGAGATAGTGAGGTTGACGACGACAACTTGCAATTAGAAGTTGCCTGTCAAGGATCGTTACTTAACTTCATTATGGATGTTCCTGTAGAAAACGAACAGAACAAGTGATAGGACACAGAAATAACTCAGGTTAAATATCCATCACCATTTGTTTAAAATTATTTTGATAAGGGAACCGTGAATTTCAAATTATGTATAAGAGATTCAGTAGAATTTATATTTCCATCGAGCAAACTGGTAGCAGAAGGCGGCTAGTCAATAATATGATTTGCATAATACTTGAGAAAAGCAAAAAAAGGGTATCTGTGAAACAAAACTAAAAGATAGCATTTTCATTTCATAAATCAGATATATTCTACATGGAATCTTATGTAGTCTATGAAAAATCTTCTCGAAGTTCTGTTATGAGGACATTATTTTTGGATATTATTTTAACAAATTGTCTTGTGGACCATCATCATATAAGAAGAGGATGATGTCCTTTTATTGCTGTATATCATAGTAAGCCATTTTGTTTTTTTTAATCTAAAAATTATCAACTTTTATATTAAATATAGATAATTTGAATTTTAGTAAACATTTATGCAGATAATGAGCTTCGAAAAAAATTATTACAAATTTTGGTTTCTTGCCGTAGACTTGCATCTCTCTGTAGGGGTCTAATGGGGTGTCGGGAAAGGAACAAATTATGACTCTTGTGGTGGTATTTTTAGACGCTAACAGCTCCGCAACCAAAAAACATAGAGAGTTGGTTTAGTTTCATTTAACAGAGAAATGTTGACATTGAAGATTGCACGAAGAAGTTTAGAATTTGGGATTTCGGTTTATTCACTGTCGAGCTTCAAAGTTGGTAAAAATCACCCAAAAGTTTGATGATCAGCGACCGATGGGCGCGCTCGCATCGGTTGTGAGCGGTATATTAACTGGATTTTAACAGATTAACAATTAATTCACTTCATATTAATTAATTCATTCAGATTAATCATGTAAAAGAGGAAGGTCAAAGAGCATAGCTCATAGGTCAAAGTCACATAGAGCTACTTTAGTCACAGAAAGTCATAGTTGAGTAATATTTTAATTAACTGTCCTTAATTAATTATTATTAGCAATTGTTGATTTAATTGAGCTGTTCTATCCATCGAATTAATTGAGTTGAGTTGGTTTTAGTTTCATTTAACAGTGAAAGGTCACAAAGCAACGATCATAGGTCAAAGTCATATAGAGCTACTTTAGTCACAGAAAGTCACAGTTGAGTAAGGTAACAGAAAGTCACAGTTGAGTAAGGTAAGTAAGTCTAAGCCCCTCAATCCCAGCGGTCGTTTCGCAGAGACAGCCACCCGTCGGTTTTTCTTTTTTTACTTTAGCCGAAAAATCTAAAAATTGCTTTCCCCAATAACCTTTTGAACAACTTTTTAATGAATTTCATTTGAATTGCCCTGTGGTACAACTTTTCTTAGATGTATTATCGACATAACATTCTCCTGCGATCTGAATCAATTTTACTCAAGACTAATTTTGATGAGCAGGAGTGGACTGTCCTTAGTTGCAGCTCAACCCTGGAGTAACAATTCCAGCGATCCCTAAGTATAAATAACAAGACAGAACAAAAAAACAAACGAGTCCCACAATTTTTAGGATGTTTGGACAATAATTCTCAATATAATCGGTTGTAATACATTATCAATTTTTCTTTATCATCGCATCGAACAACACTAACCCCGAATCATGGAGCTGCAACTGTATGGAACAATGGAACTAAAGGAAACATTCTACCCTTTCACTGCATTCATATGATAACTCCTCTTGCATATATTTTATATTATACTCGAATTGTAACCCTCTATGTACTTTTCGTTATATTCTTCTTAGTTTATGTATAATTATGTTCCATTTCATGTGTTTTTATATATCATGATGAAATTTTTATTTTGCTTTCGCTTTTCAATAATGTTTCACACACACTCATCCAACCGACAGGGAGCCGTTCAGGCTCCGAGTTCAAGGGTATGCTGTGGTGTTATGTGTTATAAATGTCTTAGGTACACATAAGTGTACCTAATACATTTATAATTCGGGTGTTATTTTTTGTTTAAAGTATTTTTCTTTCTTTCAGATACGATTTCAAAATGTATTGACTGCCACACAATATATATTTAACCCTGAAAATATTTTCAAATGTCTTCTATGTAAATGTTGCATGTGCGACGCTTACTAATATTTTATACAATAAATTTTAAATTAAGTAGTGTTTTGAAGTATTTATGAATTATTCCAAGATTTAAAGCCGAATTTTTAATAATCGTTGAAAGTTTGTGGGTTCGAAGCGTTTTCTGGCAACAAGGATGTTTCTGGTTGTTACATATTTTAATAATTCGAAATATTTTCTAGGAACAAATGTAATAATTCCATAAATGCTTTCTGTTTTAACCGAACAAAATATTTTGAGAGTTCTCGAGGCTTTATCATTACTATTCTCTAAGCAACAACAACTCAATCTCAGTAATCTAAGCGTAGCAACCGTAAGTTTGGTGATAAACGAATTGCAAGAATTCTTCCCTAATTACTACTACTGGAAGCACTATCAGATGTGGGCATAAAATTAAATCAGAAGTTAATTAGGTTTGTTGGATTCTCTAATGGATGTACCATCTACGCAGAAAGGATGCAAAATAGAACAGATTTCTCCTCATGAGCTATCTCATTTTCTCTTGGCATATGTCATACAACAGCATTTTCTAATTAGATTCTATCCACATGCAGATACTTCCCAAATTTAGATATTCGTAAAGACCAAATTCTTAGAGATTGCTTTATAAATTGTTTTCCATTTATATATATTCAAAAAAATAAATTGCATATTTGGTTAATTTTGGAAAATTCATTGGTGAAGGTTTTATGCAGCAGTGTTTCACACTATTTTCAGAATACTAATATTAAACTTGTAATATTATTTTTAGGATAGAACCCATATGACTCTTATTAATCCATTTATATGATTCGTATTTGATTTGGGTGGCTAACTTTGAAATGCAACCATCTATTTAAGAAAAGCGCGTTTTCCATATCGTCGTGCTTTCATAAAAATTAGTTTACTTTCGTTACGAGCAACGAACGTTACGTTCAATGAAGGCACATGCACTTGATCATAACATTACTTTAAACGTATCATCTATATCTGAATTTTAAAGTAATCGATAGCAGCCAAGTAGTAAACAAATGTTCACATATAATGATTTTAGGTTCCTTATTATGTTCAATATGGGTATTGTAATCAATCAATAAATATGCTGCTTTTATTTTCTTTCTTAATTTTAAAAGTATTCTTTATTCAGAGCAAATTTTTAAAAGATTATTTCATTGTTTCTTTGTTATTCATTATTTCACATTAATTAAAACTTTATAAGAGTCAATGTATTTTCATTAATATGAGGCTCCTAGTTTGTCACAAAAAAGGAAATATGTAATCATTGGCATATTATTTAGTACTAGAGATCTATTTGGTTTTTTATTATATATTTTTTAAGAAGAAATAATCATGGAAAAACAGTATTAACTATTTTCTCATCCATCTATAATGTTTTAGTAAACTTAAGAAAATATTTCATTTTTAATTGACTATAATTGATCAGGATACTGATGAACATTGTCTCAAGATTTGTAAGTAAGTCACAATTTTTTGAGAAGCTCTTTGATTTTGCAAAAGTATTGATTTTATTCTAACTTCTTAAGAATTAAACTATCATTAGAGATTAATTTAACTTTTAATTACTCAAACCCAGCTTAAAGCCATATCTGATTAAAATATTGACCATATTGATTCTCGATTAAATATAATGTTATAACTTTTATTGTAAGCCCCATTTCAAATTGCTACTTTAAGCCTGAAAAATAATTTCTTTGTTGCGTTACCTTGAAAGTGAGAACATAAAGCGCATTAAATTAGCTTTTATTCGTAAAATTTAGAAATTTACACTTTAGAACGTTATTTAAACTCTCGTTGAAAAAAATTAAATGCTATAAAACTGGCTTACTTTATTTAAAGTGGAATAAATAAACACATTTGTAATAACAGGGGCAAATTCAACAAATGAGCATATTTAATGCTCCCGATATAGAATCAAATTTTTTATCGATAACTTTCAATTCTTGTTACTGTAGGCACTATTTTTTAATCAATTAATCCACCATTTCCAATATGAAATAGCTCAACAACACTGAAAGAAACAACATGTACAAATTATTCAGTCATAAATATTTTAAATATAATTTTTTATCATTCTAGGAGATAATTCTTATGGGATAACATGCAATATATCTTTTTCGGTGCATATGCATTAGAAATGAATATCCAAATAGAAATTTCATGTGGACTAAATCTCGACATTTTGCATGGACATCTGCTATAAGACTATGACTTTACTCCCTATGGATTTCTGTGGGAAAACACAGAGTGCTTCACAAAAGTTCTATATTACTATAATTGAATTCAATAGTTATTGAATTCAATTTTATAAGTTATTTATTTACTTTGTTATATATTTCACTTAAATAAAGGCTTTATTAATTAAAAATAGCATATTCGTTTCAGGATCATAATTGTTTTGAAGAACTTCGCCGTAAAGAAAATGATCTAAACTTATGTTTAACTTATTATAACTCTTATTATTAACACCAAATGTTATCATTTTATATACCTCATATTAAACATTAAATAAAATTTCACCAAATAATATATTTTATTAAACATCTTAATATGACTTTGAACAGGATCTGAAAAGTTATGAAGTGAAACATTTACTACTTCATATTTTGAAAATGAAGTAACTTCTGTACGCTAGTTTTACAGTTTTTTCCTCTAGCAGAAACAAAAGTAAGGGCCATTTCCCCCATTGAGCATTAAAAAAATGCTTCAGGTCAGTCTCGTCGTTTACGGAGGAATAATGCCCCCCATGGCCTTTTATCATAAGTTGCCATACTCTACATCACTCTCAATTTTTAAAAAAATTTCTGAACAAAAAACAATGATCTGAAACTTTTTGTTATATTTGTAATATAAGCCTAAATGTTATATTCACTACATCCAAAATATTCAGTGTTTTAAAGTAAGAGTGAAATGTAATTTATACCCATTCGTAAGTAAATTCTTCATGCAGTTCGAAATTTTAAATCTTTCAAATAAAGAGGCCATTTCTCGGCATTAACAGAACTCCCACCAGCATTTAAGCAAAGGAAAATGAGGCATAATTTCTAAGACCCAGCACTTCTGCCAGGCTTTAAAAGCAATCCCGAATTTCTACTCAATTCATTCAAAACCAATCGCTATAATTGCCATCCTTGAAGAGCAATCCAATTCCAGGGCTCTGCCACTGTGGAGCTTGCGCTACTGTGAGCATTCCTAAGAGCTCAGTAATTAATGGAGATGAGAATAGTAAGTGATGAAGAGTTGACGCTTGGAGGGAACAGAACGCGCTCATTAATCAAGCAGAAAGTGTCAGCCGGTTGTCTGACAACCCTCAAGTAATGACATGGAATTTAGTCGAGGAACCTTTTCGACCGAGGCACAATAATAGCCTTCAAAAGACGTCCTCTCTGAGCCGTAATTAACATGGCTATGAAACATGATTTCAAATTCGTCGTCATTGTTCTGACAAGCTATAGATTTGAGTTCGCCTGTTTTAGCGAACACACAATCAAAGCGACCGACCACGGAAGTAATGAGGAAGTGTGGTCTTTCATTCGCAGAGGGTGCCATAAAACGTCGCCAACTCAGTGCTTGTTAATTTATTAAAGTGATGTGTAGTAACTTCATTATTATACAACCATGGCGAACTTTTTGAAAAAGCATTCTTTCATCGATTCGGTTAGCGTGTAGGATGGTTATGACGTTGACCACAGTAATTAAGTTAACAAGGCAGTTCGAATATCTGACATATTTGAATTAATTGCGAAAACGATGTTAATTAAGGGAAGTAAGGGTAATGCAAATCCGTTTTCAATAATGATAACAATGATTGCTACTAATAAATATGGTAAGTAAAATATCAGTTGAAAAGGACAATTTTATTTTCAACAGCAATATTTGTTATTGATGCACAGGATAAATACAACTGCAGGCAGAAATGGTAACTGTGTTTTCAACAACTTTTGTAACTGCAAGTAAAGTTAACTAGAATAAATTATAAAATAATGCTCGTATCTAATGTATTTGTATGGTTTGTTTAACTAAAAAAAACTTAGAAGACAAAATGATAAAATAAGAAATGGCGATGATAAATTGCATTTAATATTATTTTAGGGTAAGTTAATGCATTCATACTTCTAGCTACTGTTTAATTCTTATTCTTCATACTATAGGGTAAACATTTCAGTTATGCGATGAAAGTTTAACATTTGCTAATTAATTGCATTCTTACTGTGATTGAGACAAATGACGTTTGTGATATTTTTATACTAAAACTCTCCTCATAACAACATCATACACTCACTTATGAAGTATAGCAATTTTCTCAGGAAATATTATGAATATCAGTTTGAAAAATCTTCTCACTCATATGTACAATGTTTACGGAAGAATGACCGTTGATGGGGAGACAATTTTCACAGTAATTAGCAACAAATTTATAGTCTAGAAACTTTGTCGGATATTTAGATAACTCGAGCTGAAACACAGTTTAAGAATTTTTCAGATTAAAAATTAATAAGCTAAAGTTTAAGAAGTTTCAGAATGTTGTTGAAGTTTCAGTTAATGTATCTCTCAGGTATTAATTTCATGACCATAGGGTTTAAATCACAGCTACAAAATCAGTTTACGTAAGCTTAATAATCAGCTGTGAATTATGAGCTTGAAAAATGAGGTTAAGCGAATTCCGTTGCTCTTTAATATATTTTCATTTCGGAATTTTGAGATATTATTTATTAAATGCTCACATTTGTGCAGTGCTCAATTTTTTAAAAAATCTGAGAAATTCTTTGTTTGTGATAGTGTTCCCCTTTTCACAAAATATACTTTTGTATATCCTTTGTTGTCAAATAGTTATCAGATACTTTGCAAATACACGATAGTTATATTCATATATTTTGCAAATCGTCGAATCTTTAGTAAATTTATAAACCATTTTTACTGTTAATTTAAAGCATATTAATGTATGCATTTTTTGTTATTTTTCCGCTATGTAAGATTGAAAAATAATTTATTATAAAGGAAAGAATGCATTAAAAATTTGTACACGCTGTACTGCATCAGCAAAATTCTGTGGGAACCAGTGGGATCCGGGTTTTTTCCACATGGGATGGCTTATTCCACTCACGGGAAACTGTCGTATATCCTCTAGAGCCGTCTGGGCTCACTCAAGTTCTGGCTGGGTTCATGCCATTTTTAGAATTTTGAAATTGGAGGAAGCAAAAAATGTTATGGGGAAATCTTCATTTAAGAAACTTCTTCCCATGCAATATTTTTGACAGTTTTTGAACTTTGAAGTTTTATATCTGCTTTCCATCTGCATTTGGATGAGAATCATATAGCTGTTTATGATTGTTTAAAGCCTCACTGACATATTTCACTTCATGATGAATCTTCTGCATATTCATGGTAGCAGAAAACTCCAAAATTATCCTATATAATATTTTTCCTATCTGCATCTTTTTTTTTCTACTAATACAAAGCCTGAAGTGATAAATAAAGTATCATTGGATAGGACGTTTTACACAATTCAATGATAGCCTACTCAGTTTGCGTTAAAACACATTGTTTGTTTCAAGGTTTGATTTAAATAAAAATTTCTAACTTCTACCAAGTTAATCCAGATAAGAAGACAAGTGCTGTGAAACATTTATTTGTTCAGCATATTTCTGTAATAGGCAAAATGTTTTATTCGTAATGCTGCTCGATGATTGGATTGCGTCGCGTGCCACTTAAAATCAAGCCGCGTGTTGTGTTATTTGTATTCAATGTATATTGTAACGGATCGTCTCGTGGGTGTGTGTGAATGCAGTCCAATAACCAGGATTAAAAAAATAAAGATTTTTATTTTTATAAATATTCTAAGAAAAGAATCGTAAAACATGTATTAAAACAGCACTTGTAAAAATCCACAACAGAGATTACCATTAAATCTCAACACAGCGCTCAAAGGTTTCTTGTTAGCTCACCAGCTTGCTTGCTGATCAAAATCCAACTAACGCCTCCTGATTTGAGAGCTCGCTTTTATACTTTTTCAGCAGGAAATGACGTCATTATATAGGAAGTGACGTAATCTCTAGAAAGTTCATGAAGCCAGTAGAAATAGGTTGACAGTTCGAGGTCTTTCCAGAAAATACCTTTTATCGCCAAGTTTGTCGTCACGATTAGAACCTCGAGGAAACAACTTCATAGCTTTGTAACAATATTTAGTAGATAAATTGTATTTTATTACTTTCTGACTGGCATTCTCAAATTTTCTATTTATTTATTTGGATATTTACTTGACACGTCCCTACATATATTTATAATTAAATTATTTTTTGGGGAGGTTTCAAAGGTTCAAGTGCGACATTTTCGCAGGGCTTAACTGGTTAGGAAACAAGTGTATATGACCTGTTAACCTGTTTGCAGCCGTGTAGCCTGGATCCTGTTTTATGTCATTAAGGAAAAAATCCACGGGCATGAGAACCAGTCAAAATTTTACCAGTAATTTACAGCTAACATAATTTTGCAACATACATTTACAGACTCTGGTACAAAAATTTCTACTTAATATGAAAATAAAATTTCGATGCTTCTTTCAGTTAATAATTGAACATTGGAAGCAAATTTTGAAATTTTAACATTAATGCATTAAAGTTGGATAAATTCTGAAAAAAGTACCAGTTGCATACAATGGCGGAGTTTATCTAAGGTCGCTGAACAGACAGACAGATTGAAAAAATAGCAGGAAGGAGTTTTTGACAAGAGGTTTAATTGGGTAAACAATGAATTGTGAGATACGATATAATGTAAAATTTATTCCACAAACTGCTATGGAAAGTTTTGAAATAGGTTGATTCAAGAACAGTTGATTTATTCTGAGCTTATGTAATGACTCAGAAACGTGAAAATACAAATAAACACAAAAATACTATATTTAAAGTTATAGAAAATAACTAGATAATTATTAAACAATTTCAACGACGCATTTCAGAATGCGAACAAAGCTTTAGATTTTATATTAATATATGGATTTTATATATGCTTATTTATAAATATTTAAAACATTTATTATTTGGATATATTTGATTTTTCGATTTTTAATAATCATTCGAAATTAATTTTAGCTCATTATATGCAAATAAATGATATCTTAAGAAACGATAATAGAAAAAACACAGAAAAGCTAAAAAGTCTGTCAATTATCTCTTGATTTAAACTTTTAATGGAAATTAATCAGAGAATTTGCGAAACTATTTCGAATTTTGTATTTGTTTTTTACCAGGTTCTTAACTCGAATTTGTCTATTGTAATGGTGATCAGAACAAATGAATATGAATAACAAGAATTTCGGATAATTGCTAAAAGATTTAAAATTCAATAAAACTAATTTCCCTTTTAAAATTTTCCATTCCAATATAATATAATATAATATAATATAATATAATATAATATAATATAATATAATATAATATAATATAATATAATATAATATAATATAATATAATATAATATAATATAATATAATATAATATAATATAATATAATATAATATAATATAATATAATATAATATAATATAATATAATATAATATAATATAATATAATATAATATAATATAATATAATATAATATAATATAATATAATATAATATAATATAATATAATATAATATAATATAATATAATAT
>BGPR01000602.1:112356-203948 GCA_013235015.1 Araneus ventricosus | reverse complement strand
CCCCTTTCGCTTTTCTCAAGTCATTCAAAGCAACTTTTCTTCCCCTGCAACAAGATGGGATTGTGACTGGAATTCAACATCTAAAATCGCGGTATTTTTTCTTCTTTTTGCGACCGGATATTCTTCTTCCCATTTAAATATTTCTTTTTCGCTGCTTTTCAGCCATTAATTTGGACGCTCCCAACATTAATCTTAATAAGGAAGATACGGAGATATCTCTTTCAATTTGAATTTAAAAGTATCCTTTCACTTAATATATTCTTTTTTCCTCTTCTCCTTCTTTTTCCCGTTTCAGTGATAGGCGATTTACTTTCAGCCTTCGATATCTACATTTTGGCACTGAAATGTATTTCCCAGGCTCATCACACTTATCATCTGATAATGTGCGACATGAAATCCTTGAAGAAAGGGGATGATGGCTTTTGAAATCCTTTCTACGAGCGAAATGTACTGAAATGACGCATTTCTTCGCTCTTCTGTACAGAACTGAAATCATTGCTTCGAAAAATTGTTCATACTAAAAAGTTTAAAATAATTATCTATTTCAGGAATTTTATAAGACTAAAAATTTAAATAAGAATGAGGATAAGAAAAAATAAATAAATCGTTTAATAGTGTTAAGAACTTTAAAAATTATTTATTTATTTTTATTAATTTATTTATTTGTCCACGCAGACACAGCCTGCTTAGAGGGTGTAAGTCATTGTCTCAGACGGAGGGGTGTACAAAACAACAGCAGAACAGAGAAGAAAGCATCAAATTACATTATATCACATCAAAACTGTATTATCTATGTCGCAAAAGAACATCAATAAAATCAAAGGTTCTCAATAACCACAAAAGATAAGTAAAATGTCAAAACAAAGTTATTGAAACAACAGCAAATGATAATAGAGGAAACAAAAGACAAAAATTAAAATAAAAAGCTTAGGATATTAAACACGTTATACAGCATGTGTAACAATTTAAAGAAAACATTTAAAGGTTTATATTCCAAGAAGAAATCCAAAATCACACAAATGTTAGAGAAACAAAGATATATTTTTGACAGCGTTTCTTCAGTCAGAGAGCTCACTGCAAATGCAACTGAAAATCTTAAAAATCTCTTTCAGTTTCGTAAATCCATATTTATTATTAACTAAAATTTTAAACCATGCGGTATTGTTTGCGTTAGTAGGTCTATTTAAATGAAATTTTCTAGTAAATGTACAGTCAACAGCATAGTGGTCTACATCACCTTGTGATATTTTTGACGTAAATGTCCTACTTCTTTCTATTTATCTTTCACTGTTTTAATATGTTGCAGTGTAATGAATGTATCTGGTGATGCAGCCAGAAAAAATCCTCAAAATAAATTGATAGTGTATGAAGTTGTAAAATTAATCATTAACTCTTTAATCCCGAGACCACTTTTTTCTTCTAGCTCCTTTAAAACCGGGCTATTTTGGGAGACTAAGAAATGAATTGAACTCTCCCAACCTGGGTGGTCACTTACCCCACCCCTGCTGCAACCTTCCCTTAAAGCGCAAGGAAATGGGCTGTGGTGGGTAAGGATAATTGGAGCCCCTAACACGATTATCTTCTAAGCGATCTCAGAAACTCCCCTCTCCTCAAAAGAAGCCAACCGCCTCAGAACGGCCTTCGCAGTCGTTAAGGGAAAATTTCTAGACCGCCTAGGACATCGTTATGAGAGGGTTAAATAACTGAATAATTTTCTGAATAACGAAAACATAAAAATAATTCTGTTTACATTAAAAAAATCGTTATTTTCAATGGTGACTGAAAATAAAAAAGAGATACTGACTACAGAGAACAGAAGGGGCACACATAAAAAGTGTTTAAAAAAATTTCTGCGCATAATTTTTATGGAATATTATGTATGAAAAATCTTTATGCATATTTTTAACTACGATAAAATTAACGGAATCAAACTAGGAAAATGATATACAGGTTAAAAATAAAATAAAGTAAAAGATTTGCGTTATTTCTAATTTAAAGACACTGAATTGCATCTCGATTACTTCAGAATTTCATATAGAAATTATTTGTTAATTATTTTTTCTGTTCTATTATAGAAAAGGTTACTACTGAATCATGCTTTCATTATTCTGAAAATATTTCGGATTTTCCGTGTTAAAAATTCCTAGTTAAAATTCTATGTATAAAAAAAGTATACTTCTTCGAAATAAGTAAACTCAAAACTGTATCCAATAGTAATAATGAGTGAAGATATTTCTCTTTTGAAATGGGTATCTTTTGAAAGATTTCGCAGCTTCATTAATTATTTGACTATATTGCTTTGATTACCCCACCTACTATCAATCTAATGAATAATTTCTAAAGTATACAGTGAGAAAGTAAATATTATTTTATAATAAAATGTGTTCTATTCTTATCTTTCAGAAATCGAAATTTAAATGAAGCATGTAATTTGAACATTTCTAATAAGTTGGAAAGTTTATATTTTCATGAAAGCCAAAACTTCTTCACGTCACAGATTCATGATATGATTATTATGTCGAAGATTTATGTTTTCAGTAGTAACCTATGGATGAGTTTTCTGTTTTGTTTATTTGGGGTAATGCAGAACTCCCGCTGTACCGACCAACTTCAGGTGTAATGCTTTGTTAATGGTAATCTTCATCATTGACATCTTCAACACTCTGTCTGAAGACGTTAATTAACGTTTAAAGGAGAGGTTTTTAATGTTATGGCTTAGCGACAATTTGAAAATATTAAATTCGATATTCCTATTCCTGTAGCTCTCAATGTTTACTTAAAATAAGAGCCTCATTTTGTGAAAAGACTGCCATAATTGTTCGTGATCGCTCCTTTTGGCGATTTCTAAATCTTGTTTAGCGGGGAAATTTTTAACAAAACGATTTAGCTAATTACAATAATTCCATTTGGAATTTAGACGATTTTTGAATTTTTTAGCCTTTTTAAATAAAAAGAATTAAACGAAACCCTTTTCCAATATTGATGCTTGAAACAATATCAAAACGGATTTGGCAATTGCTAAAATTGGAAGGTTACCGGAAAGCGGTCGTGAATTCAAAATAAATAAAAAAGAAAACTCGTCCATAGTGAATAAAATATACTTAAATGAAAAAACGCAGTAATTTTACAAAAAAACTGAAAGATTTTGCAATTATTGATAAGAATAAAGCATTATTAAAAAATTGTTATCGTAGTGAACATATGGAAATATACAAATCGTTAATGATTTTAGATTGCGTCTTAGATACAAAAGTATACAAAATGAGCCTGTAAGGAATTCTTGCTCATGTTTTCGCTGTATCAATTAATGTCAATTGTATAATGAAAATTATCGTTTGCTTATGTGTGCAACCCGTCTATTTCACATTTTGTGTCTTTGACATCTCATTACATAGAGAAGGTATCTCTTCGATTTATTAATGGAAGGAATTATGTTACAAAATGGCATCTGAAATTGTGATGCGTTAACTAAGTAGTTTATAAAATATTGCAGTAAAATTGAGTGTTCAAACAAATTAAATTTTCTATATAGTTGTGGAGGAAAAGGATAATGTGATTATAAAATATTCTCTTAAGATACAGACCATTTTAATATGGCAAGATATAATCTTTTAAATAATAATGAAATATATGACATTTATCCAAAAATTATTATTAATGAATCATTTTTTCTTATTTTGTGAGAAATTCTTTTATAAATATTCAGCCATTCGAGATGTAAATTTTTCAAGTAAATTATAAGAATAAATGAAAGGATTCAGACTCTTTTTCTGGTTGTCTTATTTCCAATCATATCAAACTGATTCTTTTGGCGCAAAATTGAATTAGGCAGAATACTTTTCATTACGATGCACGGATCAAAACTGATAGAAAAAAAGAAAAATTATGAAATCAAATGATGAAAGAAAGATAACTATACTCTGTAATGCGAAACTTCTAGCTGTTTATAAAATCAATATATCGCGAAAAATTCAGGAAACATTTTCTGTATTTTCATCCATTTCCATCCAATGTTAATATTGCTTTCAAAAATATATCAAAAAGAGACATCTAGACATAAAAATATACTCATATCGATACCAATAATATTTAAGACACTAAAATATTTTTTGCAGTAAAATAGCTGTTATTGAGCTGAACTGGTGAAAATGATGTTTAACATTTTACTTTGTCAGCTAAATCCTTGAGAGAATGCAATGTATTTAATGTATTGCAAAATGAAATAGGATGCATCATGCTACATAATATTAAGTATTATTTCATTTAGAATATTTTAATTTCATCACCATTCTATTAGCAATATTTTCATAATACTCTCAGAATTTAATGATATTAATTTTCAATTTCATGGGCTCATGTGATTAGGAGAAATTATTGTTTGTTCCTATTGATGCATGAAAATTCCTATAACAGTAAATGATATTTAAAACTAGAAAAATATCAATATTAGATCCAAAATAAGATCAAAATAATAGTTTTAAATTAGGTTTAAATGTCAGTTGCCTCTCGTATTTTGCAAATTTCCCTTTACAAAAAATACTAGCAAGGAGAGTTTTGGAAAAAAAATGAAGTTTTTAGATGAAAATCGGTCTCGAAATATTTCTGAATAAAGCTAAAACATTACTGAGTGATAAACAACACTCAAACTAATGGAATATATTCGGATATCATCTGGACTAATTTATCGAATTGGTTTATTGTATGAACTAATTATAAGCGTTGCTTGAACGTTGCTCATGTTATTAACTGAATAAGAGACAGTTTCAAACATTTGGCTGTGCTGTATGATGCCAAAATTTAAAAATAATTTACTGCTCGGTATAGACATCCTGATATCTAATACCTTAATCGAACAGTTTTTTAATTTATCTACCTAACATAGCATAAAGTTTTTAATTTTCAGATAGTTGGTCAGGACATTTTGATATATGATTTAGAAACATTTATTTCTAGGAAAGAATTATTTAAAATCTGATATTAGAATAAATTCTTTTAAAAATTCGAACCAACATTAGACGCACATAAAGGATTTCCTCTGGTTTGCAAGACCTCTAATTTGCATTTCTAACAAGTAGAGACACCTTTGAGAAAGATTGCAATGAAAACTATTGTTTTACAAATTTCCAAAAGGAACCAATTCATTCTATAATTGTTGTTTTGTCTTGAGATATAACATTGTTTATGTGAATTAGTAAGAGCTAGTGTGTTGTTAGATGATAGTTGGATATACAGATGGCATGCAGATCACCTCAAACAGATACGAATATTTTTCAGAAACATTTTTTAATAAAACACTAGAATTCTGATTCAGAGAAACGTTTGAGGTTTTATGAAACGAATAATTACCGTTTTAGAATATAAATACAAAAAGTTGTAAAGGTTGTGAAAAAGGATGCAACGTATTCCAACATTTTACAACCACAATAACCTGAAAAGACCATTTCTAATTGATTCCAGCGAAGATATTCCTAATCCTTTAGTATAGGCTTTAAATCATTCAAAAGCACCTTTCATGGCATCCACGTACCTTAATGATTTACCATTCTTTTCTCTGAAATGCCTTCTGCATTCCAGAAAGACAAAAGAATAAAACAGCAGCGATCCATCTTTCATCATAACCACGGACACCTTTTTGGACTTTAAGGATTTCCGCTCGACCAGTAATGGCACAAACCAGCAACCGCCATCCAAACTCTATTTCATGTTTTTGATAATAGGATTTATTTTCGCGGATACGGCCATACATCTTCTTGACGCATTTTTCAGCTGAGGATCCGGCACAAAGAGAAATGTCAGATCCTCGCAGCCGGATTCCCTCCAGACTGGAAAGGCCTGGATGATCGATTACGTCTGTGAGGATGGTCCAAACTAATGGTTATAGAAGACACAATTTGTAAGAGTGCCACGTCTCAATTGAAGATCTCCCAAAGGAAAAGACGTAATGTGCGTATCAAGAATATTTATAGGTCCTAAAGGAGAAACCGTGCACCTGCTAAAAGAAGCTAATATGGAGAGACTGCTATTGGCAAATCTACGACAGGAAATGGAATGGGATGAATTCTGTTGTTTCGTTTGACGATATTCTGCAAATAAAAAAGGAAGGAAAAACATTGTAAATGATTTCTGATAGATGCACGATTTTTCCTTTTTGATTTATAGAAAGTTGTCCTTATTATTTCATTAATTACATAGTGCCTATCTACAGAAATCTTGTAAAATATTTCTAACGTTTTCGTACGTTGTATATACTATATAAGCGTTTGCGAATCAATTGATATATGAAATAAATGCGACAAAATCAAGAATGTTTAGTTTTACTTGTCTTTATACACCAACGAAGCAGAAGTTAGGTCAGTTAGGCAAGGTAAAAAATTTTGACAAATTCAAAAGAGCTTTTGCGTTGTAATCCCTCTGTTTTGTAAGCTCATTGTCAAAATGCGCGTCAACGATTATTGAAAAGCTTACATCTAATAATTAAATTTGTTTGTATAATCGGAATACAAATGCACACTACATTAGTTAAAGTATTTCTCGCGAAAAAATCATTAGAAATAATAATGAACTGTTGGATATGTTTCATCTCGAACAGACAATAGCTTATCATCTTCTAGTGAAGAAAAATTATCGACCAAATGGTCAGGGTAAGAGAAGAAACTCCATTCACGGTATGTCAGATATTAAATTTAAAAAAAAGCTGCATGTGGAAGTGTAGGATTTTCTCTAAACAAATTATATATATATTATTGGTTTTGAAATTGGGTTTCATGTATTTTAATTCAATTAGATTTTTTTCGATTATACATGAACTTTTTACTTGATATTTTTTTGTTTCAAACTATGTTTTTTTTGTTCGGTGTTCCAAGGGAAACAAACTCTTTCTAGCATTATTGCTAGAGTTTATGTTTAGAAAACACCGAAAATGTGTATACGCTCGTTCAGGATTTCCCTTGCTGACGACGCGTCCCGGACGTTGGCATTATATTCCTTTTGTTGTTTTGGTTTTTCTTTCATGACTTGGTTTTGATGTTTTCTTTTGTTAATATATATATATTGAGAAAAATATCAAATGAGGGGCGATATAATGACAGAAAAAAAACAATTTAATTTAAAATATTGCAGGAAAACATTTGGAAATGAATCAAAATAAAATAATAAACGCTAATAGAGATTAAGAAATTGGTAGGGGATTTTTTGAGAAAGAAGTACATATTGTAGAAACTAAAAAAAAATTGAATATAAGAATTTGAGATAATATACGTAAAACATTCTTCACATCTTAATTGTAGATCGAGATTAAAGCAGACATTCAGTACAATCCGAATTCCAATTAGTTGTTGAAATATAGTGAAATTGTATCATATAATTAAGTCTCCGAATTCCAACTCTCCTGTTGGTAAGTCAACCGTTTCTTTACGATTATTATCATGTCATTTGATTTTCTCAAGTAAAATACGATTGAAACATTCGCCAATCTAAGCTAAATGCGAAATTGACGTCTTGATCGTTTAGAGCCTTTAGTGCTCAACAAAATAAAATGAAATCTATAAAAAATGCAGTATTTGGAATAGTGTATCGGACAAAGCATCATTGGTAAATATTTAGGTCTTCAGGATAATATTTTGGGCGACGGTTAATGAATTCATGAAAATGTGTTTCAAACTGAAAATTTAATAAATAATTTCTCATTGTAGAAATATGTCAGATATGAATCCACACGATCAATTATTCTCTTTGAGATATATAAATCCTTTCATCAAATTGCTAAAAAAACTTTTTAATACTGTACAATTGCAATTTTCAGAATATTCTTACATGTTTCTTAAAATACCCGTCTATTTCGTGTGGAAAATAGGGAATATTCAGAATATCTATATTTACATAAGAATATTTTTAGAGATGGATTTTAAATATTATAAGTAAACAGAGTAAGATTAATCATTTTAATGTAAAATTGTACTGAATTTTGTCTGAACTGACTTCGGCTTCAAATGAATACTTTAATTCAACAAAGTACAGAGTAGTAGTGCGACAGTATTGGTGAAATGCACTCTTAGCTCAGATTAGAAGTGTTATATATGAGTTAGTCATATCGCTAGTTGTTCGAATTCCAATCCAAACTCATTTCAAGGACTTCATAGTGTTTTTGCTCCGATAAATATTTGCGTTGGGGTCAGAAGGTTTAAAAATACTAGAGAATTAGAAATAAAGCAGATATTTAAAAAATTTTAAAGGAAGTTTAGAAAAATTACGAATAAAATTTCTGGTTTTATATTCAAAAGTACTCGTATTTCAAATATTAGGATCAAATTAATGACAATTTTTCATAGTAAAATGGAAATCAATCTGCATCATGGACACATATTGAGAGCATTTTGTTATGAATAATAGCTAAATATGTGCTTGCAAAGAAACGAGTGTTTGATAGCAAAAATGTAATATTTTGCAGGAAAACTAATTACGATTTTCAACGTAGTACTACATTCCTCCCATTCGGGTCTCAGGAAGAAAATTGATTCACATGACAAAAAGTCACAGAACTTGGTATGGGAGATCCTCTATCTTGGTAACTACATATGTTAAAAACATAACTAATGTTTTATTTTAGAGATAAGGGGCAACAACAGAATTTACCAAAATAAATTTGAAAATCGGAATTGTAGTTCAGCGACTACTGAGTCGCAAGGTTGGGCAAAAATACGCCTGAATTGGTGACGCGATCCTCTATATCTCGGTAACTACATATGTTAAAAACATATCTAATGTTTTAGTTTAGAGATAAAGATTAAAAACAGAAGTTACAAAACAAACTTAAAAATTCACGAGAAACTTCGAGAAACAGAAAAGTCACGGGAGTAAAGTAGTTCTACTCCTTTAACATCAGCGGCAGTTTGAAAACACAGCCTCCCGTCATTTGTTATTTCATTATTGTTCTTTATTTAACATTAGGTTCTGTGTTCAACATTATACTAGCTCAGTCTTGCAAAATAAGGAATGAAATTGATAAAAGTAAAGAATCGTATCGCATAAGAAAATTTTCAGTTCTTTTTAAATAACAAATTTCTATAAAAAGCATTTCAATAATTCTTAGTGCGTTTTGAGATGTCTTTATATCTTCTTAAATGCAAATACGCAGTTGTACTTCTTTTCAAAAATTCAATTTAAACGAAATGCCGCTATCGAAAAAATGTAATCTCCATCATAAAGGCAAAGATCCTAAAATAACTATTGAGAATATGGTACCACATTGGTTATTCTCCAAAACCCTATTCCCTAAGAAAAATATCTATCATCCTACCACTGACGTCATAGGTTCTTGAACTTCTAAACATCAAAATAACGATAAAAAATTCATGTTGCATTTGTGCATTAGCAACCATATATTTAAAAAAATCTACAAAATGTCAATTTGCCAACCCTTGAAAAATGATGCCTCTGAAGTACATTTTTCCTTCTTAAACTTTTCCCGAGCTGTCATGGAGGGCCAAAAAGAGTAAAATCCAATAATGAAGAATAATTCCCGATAGTGCCAAGAGGCAAGCATTCGGTGCGTGGCCAAAGAAAAAGCACCACGTCTTCTGCTGTCTTTGTAAAATGGACAGAAATGTGTCCGCCCCTCCATTTTTCTTCAAAGCTAACGGTTTTGCACGTTTCCTCCCCGCTTGGTAATTAGATGGATATTTGCGAAGATGAGCATCGGGATCCATCTCTGGATGCCATAAATCACGCCAACACTCCTCGCCAATCTGCTTTACCACATTAATTTTAATTACTCGCTGCACAAGAGGAAAGATAACTGTAGAAAGATAGTTACAGAATGCGCCATCTTTGTCCTTGTTTAAAAGAAGCTCTTGGAGATAAAAGTTCTGAGCTTCCCCTTTTTTCCTTCTTATTTTTATACTTGATATGCGTTCATTTTCTTCTTCATGAAAGGATAATCCTAAAAAATGGATTCTTGTCACTGGTATTTGTTATGCACCAGTTCTTTGCATTCATATCATTTGGATAAGTTTTGTTTGAGATCAGCTGATACGAAGTTGATAAATGAATTCCTTATTGTTTTATAATAAAAATATAATAACTATTCTTTTCTATCGCAATTACTTTTTCATAGTTAAGTGTTTTCGAAATCTGTTTGCAATAAAGTCAAAACATTATAAATAACCATTATCTCAACAAAAAGAATATACGTTAAACTCAATATATTCGTTCAAAAAACTTAATTAAAATAGCTGAAAAAGGATCTACACGCATCATTTGATTAAAATATGTTAATGCTTTCTACGTAGTATCCGATCAGTAACTTAAATTTCCATTTTTTGACTTATATTCAATTGATACGATACTTGTTACAGTGGATAAACGTATTCATACATAGAAAAGTCTAATATAAAATGATAGTGATTTGAAAAGAAATTTAGGCATATTTGTGGTCTTCGAATTCTAGAGCTGAGATGTAAATTTATCATATTAACATATAATGCGTTCCATAAGAACATTGCAACAGTTGCTAAATTATTTTTAGTTTCATTCACAGAGAATCAAATGATTCCATAATAATGCATTTCTTCATTGTAATTATAAATTTTAATATAATTATAAAGGAAAGATTAATTAATTTAATCTGAGAAGAAAATATCCTCTTGAAAGGAATACAATGAAACCTGCGTGTAATGCTAAACCTGTCTATAACGATATTATCTTTGGTCCCTGCGAATTCCTATTTACTCAACGATAATCAGTTTTTAGACGCACCTGTCTATAAGGATAATTTCACCACTGTAGAAAATAGTACAATATAATATAAACCACCCTATTTTCGGGAATGTCAGATAAAGGGAATTGCAGGGGGATACGGGGTGCTAGCGATTAGAATGTGCACAGATTTTTGTTGCCTCTGACTCCTGCTGGGCACTAACCTGTTCATTCGAATTTACCACTTCGGACTGACCACTTGCTCCTGTCCGTAATGTGTTAACACCTTGAATCTACGATTGCGCGGCGTAAAACATTGGCATTTGTAGAAAAGCAACAAATAATTTCGGGAATCGAGCAAGAGCCAAAGTACAACCACTAAAAAGTATGGGATTTTTTACTCGACGATAGCTAGGTTTTTGACAAAAAATTAAAGACATTGGAGATGCTGTGGAAAGTATATAACAAAGGAAAACGATTTAAAAATGTCTTAAATGACGATGCTGATAAAGTTTTCCAGGAAAACTTTCATTCTGAAATTTTTTAAAAATATTTAAATATAAAATTTTATATCACTACATAAAATTGCATATTTTACATATTCCTAAAATACAATTTTATATCAGCGGTTATTTGTAAGATGAATCAATAAGCACAATAAAAAAATGCTGGTATATTAATACATACACACCACATAAATTTTGCATGCACAAATCCACAAACTGTCTACAGCGATAACCTGTCTAACTTTACATTTTATAGCTCCCTACAATATCGTTATAGATAGGTTTTATTGTACTCGATCAAAATACAGTGATTCGATAAGAAAAAGGAGTAAAGATGCCAAAGCCAAGCTTTCTTGTTTTCCAAAATAGAAACAATCAAATCAAACATATGGTACATTAGTGGCTATGGCCTTTAAAAAGGAAGATCTTGTGACGTCAAATCGAATTTGGAAGCGTAATTAAAATGGGATTTAATGAAATAAAAATTGATAGCGTTTTTGAATAATCTTGCAGAACGCAGCTTATAACGCATTTAGATGTTATGATGTGATAATAAGCATGTTACATTAAAGTTACTGTTAATTATTCGCAACATTAGTTAAAAGTATATACAGTGTGCCCGCTAAAGTCCGTTGTCACCCCAATAATTTCTGAACGGCAAGAGTCTATAGTCATAAAAGTGGGGTCTAGGTATAGTAAAGTTGCCATGCGCTACGCAAGGAAACCGCTTACAGCGCCATCTGGCGGCAAAATTCGGAGTTAGCGTTCTTATCTCAAACACGGTACGAAATACGGGAAAAAAGTCAATTACAAAGTTGTTGAGCATCATCGATTTATTACAAAAACCATCTTGCGCACAAAAATGATACAAATGAAAAGCAAAAGACGCACATTTGTGTGATCGCGTTGAACAAAACTGCACTTGCCGGAAATGAAGCTCATCTATCTCTCATGCTCAAAATGGTATCCTTCAGCAACAATGCACATCTGGACACGGGACTGCACTTCCCGCTGCACATTGTACAACATGGCAGGTGACACGCTGGCACAAGCATCCGTAATATGGTTTCGAAGTTCTTGCAATGTAGGTGGAGAGGTTGCATACACTCGCTGTTTGATGTATCACCACAGAAAAAAGTCCAATGGGTTCAGGTCAGGTGAAAGTGGAGGCCATTCTACGCAACCACCATACCCGATGACTAGTTGCTGGAATGTGTCCCGAATATACTGTTGGATATACTGTTGGACACTTAATACCTTGTGCGGAGGAGCGCCGTCGTGTTGGAACCATACATTCCGGAGGTCACTCAACGGCAAATCCTCTAGAAAATCGGATATTTCGTCCTTCCTTCTCTCTTTTCTTCCGCGTTATGTCGCGTTACAATTTTGGGAGTTGCGAACCAAACAAATATGTATTTAACACCTTATATTTTTACTGTACAGAAGGTGTCTTCTCTTACTAAATCGATGATGCTGAACAACTTTGTAATTGACTTTTTTCCCGTATATCGTACCGTGTTTGAGATAAGAACGCTAACTCCGAATTTTGCCGCCAGGTGGCGCTGTAAACGGTTTCCTTGCGTCGCACATGGCAACTTTACTATACTTAGACCCCACTTCTATGACTATAGTTCTTGCCGTTCAGAAATTATTGGGGTGACAACGGACTTTAGAGGGCACACTGTGTATTGTTTTCTTTAAAAATGAAGAGAAGATTTTCGAGAGGAAGGAAAAGAATAGGACGATTCCCTTTCTTGGAATTGGTTCGCCTAGAATGTAAGCTGCATATTTTTGTAAGAATTCGCAGAATATATGGGAATTTAGTCAAAACGTTTCATTGATACATGGGGTCCAATACGTGATTTCAGGAGATTCATAAACGAAGAAGTGGTATTTTTCAACGCAAACATTTTATTCTTGTATTTTTAAAAAAAATCTCATACATTTATAAATTACGACAGCTTATAAGCATTCCAGTGACAAGCTAAAGTCATGTTTTTTGACAAAAAGAACGTTTCAGTGTGAAGAAGAATATTGATTTCATACATTGCACACATCCAAATATCTAAAAACTCAAACTTCGATGTGAATTTTGCGCAGCTCTTTATTTTACCGAAAAAGTGAAAATATTCTCTCAAGAAAATTAAAGGGTTTGGGAAACATATTTTCCAACCATTTAACAATAGACTGTACAATTAATCAATAAAATTTACGTAAATCTGTTGAAAAGATTGAAAAAAAAACGGAAAACCGATTCTAGAAACTAATTTCAAAATTAAAAGTGTAATTAAAATAGATTAATTGCAAATTAAACTTCTCTTTTTTAAATTTTTCAAATCAAATAAAAAGTGCAATAACTATTTTATAAATTGAAAACAATTTTTCTAAATTAATTGAAAAAGGGTTAAAATATTGTTGTGCGAACAAGCATCACTAAGGAGAGTAGGGAGTAGGGTTAGTATTTCAAAATTAATTATATATTTATTTATTCAGTAAAATTTCATATGTAGTGCATTTGTACAAATCCATGATTTAAAACTAAGCTTATTTCAAGCAAATTAGATTGAGAGTACTTAAATGTCTAGTTTGTATTTGCATTTAAAACTTCGCCGATTAATTTAAAATCAAAATTTATTCTTTTATAACAAATATATTTTTACAATTGGGTGAAGATTTTATATTTACAATATTAAAAGGGTCTAGTTGAGTTAAAGTTATATAATTATAAGAAAATTAACTAGGAATTGAAAAATGTAACATATATTATCATATTATTTAACATAACACATGTTATTTGAAAAAGACTCCAGTTTTGGAGAATTTTAGGTTTAGAAATTTTAGAATCTGTGCTTTAATATTATTCAAGAAATGACTATACGAATGTCAAGTCTTCTATTAAAAGTGTAATTTTTTTTAATGTTTTCAAAAAATTATTAAATGATCAGGAATGTAATGTCTGATAAGTAGTACTGGACTGAATGTCTAAAACGAGTGCTGAAACAAAAAATTCATAGTATATGAGTTTTGGGGCACTAATACTATTATACATGTAATGGTTTATTTTCGAATAATTTTTGTCGTCATTTCTATGAGAAAAATACTAAAAGAGATTATGTAGTTGAATTGTTGAAAGTTAAACTGAAATTCTGCAAAATTGTTTTCACGTAATTGACATTGTTTCAAACAGATTTTATGTTATAAAAATTTGATGCAAAATCCTATTGTCATTAAAAGTAATGAAGAGTTGAAAAAATTTGACGTTACAGACTCATTATTAGAAATAATAAGTATTAGAAACTATCTGTAGTTAAAAAGGAGGAAAATGTATCTAACATCAATATTTTGATGAACAAGATTCATTGAATATTGAAATATGAATGAGTCAAACTTTGAAATAATTATGTAATTTTAACATTTTGTTGACAAATAGTAAGACACTGGATGAATTATCTACACATCAAAATAAAGTATTAAAGGAAAAATTAAAACAGGTTGCGTCTGTTAAGGATAATTCTGAAATATCTTGAAAAATTTGCAAGGTCCAAAAAATGAGAAATCACATTTGGCATTCCGAACACATAAAAAAGTATTTTTCTTTTTCTTTTTTTGTGTCATGAAAATTCCATGAAACTTGAATAAAATAACAAAAAAAAATATTTTATGATTTCTGTTCTCACATCTTCGCATTAAAAAGAAGCAAAAGTAAAAATAATTTAAAAAGAAATTTCTTGTTGGAAGTTACAGTCATAATTAATGTGACTAGGAATGGAACATTGCGACATTCATTTTAGCCGACGACATAATTACTGGCGGGAAAGATGTTCCTCCAAAAGCTAAATCTTGAGAAAGGAATAAAAATAATGCGATGTTGCTTCTTTTCAGAGCTAGAAAGAGTGATGCTAAGCATTCTACCTGCGTTAATGAAGAAATGCAAATTCTTGCACCCTGCATCCTCTATTTTTAAACTAATTTAAGTTCGGAATTATTTTTTTCTTAGCTTCAACATTTTAGTCCAATGAGTAATCTTCAAAATTACGAATATGTTATCATTTTCAAGAAGAGCAAGAATATTTTATTCCTTATGAGAACATATTTATTCGTCTTCAATTCAACTGAGGAATATTATTGCGTTACATAATTATAATTATTACTTAAATTATAATTATTACTTCAATTATAATTATTACTTATTGCGTTAATAATTATAATTTAAAAAATATTAAATAATTTTTAATTTAAACTGTAATTATTTTTTATTTTTTTCTAATAATTTTTAATTGAAAAATTAAGTGTTATGAAAATGGCGAAAAAAACCTAGCAGTATGTGCTATGATATTAGGATAAGAAGATATTTAACTTTTAAAATAACCTTCTATATTATATAAAATAGTTCTGAAATGCTAGGAGATCAGAGGAAAGTTTGATTTTATATAAACTGGATACAAACTTGAAATATATTTTTACTGGGAAATAAATTGAATATTGTTGGTTAAAATTTTCTTCACGAAATATCTTTTTCTGGCATGAAACTTTTTTTCATAATTTATATTAACGCAACATTTTTAATTTTAAAGTAAACTAAATTCTGAATATCTTTCATTTCTTCGTACATTCAGCATGGTTTCACTTCTTTTACATGTTATTACTCGCATCATTGCAGTTTTCTGTGAATAAAATGCAAAGACACACAAAAATAATTGTAAATATTCAATAACATTTATATGTAAATTCGAGGATTGCTTATTCCAAAATCTTTCCCTAAATATCATATTTAACAATAATATTCAACTATACTTATTATTATAAATGATATAAGTTGACTATTGAAAAACAGCTAAATCGCAGGAGCTCTATATAGGAATGGGTAGGAGCAATATAAAAAGTATTTATTTTCATAAATAAATAATACCATGTTTATAAAAAGCATAATAGCAATAATATCTCGATTACAAACACGTTGGAACTGAGAAGTTATTTTACTTTTTCTACTGTTCATATATTAAATGTATAGATAATGAACCATTTAACTTCTTAATCTTAAAATATACGACTATTTTACTTTTATATTTACGATTTAAATACACTAAATAAAGTCTTTCTAAATTTTTTAGCATGATAATACCAAGAGTTGACATGATCGGATAAAATGAGCTTTTGTTACAGCATTAAAATATTTATTTGTAATATTATAATAATGAAAATACGTTATTCTAACAGATTTTTCATACTTAAAAATTTTTCAATTCCACTTTTTTTTTGTTCTGGGAACTAAAAGTAGCATCTTGAATTATATTTTGGGATAGCTGTTAGAAAATATGCTTAATAGGAGAGAATCTTCGAATTTGGACTACCTGAACATATTTTAATGTTCAGTGATGGAGAAGGAATTTTAATGAGAAACAAGTAGAAATTTTTTTCACTTATTTATCTTCAAAACAGCGTAATTAATTTTTTATGAAACCCACTTTATAAAAGGAAAAAACCAGATCAAAAATCTGTATCATCTGTCTAATCAAGGAAACCAGTTCCTAGATTGGACCACTGGATGCCCAGATTGGACTACAAATTTCTGTAAGCACATAACAAAAGTAATTTTTTATGTACTCGTAAAACGTCTTTCCGCTCGTTACAGTGATAGTCGTGACAAAATACCGTCAGATTTGAATCGATAATAACTACGAGAATAATAATGCGAGAAGATAGATCATATCTGTTAGAGTTTGTCGAATAGTATTTGCTGTGTCTGTAACGTCATTGTACCAGTGTAGGCGCATGCGCGTGATTGTTATGAATTTGCTTTATGTAAGGTTATAAATAAGTGTAGCGTGGGAACGCGTTTAGCTTTTTTTGCGTCATTTTAAAGAACGTGAGGAGTATTACTAAGACCCAAAGTGAGACAATAAAAATATTTATCAGAATATAAGTAAAAATCGGTATTAAATTGAAAATTTCAACCTCAGCATGTTTTTTTATTATGACATGCAGAGTTTTCTTTCGAATTGTTCGAAACTTACAGAATACTTGAAAATACGTAAAAGAAACATTGAATTAAAATTTGAATTCAAAAATTTGAATATTACGGTAAATATGAGCATTAGTAGTAAATAATGTTTTAATGCACATACGCGAAATGCAGTTCTATATGCTGTCAACAGATGGCACCATCAAATGTTACTCTAAATAAAACATAAGAAAGGTACAGTTCGGGTTCGCGCCGTAGATTTTTCGTGAAAACGTCGAGATAAAATCATACAACATTTCGTATTAATATGTAATTTAATTATCTATCTCTTTAATACAATATTTACACAGAGTAGTATAATGGTTACAGAATAGATAAATCCCAAGTTTATCGCATGTAGCAAGGATCTGTGGTAGCATTTAATTTATCGATTCTCTAACCATTATACTATTCTGTGTAAATATTGTATATTAAAGAGATTGATAATTAAATTACATATTAATACGAAACACTTGTTTTATGATTTTATCCCGACGTTCTTCACGTTTCTCGGCCTTTCTTGTGTTTTGAAATGCGCTATCATTAAAAAAAAACCCGTATTTCTAACATTATTAGTTTTTTAAAATTAATTTTTGAAATGGGTCGGACACACTGTATAAGTAATATATGAAACTTTATTTCTCTTTTAGGTGAAGTTAAGAGGCAGTCATAATAAGGTAGCAGTCGTTTGAATCCAAAAATATTTTATTAGAACTCTTTAGTTATTATTTTAATGAATGAAAGATGATCTTCAAATTTTCGTGCACACTTTTAAGAAAATATTGATACACATGAAGAAACCGATTCATGGAATATCGTGTATTATGAGTGTTGAATAAAATATGAGTAAATTTCAACATATTTTTATGTGTATTCGAAATAAAAGCTCGCAAAATATACAAATGAAAGTAATGCAGAGACACAAATGCTGTAAGAATGTTGAGCACGGATAAATAATATTATAATGCTGGATGCTTAGAACAATATCGGAAAACCTCAACCATATTATAGTAACCTCAATATAGTAACCTCAATAACCCTAGTATAGTGATACTCAACGCTGATATCTGAGCTTTGCAAGTTTTATAAGATATTGGATTTTTTTTCACAAAGGATCATTAATACAATTTTCTGAAGTTTCTGAAGAACGATAATTTTATAGGAAATGCTCTTAGAAAGCTCATACAAAATAGAATTCACTTGCAAAAAATGAAAATCGAAAAGAGGAAGGTGTGGATGCATCGCACTGAAATTCACAGGCAAGGAAAAATTATGTTTATATAGATTCCAATTTTTGTTCCAAAATGACCAGAAATTCCCGCCATTCTAAAAGTATGCATATTCTGAATAATTCATGACATGATGATAATCCTGTGGTAATTAAATCAATGGCTGTTGGAACAATATGTACCAATTAAAAAGAAGCCCAGATAAAAAAAATGTGCCAAAAATCTGCAGAAAATCTGAAGGTATTTGGAACATATTTTCTTCAGATTTTCTGCAGAAAAAAATGCAGGATATCTGCAAAAAAACTATTTTCCAAATACCTTCAGATTTTCTGCAGAAAAAAAATGTAGAAAATCTGGCAGTCAAGGTTTAAATATTAATTACAATTAATGTAATTATTAATTTAATTAATCTAATTTGTGATTCAACTTACTTGTACGATGCCGATTTAGATTGTGACAAAACTTTAAACGCATCCTGTCCGGGGTTCGAACCCGCGTTCCTCAAGTAGGCAGCCAGGAATGCTAACCACAACGCAGCAAAGGAATACACGAGACGGGGATAAATTAATCTATTTGAGTTTTAGCGTCACCATAGCTATCGTGGCGCCATCTAGTGATGTAAAAAGCAACAAAGGTCAGAATGCGTGTTTCAAAGTCGTAGAGATGAGTAACAGATGAGATTAGTAATATTTTTGTTCAATAATTTAGATTCTCTGTTTCAATAAATTCGTTTTCACCTTCTATCTTTCTGGTAAGCCTTCTCTCCATCCAAAGGGCGCAAGCTCTACTTTTCCCTTCTTTTTGGAGGAAAATAGCTAGTCAGAAGGACAGTTGGAAAACTAATTGGAAAGTAATTAAATTATGGGGGAAAAGTTTAAAATGGTAAAACCTCAAATATTTATTTTAAAAATAATTTTAGAATTCATTTTTTCATTGGCATATTTAAAAAATTTAGCGCCTAAGTCAATTTTCGATTGGGAAATTTTTTGAAACTCCTGTCTGCTGTAGAATTAAACAATAATGATAATTGCATTCTAATTTTGTTTTATATCTTTTGGAAAATAAAGCTGCAATATTAGAGAATATGGTGTAAAATATGTATTTAGAGAAATGCAGATATTATGAAATTACAGTTAAATCTTCAAACAATCAACAGATATCCGTCAAGTTTAATGATTTTGTGAAAATCTGCTAAATAACTGCAAATTGAATTGAAGACAAAATGCGAAGTCTTAAAAAATCTACAGGATATTTAAAGAAAAAAATAAAAATATTTTTTTTTTGCAGATTTTCTGCAGATTAAATTGAAGAAAAAAATGCAGATTTTTTGCTGTCTTACAAAAATCTGCAGAATATTTAGAGAAAAATATAATAAGAAAATTTTATGCATATTAAATTGAAGAAAAATGCAGATTTTTTTCTGTCTTCAAAAAATCTGCAGAAATCTTTAAGAAAACTTCAAAAAAATTTTTTCTGTAGATATTTTTTAGCTGGGAGGCTTACTTTGAAAAATATGATACTTTTATCTAGCAAAACAATATAACATAAAACATCCAGAATAAGAGTATACAGCGACCCCCACAATGCATTCGTGGAATCACACGTTAAAAAAGTGTATTGATTTAAGAAGAAAATTTAAATGAGGAGTGGTTAAGTATGGATATTTTAACTGGCCTAATATAAAAAGATCCAAGCTAATTTCAAAATCAGTTCAGCCTGCCTTCAAGTTTTGCGCTATCATTTGTTTGGGAAGCTTTTTTATATATACTGTAACGTCAAACTCAGAAATAGTCAATTTTATTTCAAAAATAAATTTATTAGCTATTAACAAAATGAAGTTGTTTCATCGTACAAAGAATTTGAAGAAATAACTTTCTAGCTTTTTAAAAGAAGCAATCGCAAACATTTACATTACGTGCAGTCTGTGCATCGAAAAAAAATACATCAAAACACTGGTAAAGCCGTCTTAGCTCACTATTTGAAATATAAGACTGAAACCTAAAACCAATTCGTTACAATACTTACTCCGTTTTTAATAATATGTGAAATTTTATTCTGTTCACAATTTTTCCCATTTATTTGATTAAGATCTTTAAATCTCGGGCTTCTAAATTCTATAGGTTAAGACTACTTAGCTTTATAATGCACTTTAATTTCTTTTCAAACTCCATGAAAAGTAAATAACACAAGTTCAATTAAATATCGAAACATTTTTGCATGCAATTTTGCCATTTAAAATTTGATTATTGGAAAATATCTTAAATAACAATTATTCTAACTACGAGAAGGTTTTAAAGTGTAGATAAAATATACTGTCGTCACTTGTTTGGATGGGAAGGAATCAAAATAGAGAATGATGTAAGAGATATAATTAATGAAATCATAATTCCCAGTCCTTTTAGAACATCACATCCAAACATAAACATAAGCTCACAATCTTTAAGAATATGTCAGGTACATGGGGAAAAAGTCATTTTATAACAACACATGTAACCGCTACAGGGGGTTATTTATCAGCGAATCAATTAAAAGAAATGAATATGTTACAGTTAAAGCGTAGAATCCGTTATTTCACAGAATAACTATGTATATCATGATTTTCCTTGTTGAATATCTATTTATTCTATGAAATAACTGAATTATATGCTTTAAAGGTAACAGATACAACAAATAATTTGTGCAACACAAGCTTAATGACATACAAATTTACTAAAACACAGTTGCATGAATAACAACATGCCAAGTATATGTTTTCAGACGGCAAGTCCTTTGAACACCCTTTAATATACGTATTCCAAAGTTGTTCAGTTGTTGGCACTGCGTCCAGCAGCGGATCCCGAGACTACCACTTTTGGACGATTTTACACCGGAAAGGGGTGTCAGGCAATGAGTCATATGAGCGCATTTCCGGAGTTCTTTGTTAGATCACGCTCAGTAAAATGTAAACATCACCCTTCCATTCTTCATTTCTCCCTATTTTGATGAAAATAACTCCGCCCGGCGCATGCGCAATATCGCGCAGGGTTTCCGAATCAGTTGTTAAACAATGCTTGCCATTTTAATTGTCATGCTGCGTTTGACTTATGATTTTGTTATTCATGCAACTGTGTTCTTGCATAATTGTGAATTTCTATTTCATTAAACATTTGTTGTGCCCTCACTTTATCTGATGTGTCCTTTTCTTTTACTTAATTCACTGAAACGGAAATCTGTGTAATGGTTTCCCTTTTGTGTTTGTGACCCAATGTTGTATTGTGAAAACTACTTGTTTCCCTATGCTTCACCAACCCTTAAAGTTTGTAAACGACCTTTTGGAACATCCTGCATGATCTTTCACAAATACACTGGGACTCAAAAAGCTTTTTGCTTCTTTTAAATAATCTTCACATTTCAAAGTTAAAACACTATTAATTAAAATTTTCGAACTTCTTGCTTTATCAAGTTATGTCAAGTAATGAAGTAATACTTAATTTAAAACTTAAATCTAGCTATGTTATGGTTAACGATACTTTTGAAACTTCATTATCTCTAAGGAAAAAACAGAACTTGCTTTGAACACTAAATATTGTTGGCAACGATCAGCATTGAAGCGAATTAGCAAAACAAGATTATATGTATTTTTTTTAATGTCAGAAATTTCCCAGGTAATTCACTTGAAATGTGAAATATTAGCGTCTCTCAATCTTAATTTCATATCTACTAATTTTTTACTTCCTTGGAAACACCCTTAGGGAAACAACGTATTAAAATACCTACTAAAATCTCCATCGTCAATATTTTAATGTCCTTCCCTACAAACAGCTGCTGATGTGTGTTGGAACTCAAACGAAGGCCTATATATATATATACAAAAATTGTTTTTGTTCCTCCTCAACCGTTATTAAACCATGAAAGTCATGCATAATTTTTACCGCTCTTCCAGCTATATCGTTCACTGCTCTAAGCAATGAGACTGTGTTTTTCGCTTCTAGAAACGAAGCGTTATTCGCCCCTGAAGATGGACTCTCGTTTAGAAAACTATCATAAATTTTGAGTCTAGAAAACAATGACTGGCTTTTGACTGATATGAAATCATCGATGATTTTCTCTGTAAAAAATAAAATAACAGGTAACAATTGCTTGATATAAATAATTAACTGATTTTGTAGTTTTTTATTTAATGTATCAAATTCAACATACAATGAACTGCAAAGTTCTTCCTTCGATGGAATGTATCTTTTCTCATGGGTCGAGAACATTTCTCTATGTAAATATTCCACCATTTTTAATTTTGTTTCTTCGTCCACATCATCATCAAAAAGTGCCAATACTGCTATTTCGTCAGTAAAATACCCTAAATGCTGGATAAATTTCTGTAAAGCAGCTTTCGAGATACTTTCATTCACTTTTTTGTAAGCTTTCAAAGATTTCAAAAAGCACAAATCTTTGTAGGCTGCTTTAACTGCCAAAATCCATTGAAGCCATAGTTTAACGTAGATTGTCACAATAAACAAGCAGACGTCTAACAGTGCTTCCTTAACCTTGCTGTTTAATTTCAGCTGAGAACTAAATAACGATAGTTTTAGAGATTAAATCGCTCGGACCATCCATCTAGCTTGGTGCATTGCACCCGGAGGTCTGATTTTAAATTTTTTTCTGCATCTCCACCTAAAAATGCAATAGAAAGTTCGATCAATTCTCGTTAGTTATCTCTGACCACAACATTTTTAAGTTCAGCGCGGTAAAAGTCAAGCAAATTTTCAAGTTCGGTTACGGTTTGGAACAATATCACTGCTTTTCTATAGCACTGTATTTTAGTGGGATCGATGTTTTTCCAATTATCTTTGGGTTTTTAAAGAGCGGAATATGGGGGCTTGCTGTCACTTGTTTAATTTTCACTTCGAATACGGCCTTTAATACCAGTTCGTATGCATGATGGCGGCAAGAGAAAAAAAGCATTTCCCTATCAAATTTTTGCTCGAGGAGCGCATAAGCACTATTAAAACGACCGGTATTCGAAGCCGTAGTATTACAACAGAGAATTTGGACTTTGTCCTCGAGATTTCAATCTAAGATCGTCTTCCAAATAGACTGTGCCTGTTCTTTGCTCGTAGACTTATCCAGTCTTGGCACAGCAATGAGTTGTTTTTTAAGTCCATATGAAATAACTATAGGGAAGCGTTCTTCCATCGATTTTCGAGCACTCAAAACAGGCAACAATTTGCCATCCCAATGTAAGGCCACTGCATCCGGTACCTCGTTTTGGAAATCAATTTTTGTGTTTTCCACGCGTTCCTTCCGTTTTTCTGTTCGGATTCTTTGAATTGAAGACTTGTTTCTCGGAAATTCGTCAATGTTACATCCAAGTGAATAAATAGTAGCTTTAAGAACAAACACAGAATCTCCCATACTTAACTGACACCTGTCTAATGCAGCAACTAACTTTGGAGTAATAAAATCTTTCCTCATTACTGATTTACATGTCCGAGGTTCTGAGCTTTCGATCAGTGTTGGGAAATCTTCTGAATCTATATTTTTACTAGAATTCGAAGAGGACTCTTCTTGCAATGGTTCGTATGATGCCAAGAATTTTGAAGCGGAAACATATCTGATTCGCCGATTTTCTTCTTTGACAACTCGAAGTTGCGCCCTTTCCTCTTTGTCGGTCAGTTTTTTATCCACTCCACCTAGATGACCAGGTCGACCCGGCTCTCTTTGGCGCTGTAAGAACATCCTATCTTCCTCTATTTTCATTAACTGAAGTGCATCAGCGAGTGCAATGTCGAACAAATTGTCTAAATTACTTACAAATTCTTGTTGTCGCCGCTTGAATATGTCTTGTAATTTCTTTGCATTTTTTGTAAGTCTCTCCAAACTTGATTTACGTTAACAAGTTTCAGCACACAATTTGGTAACGATCTGGTAAGTATGCATGTCTTTTCCCAAAAGATAATACATTCGCGAATAGCGAGATTTACCATTTCTTTAACAGTTAAATTCACTTCTCGAATATTGTAAAACAAAACTGCGAGAATTTGTCCATTAGAGGGAAGTTTTGAACCCTTTATTTAATGTTGGTTTTCCTTATTAAAAATATCACTTTTTTAGAGCTACCCAATTCCACTGTCATGTTCTGTTCACTGATTAAAAATTATACAAACATTTAGTAATAAAACAACTTGGAATTATAAGCACATTGACACGTGGATGTGCTCTGTCCTCAGTAAACTGGTACTGACATGTTTAGATGCAAGTCGGCACGGGTTGCAGTGGTTCAAATTACATGAAACTGTAATTAATTGTTTTGACATAAAAGAAAAAAAATAAGAGGGTATGCGGAGAAAAAAAACGACTTTCATTTTTTTGGGACACCCTAATATATATATATATATATATATTATGGAGATACGTCATGTTTAATGTATTATACTATATATTTAAATTGATAATTTGTACTTGCATTGTCTGTAATTCTTATGCATTTTTATATAAAACTATTTTCTAATTTGTGATAAGTATATTTTGTAATCGAGTTTTACTCACTTCCAGGTGCGCTGACGTTTTGAAATTTTGTACACTCTTGATGACGATATTCTTATTTTAATATTTTTTAAACTTAAATACAAGTTCATCGATTGATTAAATAAAATTTTCATTCCTTATGGGTGAAGCCACTTGATAGCGAATTTGAGAAAAAATGGATTTCAAGATTCTACAATATTTATAGGAATGAAGTATAATTTAGTGACTAAAGAGTAGAAAATAATTAAAATAAAAAAATTACCTTTTAGAAACGAATAAAATTGTGCCTTAAAAATCCTTTTCTTGAATTTATGACGTTTGCATTTTAAATATCACTCAAAAATTATTTCTTATTTAATTTTTTACAGCGTCTAGTTTATTTTGAAAAAATATATATGTCTTTTCAATTACTTGTGAATTTTTCACTTAAATATAAATTATAAAATATTTATTGTGGAAAAATCAACTTTTGAGACCGTCTGCGTGAGATTTGTGGAAAACGCAGGATCTTTGAATAAAAAACAGTTAATCCCATTACTGCAACTATGTATGCTTATAAATGTCACTGTCATCTATAAGCAACTCTAAAATACACGTAGACAATAGAGCAAGTATCATGGCATCTTCCAATTCAAAGAGCACAAACGAAACAGCAAGAAAAATTTTCAAAATCCTCATAACAAATCCAAGAATAAAAGTCTCGTGGGTTAAAGCACATGCAGGCAATATAGGCAATGAGAGAGCAGACCAACTGGCAAAAGACGCAACGCAACATGGGCAACCCTATTCACTCACTAAGCTTCCTAAACTACACATACATTTCACCGGAAGAGCATGCTTGAGGAGTGGCAAACCTCATGGAAGATTGGCGATACAGGCAGAAAAATCTATAACATCATGCCCTCAATTAGTCTCCGTCCCACTAACTGGATTAGAGAGGATGTTATCTTCTTCTCTCAACATGGCCCGTTTCCTGCCTACCTCAAAAGGTTTCACCTGTCTGACAGCGATTATTGCAGTTGTGGTGGAATTGGCACGGCACTTCACTACGCCACGGAGTGTATTTACACAGTGTCTTGGCATATGAGGAAGCCAGGGCCAAACTTCGAACAACAATGGCTGAAAAGAGTCTCTAATAACCTCGTCTCCAGGCATAAAATTCGTGGGATTGTCAAATTCATTAGAGAAAAAAGAGATCTTTTTCGGCCTCCCTAGCCTTTAACTTTCCAGCGAGCTGAACTAAAAAGCTCAATTAACGGACATTCCCCCTCCCTTCAAAAAAGAAAGGTAAAACAACATCTAAAGAAAAGAAGACTATTACGAACTAATAGTGTAAAAGTGAAAATGCCCGTGCTGTACATAGGGTAAATATTTCTTTCTTTTTGTTTATTTTGTTTTTCTTTTTTCTTAAATAAAATTCCCGTGCCTTGCCCAGCAAACCGTTCAGTGACCGGTCTGGTCACGGGTACGGGAGTAAGAGACGGCGTTCTGTTCTGTCATCTATAAGAAATCTATAAAAAAAAGCAGAAGAAAAAACGGAAAATGGTGAACAACAAGGAATAATATGTTGCTCCTTTACTTCAGTTTTATATTTCTCATTAGAAATAATTTAAATTCTTATTACTACATATATTTTTGATTTTGAAACTATTAATTCTTTAATTACATGTTTTTCATCAGAACTGAAGAGTGATTTAAATAAACTTGCATATCAAATTCGGAGATTTTTATTCTCAAATATGTTTCCCTAGAAATAGGAGACGAAAGGCTAATTAAGGAATAATAAGTAGTTTCTTTCCAGAAACTCATGTAACTTTAACTTATGATATATTATATGCTTGCTAAAATTTAGCATGATATAAATTTTTTCTTATTATGTTATTATAAGATTAAGGTATTCCATTATTATTGAATCCTACGAGCATTAAAAAACTCATAATTAGCTCCATAATTTTAAAGTTTTTTAATGTAAAGTTTGAATTTTTTTAAAAAAGGCCATTATATTCCTGTTACTTACAGCATGGCACCTCATAAAAATAATATAAAACCATGAAATTATGCTTAGAATTAACACATCAACAAAAAATTATTATTCGTTTATAAAGTAACTCATTGCATGAATTATTATACATAACTCAAATGATAGTAAGAAGAATTCCAAAAAAAGAAATATGTTTAATATTTTAATAAGTGACATTAAATTCTGAAATGTAATGAGGCAAACAAACTTCGAATGCTTTATACTTTTCTTATTCTTTTGAAACGCGTTTCGTTACTGGCAATTTAAATCAAGAAAATTTCTGCAACAGATAAATTCAGGAAAATACGTACAACACAAAAAACTTTTGTCTTAAGTGAGGTAAAATCTTTTTTCAGCTATCCATATATGGTATGCTTATTTTTCTTATATGAAGACATTGCTTCAAATCTTCACTCTGTGGACTAATACGGACCGAACTTCTAAAAGAACACAGAATAATTATACTATAAAAAATCATATTTAGATGCAACTATTTTCGCAGATCATTATAGAAAAAATTTCAATACTGCTTTTTCATAAAAGTGTTTATTACATTCTGAGTAGCATGTCCTATCATTTTTCATTCTTGATCTCTACAAGCAAATTACTCATACACAAATTTATCTTAAATAGACTGAAATTCACAAAAAGATGGTTGGTTCCGAGATGCATAATTGAGTTCAATTTTTAGCGGCAGTTAATTAAAAGAAAACGAGATCGTATAGTAAATGTTCGTTGTTCTAATAATTCAAACAAAACCGAAGTAAGGTATTTCAATGATACAGACAGTAAACTGCATGACGAATTTCAGACGGAGTCTGATCTCAAGCTTATAATCCCAGATTTGGAAAGCCAAGACTACCAATAGACGAGAGGAACTTCTTTGAGCAGTATTCCATGGTTAAAAAATTATATCCGAATTCAAACAGAATAGAAATCGCGAAAAAAAAATTCACACTGTTCTACGCAAGAAGATTCTAAAAGAAAACCTTCCGCAAATCTTAAGTGCTACCGCGATACATTCTTTTCAAATGAAAGAAATTCAAATATTGCAACATAATATATCTAAAATAAAAATACTTTTAAGTTTTCAGATGTTTTTTCACTAAACTGCATGAATATCAATTTGGTACTATAAAAAGTTTTACAATCATGAAAGGAAAATCTCAAATATCACTAATAACTTTATTTCGGCAGTTAAAAATTCAAACTCTAAGAAAATAGCATTTAGTTTAATTACAAGTCAGGTTTGGAAACTACGAATGTCATTATTATGTGAAAAGTAATAGTCCAAAGTATTAAATGAAAGTAACTATATCGCTTTCAGAATCAAAATAAAGATTTCAAATTCAGTTAACTTTAAAGAATGGAATCTAAAATCATTCCTTATACGCAGTGAGAACAAATACTGGGTTAAAAGAAAATTTTCAGGAATTTTTGTGCTGAAACAAGATGACCTGAATTTTATATAATTCTCTTCAATTTATATGTCTATGCAAATTCTCTTTTACTTTAATGATATTTATGACTCACACATTTATTGCCATCAACCGAATAAAACTTATATATACCATCTATTCGAGATTGAATTTTCATTAAATTTGTTTATAACACTTATTATGTTACTTGACTTTCATCTTGATGATAATCCTTTTAATATTGAACTGGGATATATTATTACTAATAATTGCCTTCTTTTACAATTTATTAATTCAATGCTACTAAGTTCATAATTGATCAAGATTGTGTTTAACTGTAACCCCAACACCGATTTGTCAGTTGTTCTTTAAGAATGTTTGTTTTGTCAGATTTGCGGCAGCCATTCGTTCGTGTTCGTTGCATTTCTATATTCGGGAGTATCATCTTTAATAAATCACTAAAATTTGTTTGATTTCGACTAAATCAATTTCATTTGGATATACAGTTCACTAATCAAGAGGACCATACAGAATATTTTGAAAATTCTTGACAATTTTTCTTTCGTTTTAAATTATTTTGTTTAGAATACCGCAAACTGTTTAATATTAATAATATTAACAGCAAAATATCTCACGTTTAATTTCTTTACTTTTCTGAAATACTACTTTAATTAACAAGGTCTTAGCATTCTGCGCCATTACGAAAATTTGGAGATATTAGTTTATTAAAAATGTTCAAATTAAGCTGCATTCGCAAGTTTTCTTTATGATCCAGATATGTCTTAGCACCTGGCTCCTTGCCAAAAAAAAATGTTCATAAAAAATGTAAACTATTTTTCACTTCATTCCAAAGAAAAATTTGCCCCAGCTGCATGCAACCGCTGAACAAATTAGAAGTAATCCCTGAGCTCCAGGTAGCGCGAAAAAGGAATGTTTTGCTATTGTTCAAGTTTTTAAAAAAAGCATTATTTCATTCTTCATTTACTTTTTCTTTTAAAATGACAAGATTCTTTTTCTTCGGTTTTTCTTAAATGTTAAAACTTTTTATTTTCTGAGGAATGTTGAAAATGAAGTATGTCTACGTTTTCTGTGAATGTGTCGATAGCTCCTGAGTGATTTATGAAAGAGGGTTTTTAATAAATGAAAAACATAGCACAATGCTTTATAATTAAATTCCTGCTGTTTTTCAAAAATAATTGTAGTTTTGGAATATTCGCATTTTTCATACTTATAGACAATTTCCAGAAATTTAAAACTAGATCTATAGATCGGTGGTTAATGACCAATTTGCTATTTCCTAGAGTGAATTAAAAGTTATACTCCAGATCCTATCTTTCAAGTGTATTATAGAAAAAGAAGAATTTGGTTTTCAGATAGTGCAAATGATAAGTACCTTATATTCTCATCAATCATGTATTTTAAAGCTGGCTATAGTAATCTAACTTAAAAATCTTACTTCGAGCTTCAAATTATATTCTGGAGGATTTGGAATTTCTTTTTCCAGAGGTAATTGTAATGTGACTTAATATTCATGTGCTATGTAATTCTATATGTTAGCTGAGAAGATTATGTAATAATTTGCAAATAATTATACATTTGAATTTTTAAAGTAATTCATACGTATCTACATTATTAATTTGCCAAGTCTTAAAAGGAGTTTTAAACATATTCCTAAGATAGATGTATTTTTAAAAACACGTGTCACGTTTTGTGACATCCATACCTCGTGGAAAACGCAATTGAATGTAAAATGGTGCATGCTCTCATGCAGTTAAAAATTGGAAATTTATTCCAAATGACTCAGATGTTTATAGCTGTTCCAAATCATGTAATTAATTCGAAATGACCACTTTTAATTTTAATTTTTCAATTTATATTTTTCTTTTCTTTTCATCTCTTGATACTAATAATAGATTTACAATTTTGAATTCTTTTGTGAAGTAATTTAATGTTCATGCAATAAAAGAACTAAGTTCTATTAATTTTTAAAGCAAATCACGAACTTGTATATTCATATTAGAATTTACCAAAGCTACTTTACTTTGATTAATTTTAAAAAGTATGGCATTTATAGAATTGTAATCTTGAAAATAGCATTTGTCATACGATACACCGGTGTTGTCATACCTTTTTTTATTTTGTTAAGTTAAAATTATTCATTTTGAAGTCCCTGTTTGTTGGCGCTTTGATATTGTGATATATTGAATTTTTTATTCACGCTTTGTATAACAAAAATAACTTGAATATAATGTATTCTTAATACCAAAAAGATTTTTAGGAAGATATGTTTTCGACACCTCAAAGCAAATTTTCTCTAGAATTTCCATCTTTATCATTTTGCTTGAATTTTGTCTAAAGGCGGAGAAATTTTTAAAAATTATGTTTTTTCTATGTACTTCAATGCCTGCAAATTATTTCTTTATGAATTTTAAGGAGGAGAGGCAATAAAATTCTTTACTCTCTTTTAAAATCCTACAAACAATACATATAAGCTAGTCAGATATTCTTTTATTTTTAATATAAAAGCTTAAATAAATAAATATGCAAAACCAGTATTATCATCAATCTGTCTTCTTTTTGATGAATAACCTTAATTTATTTTGAGTATTTTTAAATGCTGCTGTATATTTTTAAACTGCATTATATGATCTAAAGTATTTTTTAAATAATGCAATCTTCAATTATTAATCAATAACTCTTTACTTGAATGAAAAATATTCCATCTCAAGCCCACTATTTCTTTAACAGATGCACAGAGCTGTTTAGAATTTCTTTTTTCATTCTTATATAATGCTTTTACAAGTATTTTATGCATTTTTAAAACAGACAAATAATTGGTGCTCTTTCCAAACGGAATTATAATTACTGCATTGTGACAGATGTAACTATGTCTTTTTCAACTTTCTATTTTAATAATAAAGTTCTATAATTTTTAAATATCAACATTTTAATCAAGATTATTTTATTTTTCAAAAATAATCGTAGCAAAAATACTCATACAGAAAACTCTAGAATTGGCTCAATGGGCACGTACCTGACTTCTACCAAGCCGCTTTAAAGAAGTTGGCCCTGCGTTCAGATAAATGCCTAAATATATTTGGTGACTCTGTGGAAAAGTGATCGGCAAGTATGCCTCTTAATTCTTTTTTTGTATTTTCTGTCTTAATAAATAATTTTTTTATTACCCTTGTAAGCTTGTTTTGGATCCATCCTCGTAAATTCAATCCATTACTGACATCAATTATACAGTTTATTTACAGTCGCCAACGAATTGAATGGTACACCTCTGTAATTCTGATATATTTTATCTCATCTTCACAAAACTAGTGTCGATGTTAATGACTCAAGAGGACAGGTTTATTCAGATAAAAAAATTGATTAGCCAAATTAACATTACATTGTTAATTAACAGATATCTTGGAGTTTTCCCATTATGCCTATCATTTTTTTCCGCTGAATCGACTCCCCGTCATGAAATTAGCCTCCCATTAAATTTTTATACAGTTGTGATGATAATTTAGAGAATTATAGGGTTTTGAAAAATGGCGTTTCCCATGTTAAATGAATTTTCGATAGTGTTTCATGAAAAGTAGACCGATAAATACTAACTAATATAATATACGGTCCCTCAAAAAGTGGGTGCTGCATGTCAACAGCAGTGGGAATTTGCAGTTTTTTGTAAATATTATATATATATATATATATATATATATATATATATGCACTTGAGTTTTTGGATACCGACATTATAACATCTCAGCTTTTCTCTCACGTAAAAATTTTACTATGCTAGAATTCACTTTTTTTCAGTCATATTTAAAAAAAATTTAAAAATATTTATTTCTTTTAATAATGAATTTTTTTCATGACTTAATATAAAAAATGAGTGTTCTTTTAGAGAGTGAAAAAAGTTTTGAGAAATATATAAAACTTTCCGAGATATCGTCAGAAATTCCTAAAATTCATTTAACATAGGAAACACCATTTTTCAAAACCCTATAACTCTCGAAATTATCATTGCAACTGTATAAAAAGTTATGGGGAGACTAATTTCATGATGGGGAGTCGAATCAGCGAAAAAAATTGGTAGGCGTAATGGGAAATTCCGAGATAGCTGTTAATTAACTATGTTAATTAACTCGATTAATCATTTTTTTATCTGAATAAACCTGTCATCTTGAGCCCTTAACATAGAGACTAGTTCTGTGAAGATGCGATAATATATACCAGAATTACAAAGGTGTCCCATTCATTTCGTTGACGACAGTACAAATTTTATTCCCAGAATAGAATTTTATTCTTTCGAATTAAATTTTACTCTTACCTGCAAGTGAATATAGAAAAAAAATGGGGTCCCTTCATTTGCGTCTATTGTGTATCCTTTTGAATTACAAAATAGGAATAATAAACTTTATTTAAAGGAAGTTTGTACACAACATGTTTTCAGTGAATTGTTTAGATAAGGTTGATACTTTCGAAATAAAAACTGCTACATATTATATGAAACACATAAGCTGCATATTTTATATGATAATTTTTGGTAAACTTATAAATTTTTATTTCACTTTTCTCAGATGTTCATAGAGTTATATTCAATCCATTACTGACACGAAGTTCATAGTTTGTTTACAACTAAAACTAACAATCTATCGAGTAAAATTTGATTCTTACCAGCAAGTACATCTCACGAATTGAAAAAAAAAATTACTTCCCGTCATTTGCGTTTACTGTGTTTCCTTCTGAAATGCAGAATAAATAATGTCTATTTGTGGTATGAATGCACAGAACATGTTTTCAGCGAATTAGTAAAATGGGATTCTTACCTCAGAATTCAAACTACTGCATATTATATGAAGCACATGAGCTGTATATGTTTTATGATTTTGATAAAATACATTCAAACTCATAAATTTACTCATGAAATACGTCATAGCTTCTATTAGTTATTTCGTTTTTGATAAAATATATATTTTGTCATATATTCATACCTGAGAATAAGGCATCTGATGTTAAATTTTATTAGAGAGTCAAATGCTATGTAATTACTGTAATAAAAAACGAGAGAAACAAGAACGCATCTCTTCGCATCTTTCAGAACTCTTTTAGAAAGTAAATATTTTTTCTCAAAAAGCTTTTAAATCGGAAATCCGCTTAAGACTTTCCTTTTTATTTTTACATCCAACATTTCTCTGAGATTTCTGAAATAGCAAACATTACCTGTATAGTTTTTCTGGATAGAGTAAGGATTTTGTTTTTACTTCTTTCCTGCTAAACGTAGTACAGATTAAAAGCGGGTGTGTTTGCTTAGCTCCCAGAAATCTTTCTGGGTTTAAGAAGGGGAAAGAACAAAATTTCGCAGTCACTGAGGGTGCTTTTTGAAAAATTTCACTAGTGGAAAATATCTCATAGAGTGAATGACGCATTTTTGATAATTCTCTTACTGTGCTTTAAAAGAAGCAAACTTAGAATGTCTTTGGGGTAACATTTTGAGGATTTTAAATTCTCATATCAAATACTGGATTTGAAATCGTTTAACGGAAAATCTTAATGTTGGAATTTACATTTCAGTTTTCTATGACATTGCAAAAATAATTTACGATACACTTCCCTTTCTGTATGGAAGGAGATCTCTAAATTCTAATCTTCCCAGAATCGTGGGAGGGACTTTTGCTTTCATAAAGTTTTCGGATCCTTTTGATTCTGAATGTGTTAGAAATTTCGTCTCTTGATATCACGGTACACTGAACATAATTCACATTAACTGGCTAAACTTACCATTGTACTTTAGAATTGGAAATTAATGGGAAACTAAGGTTTACCATAGCTACTGCATCAATAGAAGAACTCAACAGCTGACAATATATGAAAGTAAGCATTGTTCTTGAAACTTGTTTGATAATTATAAACTCTTTAAGTTTTATACTTGACTTGAGTTGATTTGTTATGATTCATTTAAATTCCTTTTCGGAGACTATATCAAACCTAAGTTGATGTTTTTTTTCTTTCAAATTCTGAACTATGATTACGATTAAATGACAATACCAATCAAAACTTTCCTCCCGAATCAATTTATGAACATTGTAGCCAAGACATGATTTAACAGGCAGGGAGCCCATATACAAAGTAGTACTTCTGTGGTATCAGCTACTGTATCTGCGATCTTGAAATTCTGAAGCCAAGATCAAGTCAATGTCTACTATATTTAACTATAATACAGCAAAGCCATGTATTCAATCAGTGATATGATGGCTATAATCTATAGATATATATCACTGATAGATATCTATAGATTAATAAATCTCTGATTTATATGCGGTAAGAATAGATATTATATATACATGATAATATTTATTTGGGAGTAATTAGAATGACATGGAAATTAGTCGGATATCTTACGATATGAGAAAAAGCAGTTAGTTTAGAAAACTGAAATTCAAGAAGTCAAAATAAGAACTACTACTTTAAGCGGGACATTCACCGCTCTTCCAAACTGGAATTTTTGGAACACGGGAAGGAAAATCCTATCGTCAAGGTCGAAAACATGTCAAATTTGGAGCAAATGATTCCAATTCGTCGTGGAATTCAAAAGAAGTTACAATGAAAAACTCAATCCGCCTATTTCAATTTGAAACCTTGATGCGAGGGTAGCGGCAAAAGAAAAGATATGCCTACATTGGCACCACGCGTCGAGGCTAGAAATTAAACTCGAAATCCCCGTGTGGGGGAAGAGGAGAGGGTGGGAAAAATTCTGCGACTTGGAACCTTGTCTCAAAACAAACTTTGGAGCATCCGTGAATGCTTTGCCTAATTTTTCGAATAAAATGGATGGGAATAAACCGCTCTTAGGACAAATAGCATAGCTAGCTTTCTCGTGAATGCCCAGCTTTACATCAGCTTATTTTTGAAACAGCGCATACACACGGCCTTGGAGAGAGGTACGAGTGGGAGAGTGGGGACGTTCTGTTCCAATGTCCATAGAGTTTGCGTTTCAGTTGGCGTCATGCAGTTGTGGACATTATAACAGCGTGTTTTTGTTTATGATTTTTTAAAGGAGTTTAGAATCTTTTACCACGTTTCAGCATGAACACCGTAGCAGATTCAAAATTCACCGAAGTGACTTTGTTTCCTTAGCTAATATAATCTTACGTTAGCAAAAATGAAAAGAAAGCAACCTAGTAATCCACGCAAGGTAAGTACTCCAGAAATTACGGAAAGGGTTAAAGTAAAGATTCTACGGAAATCCACGCGGGTATTCTCGAAGATAACCTGCGGAACACCAAAGCATAAGCAAATAGATTAGATTACCCCGCCCTGGCCTAGGCCGTGCAGGAAAAATGTGGTACATCTTATTTTACAATATTTTTCTCTTCTTTTTTTCAGAGACGGGAAACATCAGTTTCACTGAACGACGACAATAAGTCAAATTCTTTAATTAGCAGTTCGTGAAGAAGTCCTCGCAATGAGATACAAATATCGGCATTATTTATAAAGTCTTTTAAACTCATTAATTGCCATCCACTAGGCTAGTTTTTTCTGTATGATGTCCAAATTTCGCACTCTTTAATTATGTGAAGTGCCGTCAAAATTGATTTATGTAGAAATCGCCATATAGTCTATCAACGTTATCAATTCAAAGCATAAGCAAAAATAAAATCATTTGCAAAATGTGAAGATGTGATTTTCTTTTCAGGAATGTCATTAAAAGTCATGCAATAACTAATGTATATCGTTCAATTATTATTTTATTTTTTGTCAAAATTAAAGGATTTGTGGTTATTTAAAATAACATCCTTCTATTGTATCCCACCTGTATATGTATTCTTTATTTTTTACTAAGAGAAAAAATTGTTCTGTATGATAAAGTTTTACACCATAAGATATTAATATCTTCATAGAGATATTTTTCACAGCGCGGGGAATTCCTTCTTCTAGTTGATAAAATCTTTCATTAACAGGGCTTCTGCAGTGTCAAAATTTAGTATTAAAGTAATTAAATTGAACGAAGTTGAAGACTTATACAAATGCTGATATTCATCGAAGAATGAATATCATAGACTAAAACTTTGCATCCACGTTGCCTTAGTGGTTACTCTACCATGTTAGCTACTCTTGCCTTCAGGATTCGGAACTCCATTCCTCAAATCTGGCTTGTAATTAGGTTTGGTGTACATGAAAGTTGCCACTAAAGTCGAATGTCATCAAATGAATGCAGCGCAAAATTTAAGAATGAATCTCCGTCTCAGGTGTCATTCTCGTCGAATGACCAAAGACATAATTACGAAATCCTTTGGAAATTCACCCGCCATTAACTTGAGAAACATAACCCGCTGATTCCTAAGGCCATTGAAATAAAGGGACCTCAAAATACTTGAACGTCCGAGCTCCTCTATCAAAGATAAGGGAAATTCACTTTCCCCCTCAAAAACCACAATGACAGCTGGAATTGTCCGAATGGTAAGAAAACTCCCCTCTTCCCCAAATAAATCTAGGCGAGCCACTCTAAGGAAGAAAGCACGCACCGGGGGTGTGAAATCAATCACACTTAACGAAAGGGGGTGGAAATTTCAGAGTGACATTCGGACGTTTTCGACTGCTATCGTCTTTTGCTGGAAGGGACGTATTGGACGGCCCCGTGTCGATAGAGTTAATGAATTCTATGGAAACAACAATAGTTTCTGAAATAATACAGGAACCTGAAGAATCGAGTTAAAAAATATAATCTCTTTCTATGATGAAAGAAATAATCTTTTCGGGATTTTCTTATAGGTTAAATATTTTTACAAAACTATAATCTTATTTTCCAAAAAAAAGAAAATGCAGTTTATAAGCTGCTGTATACTTCAGTGACTTAGTTTTTGAAAGATATATCTGAAAATATCGTTGATATTGATGAATGAAGCAAAAATAGGGAATCCTCGTGAAACAACTCCACAGATTGCACGCAGTCAGTAAATGAGCTTTCAAGAAAGAAGCAAATTTCTTCAAGAAGCTCAAACCCGTTCAAACATGCATTGCTATTCTGTAAAATAAAAGTTGTAGTTTATGGATATTTTAAGGTTCAATTGCTATTTTGTAAATAATTGGGAGAAAAAATTATTGAGAGAAAAACAAAGCGAAACACTTAAAATATATCTCCTTTTCTGTTTCTCAGAATAGTTTTTGTTTCATTCCAGTTTTATCAAAGATATATTCCTACTAAAATAGTGCAATAAAATTGTGTGATTCCGAAGATAAATGCATTGGAACACATATTCAGAAAATAATTATAAAAATAGGGACTTAGCCATAGCGAAATAATTTAATATGAGGAGCATTTCCTTCCTACAGCGCATTTGCAGAGATAAAAGTGAATCAGTTCATAACAATGTAATAAATGAGGTCATAACAAAGATATAAAAAAATTATAATGAAGCTCAAAAATGTTTTAAAATTTATGTAGAATTTTGTAGGAGCGTGAATCTATTGTTCTACGCAATAAAAAAATGTTAATCCGCATAATAATATATTCAGACGCCTATGAGGCATGCCTTTCAATCAAATCATTGAAATCTCAATGCAAGACAATTAGTAGAATTCACATTAATTTCAATAAAATTAATTTTTAAAACACATTTTTATTAGTGTACCAAAATATAAAAATTTTCTTTATCTTAATTATTTTCCACTTTTTAGTTTTTAAATTATAAATCTTAGATAGCAATATTATTGAATCTTCAAATCAACTTATTCCTTATATCTTTGATCCCGATGCGACTTTTTTCTTCTAGCCCCTTTAAAACCGGGAGTTCTTGGAAGGAAACGACATGAATTGGACTCGCCCAACCTGGTGGTCATTTACCCCAACACCCCACCCTCTGCTATAACCTTCCCGTAAGGCGCACGGAAATGGGCTGTGGTTGGCAGTAGCCCGTGAATTGTGGTTACCGAGAGTCACGGGTTTTCAGGTATCACTAGATCCCTTACCGCTCTTATCTCCTATGCGATCACCTCCCCTCAAAAGAAGCCAACCGCCTCAGACCAGCCTTTGTCGCTGTTAAGGGAAATCTTTTAGACAGCCCGGGATCGTCTTATTTGGTGTGAGTGGGTTAAACTCAAAAACTGATGGTCCAAAGCGCAAAGAAAATTTTACCTAAATCAATCGATTAATAAATAATTAGATATTAAATTCTGAGGATATTGAGATAATACGTTTTCATTGAGAAAGCAGAATTATTCAAAATTTCGAACTTTAGTACAAAAGGAAGTAAGTGAAAAATCGATTGCAAAATCAGTGGCGGCGAATCGGGGGAGGGTGTACCCCTACTTTCTGAAGAAAAAATTAAATTTCAGCTGCTAGGAACTAGGAATTATAATACTAACAGTATCCGAGAAAGCTAGCAAATTTTGTAATTAAATTTCAAAATTTCCTTGTCTACCCCCTATACTCCGGGATAATTTCAAGCGTCTATGAATTTTTGCCCCCTCCCACTTTTCATTTAGTCGCCGACATTGTACGAAATTCCATCTTATAATCATGAAGAAGGTTAAATTAAATAAAAGTAAGAGCTATTACATTGTAAATGTTTTTAAAAAATTATTGCACTTATACCGTATTCCGTTACTATGCTTTTCATTGAATAATTGAGACACCTTCTTGCAGAACAGAAATCACCTAAAAGGAAACGAAATCATCATAACTATTAGGATATTTTGACGCTTTAACCTAACCTGTCCATTGATTTTTACCTGCGATCTCACACGACAAAGACACATTGAAATAGAAACTAGGTTGAGAGTTAAGATAAAAATCTAGTTTCTACGATGTTTGTCCAATCTCAGATTATCCATTTAATTTGTCCTTCATGACCATTCGTGTCCCGCATTTGCTGTTGACATATAATTTTCTGAAGATATTTCCTATACAATCTATTCTCATTTTGCATAAAATTCTATAATTCACTAGATAATTTCAACTCTTCGTACATTCTTGACTTTCTAGCTTTTGGTATTCCATTAAACATTCAAATCTGATTCTTATATGTCATATTAAATCTGAATTCATGTCATTTCTCCTGTTCCTTAGAAGAATCTTGAATTCCTTTGATTTGTAAGCAGCTGGGAATTTCTCTCTCTGAGTTTCATAATACTAATACTTGTGAAGTTATATATAAAATTGTTGGATAAGGATTTTAAGCAGTTTTTTTGTTCGCTTGCCAAAAATTTCAATTGAATTTTGCTTTAGATAAAATTTACAAAACTTATTCTATATCATATCTCGCATCTTCTTAATATGATTATTATGTCTATTTTTCAAAGCACTGTTATATATTTTATAGTTATTTTAATTAATTTTATGATCTTTTTTCACCATTATTTAGTCAAATGAAATGAATATTTATTTTATTTTGCCCTATTATTTTATTAAATCATTTTGAATGATGGAGTGTTTAATTTGTAGTTAAATGCTAACTCAAATTATTCCCATACGTGTAACTATCTGTAACAAAATTGTAAAAATATGAATACATCTTTCAAGCTAATTTTTATACTCAAAAGAGAAGCAGAAGCTAAAATTTGATAGATATTATATAGCATGCAAAATAATTGCTGTTATAATGCGATATACTGTCATAACAATTGCACTTCTCATATAAACAAGCACCTGCAAGCAGATTCAAGCTAAAATTGTGTCCCAATTTTCATCATTTAAAATTTATTTTAATACTAAATAATACAGAGATAATTAAATGTTACTCATGAAAAATATTAAAAAACTCTCATACATGTGCTGCTTTAAGCTAATCATTGTGTTATATTTGTCAAAATCTATTAATCAATCTCGTTTTCAATTATTTCAGTTATTCATCATAAGGATAAAATTTTTCACTACTTTGAAAATCTTTCAAATATTTTGGTAAAATGAATGGATTAAAAAGTTCGTAATTCTTACTCATTGCTACTTCAGCATTTATTATTGAGAATAACTTATTATTTCTTCATACAGCTTCTGAAAAGAATTCGATTTTTTGATTATTTATATAAGTATATTACTTATATCGGAATTGATTATAGTATCTTAAATATTGCCAATTAGTGTTAACCACAGAAAATGCTAATTATAATGTTAATTTGTGTTTTGTTTTAAATTATTTAACGCTTAAATTGTTTGATTATTTAATCTAAATATTATTATATGTTATAAAATTTTTATCGAAAATTATTAAATTAGGTCTTATGAAATTACATTTTGTCATTTCAAAGTAGCCAGCAATCAAATCCTTAAATGATAAATTTTTGTAATGATAATTATTTTTGATCTTTTAATTAATAAGAAAAGAAAAAACGCAGCATCTCATTCTTTTTGACACTATGCAGTGCGTACTTTCTTCAGTTCGGGAAATAATGAGAACTTCCAGTGTCCGAGGGATAGAATTATGCTACCATTTCAGACAATAATAATCAAACCAGATGCTCTTGAACTATCTAGTTTGTAGAATGTACTTTGAAGCTCTAGGATATTGTATTGTTCATTTAATAGAGAAAATTATGAATCGCAGAAATAAATACAAAAATGTCATTTTTACTATAATAAGAGTGAAAGTCAAACAATTTGTATTAAAATGAATAAATATACACAGTTTAATTTGGAATTTTTAAAAATAAATGTCTTTACTTAATTGAAATGTGTTAGGAAATGGAATAAAAATACATTTTATGATAATATGTCATTTTGATTAGTTTTCTATTTGCTATTAATATCTAATAAAATGCGAATTAAATATGGGAATGTATTAGTATAAAATTAATTATGTATCTAGTTTACCCTCAAAACAACTTTGTAAAGCCAATTTTATACAATAATTACTGAAATTTCATAGGTATAAAATTACATTTTTGGATATTTCTAGATTTTCTTTACATTACATTTGTATTTAGAGCATATTAATACATGTTATATAAACATCAACACATTATTTATCAATTGTAGTTTTCAGCAATACATGTTTGTTAACAAAGCACCATTTATGCCTTTATTCCATTTTTCTGGTTTGAAATGAATACATTTTCGAGACAAATGCATTACGCTTTTGATTGCATTTAATATCTAGGAGCCTGGAATCGCCTTGAGTGATTCGCAACTATTGCAACTAAGCTGCGCGCACACAAGATGCATGAACCTTCGCTCTGAATTATCGCACACGATCACATCGGCCTGCAACCAGTCATGTTAATTAGTTCCGAATTAATTATGTGTACACTACCGGTACTCCCACAGAAATGCTACTGGAGAAACAACTATTTGATCATTGTGTACGAAACCAACCGAATCTGCTTGCCTTCGATTATTGACCACAGGCCTTTTCATTTGCATAGAAATGCCAGTCGTTCACTTTTGTGAACATCTTTTACGGACATCATGCCCATTTGAATTGATATTTCAATGTATGCTCATACAGTTATTATTCAGATTGTTACAAAGTTATGGAATGAATTGCGTTTTATGGTTTCTATGTATAAAGTCAATGGGATCAGCTTCCATACTATCAAATAAATGAAGTCTCTTTTGGTATTTTTTGCAATTATGATTTTTTTATGCAAACTGAAACAGTCATTTCTTTTGTTACGCAAAAAATATTTTTAAATTATTGTAGCAGATTAGATTATGTAACTTCCTTAATTGCGAATTTGCACATTTACGTTAAAATATTTAATTACGTTATAAATACTTTTATATTTCATATATTTTAACTACTCTTCTAAGAACTAGGAACTACAATTCCCTGTCATTTTACTTGGAACAATATATGGAAACTAAAAACGTTTGGAAGATTTCAAAAGACAATTCATTAATGAAGAATGTTTCACTTTGAAGACCAAACATATTCAGAAAACAATGTTAAATATTTACCAAAACCCATGGTGACGCATATTATTTCTCTTCCAAGAGAATATTGTTTGAAATTATCTGTATGAAGTTGCGCCGATTTTCATACATTAAAGAAAAATCACAAAATTGATAGTAATTTTTTCAAAAAGAAAAAGTATGTATATATATTAAATTTGAGTACATAGTTAAATAAAAGATGTTGAATTAATATACTGTATTAAAAAATGCCAAATTATTTCGAATGTATTATTTGTATATGGTTTATATATACTAGGTATACTTATACTTGTTTGCTTATATACTTGTTTATATTGTATACTTGGTTTATATACTTGGTTTATATATACTTGTATAGGTTTATATATACTAAGTATGAAAGTAAGTCTGCAGATTTTTTCAGAGATATTTCGGAAAAGTTATTGGAAATATCGAATTTCTTACAATGACTTTGATGCATCATTTTCCAGAAGAAATACAATGAAAGGCTTTGGAATATTAGTGAAAGTCAAAATAAGACAGAGGAAAATCGGTGCTTTAATGTAGGTATATAATTCTTCTCTAAATTTGGCAAACATTTCAAGCCATAAATATGATGACAAGAAAGTCCAGTCTATGCTAGCCAATAAACATATCACGAACCGATAACAAATTAGCTTAGTTAAGTGATCATAAAACCTAAACTTGGTAAATTTGTTCTATCCTCAAGATTGAGGAGGTTTTGGTATTACGTAAACTTTTACTATTTAAAAAATAAATGCAACTCCTTCGACTTGTATTTGCCTAACATCTTAGGGTAAGCTGGTTGACGTGAGTATTGGAACTAGAACCTAACTCTGAACTCCAAATTTAGCACCATTACAACTATCGGAAAGTTGGTGTCTACCGGATACAGAAGACACCATGAAATAAATTTAATAAATATATTTGAAGTGCATAAAATATACTTCATGGTGTCTTCTGTATTCGATCGACACCATGATGTATATTTTAATAAACATTTAATTTCCTTCGATTGCAATTTGAATAAGATTTAATTAATTACCTATTTACAACAAATTAGATAAAAAAAATTCTTATAACATTAAATGCATTATTTTTCTAGAGCTTCTGATATTTCCAAGTTCACTACCCATTCATTTCTTAGTATCAACTGAAACTCAACGGATATATTCTCAATTTACGTGCGAATTTTAAATAGCAATAAATTGCGTCTGATACTACTTCAAAACTATTTGATTTAATGTTGAGAAAAAATAACCATAATGTGTTTTGTGGGTTATTTACTTTGTGAATTAAAGACTTAATATTTTATTATTTTGGGGAGTTAAATTTTTTATTTAATAATTTCCAATATTGGGATTGTATTAAATACTAACTTAAATGTATTTATAAGGAGATGATAGAGAAGTTTTGATATTAAAATTGATGAGTGGATGATTCCATTATAATTTTCAAGGTTTTAACATTTATAGTTGAGAATAAGTCGCATCGTTCTTGCGCTAACTGATTGACTTAAGCGAAATTTAATCTTTCTTTTTTCGAACTTGTACTATTCCAGGTTATGGTCTGAGTTGCTTTTAAGGCTGTTGTTTGGCATTATAAAAATAATTTTAAACTCATTCTTAGAATTTTCACTACAGCGCGAATAAAACAACTCTATAATTTATTTCAAAATCGCTAAACTAATTTTTTACCTCCGAAAATATTGGTCGAAAAATATTGCAGCACAAAGTGGATTCATTCCATTTCAAAAGGAAAAAAAATGCCAAAATGGGACAAATACAGATTCTTAATAAAAATAATAATCGTTCTAATTCTCATTTCCAGAATGAATAAGCGAATTTATGATTTATTCTCCTTACCAAAAGAGGAGACCGTGAAGGTGAAAGTCCCAGATTGGAAACCCCATATCGTGTTTGAGAAAATGGTCTCGATTGCTTTTTTGGAATTGAAAATCATTTTCTTCTAATTAAAAATTCACAGCTTATCCTTCATTTCGTTTTTATTTAATAAGGGGATAAAAAAATTCAATTCTCCAATTATGCGATCTATCTTTAAATATTGCTTCTTAATTCATGGAATTTGATTTTTCTAATATTCTTTAAACCAATTAGTGACTTTCTAATTTATTCTGCGTAGCCATTTGGTCATACATTCTTTTGTACTTTGCATGTTGTTTTCTCGTTGCTGAAAACCCTATTGCTCTTTAAGAACATAAAGCAATTCTTCCCCTTTTAATTCTATTTCGGTTGAATTATTTAAATTTCGAGTAGAAAAACAAACTTATCATTTCAAACAGTGTTTGCGTCGATTGAATTTCTTCCTAGAACATGAATAACCTTTTTTGAAATACATATAAGTAACTTTAAACTACAAAAAATTTTGTAAAAGAAAAATATTCAAATTATTTTAATAACCGGTGTTGCAATTTTGCAAGACAACACACATATATTCGAATGTTAAGCGCCAACTCACATATATGCGTAAACTTGAAATATTCGCTCGACGTTTCAAAAACATGTGTACGAATTTAAAGGTCACAAGACCATAAAACACCGTGGAATCAAAATCGACAAAAAAATAAGAACCCTAAGAAGTTAACAAGCAGAAACAAATTCTGCCAGCGACACCTACCGCCAAGCCACAATAAAAGTTTCCTAACTTGAAAACAGGAAAACATAAATTTCCTGCTTTTCCGCTTCAAACTTGGGCTTAACAAAGGGGCTGCTTTCGATGGAATGAGCTGGCAGCAGTGTTCGAAATGCGCCAGCCAACCTTTATGGCGAGTTAATGAGGGATGTATTCGAGAACGAGACATTGTTCGTCGAGCTTCGTTTTAATGGTTGTTCATAATGAATGGTGGGTGGGGAGTTACAACTGTTGTTCGGGACTTCACTGGGGACCTTTTAGAGGGAAGGTTAAGTAAATGCACAGATGGAAAAGGAGTAAAGGATCGAAGGCAGACGATGGAAGGAGCTGTGTGAGGATGGTTGTTTGGGGAGTAGTTTAAAATGGCAGTTGGCTAGAAACTACGAGTGTACCTGATGAGGTTATAACAGAGGAATAAAAAAATCATTCAAGAGCAGAGAGTTTAAACCGAGTCAAGAGCACAGATTTTAGCCTCGCTTGTATAATAAAATGGATTTATTTTCTCTCATTGCAACTCATATATAGCACAATGCTTGCATTTGTATTTCTGTACTTCACATGTACAGCAAGTTGTGTGTATATGCAAGCATATGTAGAGTTAGTTGAATTTCCAGAGTACATAATCATTTTTAATTATACTCTTGCACTTTAAGCATAGCGGATTTTTCTTTCCTTTTATAAAATCTTGCAGTTCATAGGTTCATATAAAATAAATGTTTTCAGTTTTTATTTGTATTCCTAGGGAAAGTTATCATTAAATCAAAGATAATAAAGCAGACAGATTAAACAGAGTCAAAAGCACTGATTTTAGCATCTCTCGCATAATAAACCCTGGATAAGAAAGAGTCGACGAATCTGGACTATCTGGACATATTTTAATCTATGGTGATAGAGAAAAAATTTTACTGAAAAACAAGTGGTAGAAATTTTTGCAACTTATTTATCTTCAGAACCAGGTATTTAAGTTTTTTATGAAATACACTATAATGTAGGAAAAAAATAGTTCTAAACGATTGTGTCATCGGACCATTTAGGAAACCTTTTTCCTAGGTTGGACCACTAATTTCCCAAATTGAACTACCAATTTCTTTAAGCACAATTAAGACTGACATTTTTTTGATTCTCAAATTTATATCAGCACGGAATGTATGAATCTAAGTTAGACATTTTTTGCATTGTATCACTTCTTTTTCCTTTGTTTCCTCACAAAAAAAACATTCTTACATTTGTGATTTTTTTTCACCTAACATTTTATGGCTTTTGTGACCTCTTCTTCTTATTATTATTTCTGCCTTAGTTTGTTTCATGTCCAATTTATGGGGACTGTTTGTGAGGATAACTGATTTCGGAAATATTATTGTAGCTCAAGACCCCATTGATTTTAACAGTCCAACTTAGTCACCCAATCTAGGCAACTGTAGGACAACAACAAAAGATTCCTCTTGCCTTATCTTTACACTATTTCAGAAAAAGTATTATAGTAAATTGTAGCCAAACAAATTCCCTATCTCAGAATATAATAGCATATTTATCTACTTATTTTAAAGCAGCGTAAGAACTTTTTCTTTAGTTAAAATAATCAAATGATGACATCTAAATCTAAATACTTGTCTCTAACTTTAACCACATAGCGGGTTATGTTAAAAATTATTTCATACACCCCATTTTCATCGGTATAACATAATTTGCCTATTTTACGGCTCAATTTTTTATGTTATGATACCGATCTAATGCAGGCGCTGGTCCAAATTCGCCGTCTATCCCTATAATGCATTTTTTGCAATGTATGCATAAAGTTCCATGCCCATTTTGAGCTTAATGCCCTTTGGTTATTAAAGGTGGGTGAATATTATATATTGAATAAACAGTAGAACATTTTTATATCCTTGTCTACTAAATATTCAAAGAGGACGTATTGTAATCATAAAAAATTCGACCTAAAGATTTTGATGAATCTTGACGTTTTTTAGACATTTCTCTGTCCAAAAAGCCCTTTTTGTAATTATGCCTGTCTGTGAACACGCTATCATAAACGGAAAGAGTTTAGTTTTAGTTATATTAACATCCTAATTGAAGAAACACGAGGGATAGGTTGGGACGGACCTGACCTCGTAATTTTAAATCGCGGTCAGATGATGAAGAAGACAACTCCCTCTCCAAACTTCGGTATCATCCCAACTGGAGGGCGTTTGGCCCCCTATGTATGATTTAACGTGCAAGGCCCAATACACGGCTTATTTTCATAGGAATAGGGTTTTGAACCTGGAATCCTCCGGCGCCAAGGTCGATACGTTACCACTAGACCACAGCGGCCTACACTGAAACAGATAGACAAATTAATTTTGATGGGTTCAGCGCCAGTTGGTGTATTTTTAAATGAGAAAGCAGTAATTGAAAGCTATAAAGCATCCAATCATGCAGGCTCCCCTCTAGCCGAAGCCATGCGGATGACAAGAGAGGCGCTGATAAGCAACCCACCCAAGGGCCAAACATGTTAATGAATGGATAAACAGTTCAAGGTTCGTCATGTATACCAATTGAATATCAATTAAACAGTCAATTTAACAATAATTTTAATTAAAATTTTCTGAAAATAGCAGAAACGTAACATGAATAACATAAGAGAAATTAGCAAATAAAATAAAATAAAAACTACATTTATTTTACTAAAAAAACATACCACATAACATTTTAAACAGAAAAATTTGAATAAATAAATTAAAGTAAAACATTCAAAAGAATTAGTCTGATTCAAAGAATTTTAAGCTAACGACCAATAAAATAAAAATCAATATATACATAAACATAAAAAGATAAGTATAGATCCTAATCAAAACTGGAAGCTATATAATTGAAATTTGGTGTGTAGCCTTGACACCAAAATTGTAGATTTTGTATAAGATTTTGGACGCGATCAGTCAACTAGAAAAGGTGCAAATGCATACTCGATTTCATTTTCCTTTGCTGTCAGGCATTATATAAAACGTGGTTTATTGTATAAGCCTATGAGAAAGTTGAGGGGATAATATTACTGTCGATTTTTAATGAAGCCCACGTACATTAATATTTAAACAGATACGAGCAACGATACACATTTATTATTTGTTGAAGTGTGGTATGGTTTTAAGATTTTATGAAAAGTGTTTGATGCATATAAATGAAGCCAAGCGAAACTGTTGAAATTAATAAAGTGCAGGATTTTTTGTATAATGCCAGACGGTTATTTTACTCCATCTGTTTAAATTCAAACTTTCTAAAACACTTCGTTAAAAGCTATTTCTTTTATGAGGCAAGTTTCATATTCTCTTATCCGTAAACCTTAGAGATTACCCTACATCCGTGCTATATGTGTTTTCGAATTCAAATTAATTTTCTCTGCACTTCTCAAAGTAAGGGAGGGTAAACCAGTCCCATTTTGTATTCTAAATTTCTTCAGATGTTTCTTAGCGTACATGATAATACTTTAGATGCCGATCCATTTGCAATGTAAATCCCTCTTACGGATGTACTTTCTTTACGCGGAAAAAATATATTTAAAGCAATTTCCTAAGGGCGTTTGCATGAATTGTCGGCAATATCTCAAGCGATTTGGGCTTCTGTTGATTGAAACAGCGCTGGTGTCATGACTAGGACTGTTTCTTGGGAAAATTTTAATGATGAAAGATTTTAAAAGCAGCTATGCGAAAAAAATGGTACACGAAAAAGAAAGCGATTATTTTTCATAAATATTTATGACTGAAGAATGATGAGTACTGATATTCTACTGAGTATTTACAAGAATCTGGTGAATTTACATATTATTTCTTATAATATATTAAAATTAACCGATCCAGCATTCAGAGAGCTTTGCTTTGAATATTACTTAAAATAAGTGATGAAAAATCGAAATTGCTTGAGGGGTTTGTTTATGATGGGTAGAAAGATAAAGTACTAGGTAGTACCTAGTACCTGCTCTCTCCGCTCGCGAACCCCCAAAAATCATGTCATGATTCTTTTGGGATCATTAGGTGATCAAAGCTCACTTCTCTAGCTCTCCATACAGTTATGCGTTTATGCTAGTAATAGGAAATTATAGACATATTAATTACTAAAAGTAAATTTAAATTATTTGAAATTGCATGAAATCCTAAAATTAATTTTTCATCTATTACTAAAGACTAAATCATCAATTATTAAAAACTAAATCATCAATTTCTAAAATAAAAATCTTCTGGTAGCACAACTTAAATTTGAATGCTAATATATATATGATTATAAGATGTTTAATAATCAAAATTATTTACATCTATCAGAAATCAGTCATTTAAAACTTCTTGTCATACGCAATTGACAATATCGTTAACAGTTTTATTCGCCCTGATTTCATTCCATCAAAATTTTAAATATGCCCTATTTTCAACGAAATGTTGCGATAAAAGCTTTCCCACGTGTTTACACACTCACTCCAATAATTATTTAGCCAAGAAAGATTTAATTTTTCTCTCTAGGCAGTTAAAACTCAGTGTTAAACACCGGAAAATTTAAGTTGTCGAGAGATGACTAACCTACTTTACAACCATTTACCTTAAAAAAGGACCATTTAAAGAGAGAACTGACTTGAAACATGCTCATATTAACTATTCAAAATTGAAATCATAATAATTATGGATTTTTAGCTTTTTAAAATTGATAATCTAGCCTTTTTCAAAATCTTCAAAAATGTTTGCTTTTTCCACAAAAAAGGATATACCCCATTTTAAAACCTTTTAGGAAAAAAGGACATATTAGGGAGGAAAGTGGCTTAAAATATTTTCATATTATCTATTAAAAATTAAAACACATAATAATTATTTACTTTTAGATTTTTAAAACTGATAAGATAGCATTTTCAAAATTTTCAAAAATTTCCATAAATGTTGCTTTTTTAACCAACATTTTAAACATGCACTCCTTTCAATGAAATCTTGCTCAAAAACACTTCCTTACATGTATACATACTCACTTCAATTATTATTTAGTGAGGAAAGATTTAACTTTTTCTTCTAGGTAGCCATTTATAATTTAAATTTTTTGATAGGAAGATAAATTAATGCTTTTTCTGAATCCATAGTAATTAATGTAAATGAGAATCGATAGAGACGTTGGCAGGGAACAACAAAGGCAGTTCTGGTTATTTGGAAGGAAAGGAGAGGCGATTACTTAAATACGCTCCGACAAAGATCAAAATGGATGGTCGAGAAGAATAATATATCCATAGGCACTATGATACTTGTAAAAGAGGACCTTTAGCAGTTTGTAATTGGATGTTCGGCAGAATTATTGAAGTGTATCCTGGTTCTGACAATAAGTTAAGAACATAATAAAACTCAAAACAAAATCAGGCGAGTTTAAAAAGCCTATTACAAAAATATGTATATTAACTATGAATGAATCATAATGTTATCTATTCGTATTCAAATATTTGAGACTATATTTCTCTGTTTATCTGTGTAATTTCTCTTTAAATATATATATATATATATATTCTTCTTGTCTTGTGTTTCTAAGTTTGTTTTGATATATATATATATATATATAGTATAAATTGTAAAATGAAAGAGTAAAATGTGAAACGAAAAACTCAATAAAAGCAAAATAACGTTTCTTCAGGGGATGAAGTTATTGTGAATTGCTAAATATAAAAAAGTTTGACATTTTCTTGCATTCAGTTACGCCGTAAGGCCTAAAACACTGATTTTCATCCCTAATGCCAAAAAAACCAAAAAACAGAGAGAGGAGTTTTGAATAATTAAAACAAAATGACGATGTGACAACATTAAGCATCAATTCGTTTTTTCATATCCTTTCGAATTTGATATGAATGTTTGTTTTTTATTTCATTATTTTTCCACTATGTTTTGCCTCTTATATATATATATATATATGAAGGGATAGCGACAAATTTTTACGGTTTTCTTATGTCGTTAGCAGAAAAATAATCACTCATTAATATCATAGGCGAGCTTCCATTCCTGACGAGCGGCTCGCCATGATATTTTTCAATTTATTAAAATTTTTGTCTATTTTTTTGGCCATTGTTTCTTGTATGTTTTTGATTTTCTGTCTTTGTTTCTTGTTTGTTTTGATATATATATATATATATAAAACATTTTTCTCTATGTTTTCACTTATGTTTTTTAAAAAATGTGAATAATCGAGAGAGGAAATAGTCCATTCTTCAAGCTTTTAACTAAAAGGGGCATATTAAGGAGACATTCATTCATTTTGCATAATCGAAGCTGCAAAACTTAAACTTATTTTGCTCAAACTATTTAACTGAAAAAAATCGTTATCTCGACTTTCCTCTGATGTAAACAAATCAAACTTGCGAGCTGTTGCCAAGCGGCGATTAAAAAATTTGACCCTTTTTTGACGCCGTAAGAGATTATATATAGAGAGATTACAATCTATATATATGTAATAATTTCACTTAATTTTATTTCAAATTCTAACATTATATATTTTAGAGCCTTAATGTATTCCAAAATCACTTTTCTTAAACTCCAGTTGCGTTCATTTCCCGCGCTGCAGGTATTTTAAATCTCGCGTTTTGGCATATTTATTACTAAAAGAATATTTTAATCGTTTCCACACGCACACAAATCGCGAAATCAGCGATCACTATCTCTACTTAAAAAAATTAAATAAATCCTCTTGATTTATAGCAATTCATTTTCTTGCAGATTATTCAATATTTGAATGAAAAAAATTTAATAATTCATATTTATTTGTAGAACGTTATTAAAACTTACTGAACAATTACTTTCGATTTAATATAATTTTATTTACTTTTTATTGATGCTTTTTTTAAATTTATTTTTCTATATGTGAGTTTTAAAATATTTTACGGCGGAAAATAGGTTATTATGCATAATTACTGCGGTGATTATGCATAATAAACAACTACCTAAATTGACCTTGACATACATACTGATAAAAGTGTAAATAGATGAAACCAGTCATTCTACAGTTTTTTTATTCGAAAGAAGAAATCTTTTAGAAGTAATATTCTTCAAGTCTTAAAAATACTAATATTCTCTCTCACTTACAGAAAAAAATACCACTAGTTCATGCAAGATAACTCGGTGTTAAATCTTTTGAATCTTTTTAACATTTTTGTGGAATATCTGATCTGTTATTAACGTGCAATTAGTCAAAATTATGCTGATGATGAGATGGTAGCTATTTCCTTAACCATGTGATTTTTTTTCTGGAATTTTCAGAAGTTCATATTTTGACCGCATTTATTTATATTTTTAATACGCATATATACATAAAAAAATGAAGTATTAGGTATGGAATTAAAAGACATTTTTATTAATTATTCGTGTTCACATTAAACGGAAACGAAGAAAATTCTGTTTCACTATTAAATAAGACCAATATCAAGTTAAAGAATATTTGGTATTTCCTTTGTTACTTGGCCCCATAAATAAGTTACAGACCATAACCAGAACACTACATGATTGGTTCAGATGAATAAGTTGCTATTCAGAGAAAAAGAAAATGATTCAATTTTCAGTTTATTTAAGAGAAAAACTTTATATAGAGCTATTTGAAAGGGTATAAGGACTATACATGTCGCATATATATATATACTAAAACTTTACTATACCATAAATACTAAAAACTAAAGGATATTTTGGGACGGACCTCGTAATGTTGAACGTCGGTCAGATGGCGAGGTCGACGTGGCACACCCTCTCCCGCAGGGGGACGTTTGGCCCCTTACGTATGATTTAACGCGCAACAGGCCAACATACACGGCGAATCTTCAGTGGAATCGGGTTTCGAACTTTGAGCTCTCCGGGCTTTCCACTAAGCCACCGCGACCTCCGCAACACATAGAAAAAGAATATTTTAGCGAAGTCAAAATATGTTCTCTTTTTCTCTTCTTATATATATAAATCTTCATTATTTCCTAAATTCTTTCAATTTTTAATTCTTTTTGAAAGAGAAAACCTTTAATTTATCCATTATCGAACAAATTATGATGCATTGTCATTTGTTTTAACGCAAAATTTACATGTCTTATGCTTAAATTTTATTATTTTAGCATTTGTGAGAGTTTAAAAGATTTGTGAAAATTTCAGATTTGATAAATTTTGGAACTAGGTAAAAAAATGTTGATAAAAGGTTTTTCTAGAGGCAATGTATTTAAAAAGATAAAGTTTTAACTGTTTTCAAGTTTTATTTTTTCAGTGAAACTTCTTTCTTGTTATCTGCATATTTTGTGTCATACACATTCAAAGGTATATTTTTCTAAATTTTGAAAAGTTAACCTAATGTTCAGAAATTTTTCACTATATTTTGCAACGGATTCTTTGTACTACGACATTAATTTGAAATTTTTAGATAATTATTAGTTTTAACTGGATATATGTTAGTTGTCTTTTATTTCTCATCCTTTTGATTTTCATTGTAATGAATCTCTTTAAATGTACATGAACATTCATTATTATCAAATCCCAAAGTCAAGAGATATCGATAAAAAATTAAATGAATATTATAAGAAATGAAATATTCTAATTGTATTATGAATCATTATTACCAGCTACTGTTTAATCTGTAGGTGTATGAGTAAGCAGCGAAAGATCAACGAAACAAATACATAAAGAACACAGTAGTAACTGCAAAAATGACTAAAAAATCAAGAAATTCTTCTTTCCGTGTTTAAATTTAAGCAGTATCAAATCTATTAATTTTTGCGATTCCAAATCCATCCTGAGCATGCATTTTTATGAAAGCATGTATGAATGATCAGGGAATGAATCTTGGAGCGAGAAACAAAAAAGTTGATGGTATGAATATAATAATCTTAATTTCAAGAATTAATAAACAGAAGGAATAACAAAGTGTTTTGATAAAAGCATAATTTCGCGCCAAATTAATTTTTATTAAAATTTTTTATTATTAAACAAGTTTTATAAATGTTGTTTTGAAATTAATCAATGTAATTAAATAATACATTCTATTTTATATGAGTTTTCCTACATCTTCCCTGAATACTGAAAGTATAAATTCTTTAATTTATTTGAGAAGCGAAAAAATAGAAATATAATAGCTATATCTACTTTTTCAGGTAAGTTTACATCATTTAATTTTAGTACATTTAGTAATTAGTACGTGCATAATTTAGTACATAATTAAATAATGCATTTTATTTGATATGAATTTTCCAACATCTTACCTTAATACTGAAAGTATAAATTCGTTAATTTATTAGAGAAACAACAACAACAAAAAAATAGTAGCTATATCTACTTTTTCAGGTAAGTTTACATCATTTAATTTTAGTACATTTTTCAAGTGATCAAATACATGTTTGAACGATTATGTAGTAGCAGATCGAAAACTAGAGTTTTTTCATAACCTTTTTGAAGAAACACAGGCTATGGAAAATGCCCCATTTTACTTTTACGAGATGGGGACCTTCTTATCGAATGGCAGTTGTAAAAGATAAAATGCGTCCATGAAACAGACAACGCACTCGTTTTCAGCCGTAATAGTCCCGTAAAACAACCACCACCAGCTTTAAAGGCATATTTAAGATTATCGGACGAGCTTATGCTAAAATCAATGATCCAAAGAAAAAGCTAGAATCCAGGCTCCTAAGAAAACACTCTATACTTATAAAAACATTTAGGAAGAGAGATCAAAATTTGGTCGTTTTAATAAAGAAAGCTTTATAGAAGTTTCGTAGAGTACTCTTTAAAATAAAAAAGAATCTTATACACAACAGCTTGTTAAAGTACACATACATGTATAAAATATTTATATAAAAAATTGTCTTTGCTCTTTAAGAATATATGTAGCCTACCAGTAATCTAGTGAGTTGAGGCACTACCTGGCTGGGAAACATGAATCGATAAAAAATGCAATGGGTTCTATCCTCTGTTAAAAATTATTGCTTTAAGAATATTTTGTTGATTTTTTCTTTTTCTAAAATGTGGTGAATTCTGTCAGATATTGGAATATCGATTTCTAATTTTGTTAAAAGTTTGGGATGTAAACTAATGTGTAAATATATTCTGGCGGTGTACTTAGTCTAGTCTGTTTAGCCAAGTCTATGGGTCAAGGACTCGTGGTAAAACGGAAAGTGTGCACCTCCTTTTTATCAAAGTGTCTCGGAGCGCATAACACCCAAACTATAAGTCTGACTCAGACCCTATATATACCGAAGCAGGTTGCCTGCCTGGAAGAGTTTCGGGGGAAAACTGACTCATGATTGCATTCCACTTGGAGGAAAACATTCAGAGGAAGAGTAGAAGAATACGCTGTGTACACAAATCGGTTTATCAGTTCCTGAATAATGCTGGGTAAGATACCAGCCAGAGGAACTTCTTCTTTCAATTAGTGTTCCTCAGCCATACCATGCCTTAACACACTAGGTTACTGGTGGACTAAATATGCTCTTAATCAACAAAAACAATTTTTTAGATAGTTATTCAATATTAAATTCATGTAAATTCCCTCTTAACACTTTATTCGGCAAAACTAGTTTCATTCCATTTCTAAATGATTATTTATAAACAGAGAGATCAGCATTTATTTTAATAGTAATTATAAAAGAACCGCGTATATTTCTCACAACTGTTACATCTCACTCAACGACGCTTCGCTTTTGAAGAACTTTATTCACAGAAGTATTTATGTAGCTTGTCAAAAATTTTATAAGTTTTTTGAATCTGCATACATAGCAACATAATTTATATTAATTAAACATAATAATTTACTTTGTAATTACAGTATGTAATTTAGCTGTATAAAAATTTAATATATTATATCTTAAAATATTAGTTATTTGTTAATTTTAGCATCAACAATAGCGGTGATTAATGAAAAGAAGAAACAATTAAGAGGTATTTATAAAAAGAGTCAAATAATCTACATGAATTTAATTGAGTCTATAAGGCAAACTTTTCATCAAATTTACTTAGGCTGTTAATGTAATTAGTGTTATAATATTTTAAAGCACTCATACTTCATCGAGATTTGCTAGCTATAACGTCTAATTTAGTTTAAGTTATATTAACGTCCCATTTTGAAGCAACACTAGGACTATTTTGGGACGGACCTCGTAATTTTGTATCACGGTCAGAGGACGAAGGCGACATCTGAGATGCCAGACCCCTCTCCAAATTTCCACACCACACCAGCGGGAGGATTCTTGGATCCCTACGTATGATTTAACGTGCAACAGGCGGATATTCAGTGGAATCGGTTTTCAAACCTGGAACCCTCGAGCCCCGAAGTCGAGACCTTATAACCGCGGCACGTTATAACTTCTAAATTAAGAAAAGACTGTTAAATTAAAGCTTTAGCTGTTTAATATTTTTGCAGAGAAAATGTACTTGAAATGTACCTTTCTGGTTTAGAACTATGTAATTCGATTTTTGAAATTCGTTGCTTAAAATTTCAGAGATGTGCTGAGTTCAGCACAGCACTTTTATAGTGTTGACTTACGGAAAAGCTACATCGTGCAGTGAATTCATGAGAATTTCGAAGTCCGAAGTACTGCACTGACGTGTGGTGAATAAATATTCTATAAATATTTTTTCCTTCTTCCAAACACATGAATTTCAACATATCTGTGAAAGTAGTGATTTTATCCTCATTATAATCAGCAGTAAGAAATCTGTAAATTTTTATATTCTCATTTTTAAGAAGCATTTTCTTCAGCAATGTATATGTAGAAATTCAAATTCATTTTACTCTAGAGCTTAGTGAATTTGAAATTATCCACCAGAAAATGAGTATATGTTTTAAAAAAAACTACAAATACGAAACCGGCATCAAAATTTTATTAATTCAGGAAAATTGTTTAATTCTATTCATTTTTAATTACCTTCTTTAGACAAAGACCTTTTCGCAGTTAAAATTTGTCTATACTAAGAGAAAAAAAGAACGGGTATAACGATATAAGGTTATTGATTTTATAACGAGATTCCAAGATGAAAATCCCCAATTAACCGCTTACAGGTCAATGTTCCCAATTGGGAACGATGAATTGAAAATTCATTTAAAAATAAAATATCGTTCATATTATTTTGAAAAAATTGTCAATTGTAATAGAAAGTAAGCTTGGTTTTTTGATATAGAAATTATGTTTCAAATATAAAATGGGCAACGTCTAAAACTTCTTAAAAATGTAAACTAAACATTGTTTACTTTTAAATTTATGCGTAGCAAAAAAAATTATAGGAAATTAACAAACGATCCAAAATTTCTAAAAATCTGTACACGTAGTTAAAAATGTCCACGTTACTAATAACATATAAAATATATTTATATAAACAAGAAACGCATTTTCTATAATTCATTGAAGTCCCATGTTCCCAATTGGGAGCTTGGTCAGTCGTCACTATTCTGAGGAAGAAGGTATTTCTTTACTGTCAGTTTCCGCTGAAAGGACAATTCTCTTAATAACTCAGGAAAGGAAATCCCATCTGGTTGTTAAAAGGATAATGCGTTAATTTTGGCGAAATTTTTTTTTATCTGTAATGTCGGCGGGGGGGGGGATTATAAACATGCCGGATAAGCATTTATCTATTGGCGGAATAATAATTCTGTAGTAATTGTTTCTTCTCATTAATATATTCATCTTACAATACAGCTAATCAAAAGATATTCTTATGCACAGAAGAAGAAGGTACGCATAGGGCAACAAAATTTGATTTTGAGTTGAGTGGAGTTGATCAGTAGCATAAATTATGAGAAACTACCTTCACATCTTCGCAAAAAGATATGGTGGTATATTCTTTTCAGAACGAGCTAAATATATTTGGTTTCTGGTTAGTTTATTGCATACAGAAACTCACAGGAAACGTAACCAACTCACTCATCTGGAGTTTCGTCGAGAAGATACAATTACCTTTTTATGAATTGGGGCAAAAAATGACGGACCTCAGAACGACCAAAAGTTATATATCGCAACTGAAGAGTGATAGACATTGCTTTATTGCAGCAACTCACACAAATATGCAGAATGTGGAGAAAATACAATATTACAGTGCAATGAATGCAAAAAAGGGTATTGTATTCGAACTACATCCCAGAGTGCCACAGGATACAGTTATAAAATTTCACTTTCTGCAGTTTTTTTGCAAAATATCTTTTTTATTGGTTTAAATTCATAAAATTTCAACTTGATTCATATCTGTGCTTAGTTATGAAAATAATTTTTACAATACTTTGTCTATTATTTAGTCTGATCATCACCGTTATCCATTTGTATCTCTAGTGTAATGAGATTAATCAGAAGTGGTCAATGTACCCAATTGGAAACATTAAAAAGTATATAAGAAATTTTTATTCAGATTTTAATGATTGATATAATTAAACTAAAGCATTAGAAGGTGAAGTATGTTTAAAAGTAATTAAAACTAATCGGGATCTGAATTCGGTGTGTAAACGGTTAATATGTTTACATCCACAAATCTGTATCAAGTCATATGAAAGTATATTATGGAAGTATGGTTTTATTTAGAATGTATTGCCGTTTAATTTAATAAGAAGATCAATTAGTATAACCCGTAACATTTCTATGGATGGTAATTTGTCTAGCAGCGTATTGCATAACTGATTAAAATCAACGAAAAATTTCTCAGCATAGCAACCGTCGCTAACCATTATTTATATAATAATCCACACGAAATTTTAATTAAACCTAAAGTCCTTGGATTAAGGCAACAGAATGAAAACTTTTAATATTTTAAAGTCTTGCAATGAATACTTCCCTATTTTCTCCTATATACAGAAAAATTACTCTAAGCATTAAAATAGTAGACTGCAGGTTTTGATGATAATCGACATTTTAGAACTCCCTGAGTTAAAAAAAAAAAGATTTTTTTCGGAACTGTATCTCTGTGTGGGTAACTGTGAGATAAAGTAGATGAATGAAATTTGGCATGACATTCTTGCAACAAATTTTGTTTATCTTCATTGCACAGTGAAGTAAGCCTAAACATTTATTAGGCTGTGCAATGAAGATAAACAAAAAATGTGCATATTTGCAAAGATTTGTTAAATATATATTACTATTCACGCTCAGATAAAATGTTATATTTTATATCACTTCTGTACATAGTTGCAACTATTGTTGCAAGCTCCAAAGCAATATTTTCTACAATTTTAGGTACAGCATTTGCATACTCTTTGAGATTCGACTCCGTGAAACTTTGAAAAAAACTGTGAACAAATCATTTATTGTCCCAAAACAACTGTTAACATTGTTGGTATTTCCGAACAACACGAAGCGAACAAATAACAATGCAGTAGTCATTGGCGATGTAGATGTGAAAATAGCTAGCATTGATTTTTATAATCCAAGAGCAGGAAAAAATTGACAGTACTTTCACCACCAGCTAATATCCCAGATCCTTCCAATGCAATTTCTAGCTCTTTTTGACTATAATGAGAAAACAAATTACCGGATCGTCGATTTGCAATGGATATTGAGCTATGCGCTGTAGTAAAGTCTGCTTTAGTGTGTTTAAAGATGTACTTTTGGGTGAGAAATATGTACTTTGTGATGGAAGGGCAAAAGTGTAATGTTAAAGAAGGAGATAGTTAATAAATGTTATAAACTTAATCAAAAAATATATGAGATGCTAAATTTTTGTTCATTTACAAACTTCTCACTTTAACTTTCTCTGTACCAAAACTACCTCTCGCCATGCCTTCTTGTTGTTACAAGTTGTGGTATACGCTTTGGCTCTCGTCGCTTCACCAGAGAGCTTGCTCAGAAATACGAACACTACTAACAGCTGTTTCTGAGCAGCAAGTGATTTTTTTACAACACAAAACGTATCCATTCCAAATATTTTTATGAAACTTTAAGATTATTTTTCTTCGCTTTATGAAGTGCTTACATTTCGAAACATGTCTTCCACTTATTTCATTAAATTTCACCGCACCTTTCTATCTAACCAATTATATTAAGCGGAAAAAATTTCATCTTTATAAAAATTCACGTTTTACGCCTCTAAAATTAATCAAACATCTTTTTTTTCTGAAATTCGCAACTTTTCTTCTGAAATTCACGGAATTCCCCGATGAGCCATCGTCCCAATTTTACCTCTTCCTAAAACCTATTTGCATCTCAGTAACTGATAATGTGCGCCAAAGAAACGTTACTCAAAAACGAGTAATGTTCTTTAAATTACATCAATCATCAGACTCTAATGCAGTAAATCTGTAAATAAAATAAAAGGAAATCCCGCTTTTATTTCCTTGCAACAGAAGGGGAAGAAATTTTTATTTCCTCCAAAATCATGAGGTGAAGATTACGTTTAAAACTGCCTTCCCAGTTAACTGCTAGTCATTTGTAAAAGAAAATCAATAAGCATTGTGCTCCAAGTTGAAAAAAGGAAGATAAACCCACCCTCGTCGTTTTTTCTACTCTTGTCTGTTGGAATTATTACTTCATCTATACTTTTTTTCTTTTTTCGAAAAAAGTATTAGTAAAGATAACATATAGGTTCATTAAACACCTGGAACTTCTTTCAAACGTGTTCAGAGGTTGATTGAAGTCTCAAACAGATTAGGAGATTTAAGTATCATTTTTTTATGTGTGCGTGTAATTAAGGGTACCTGAAATCATCACAAAGCTGCTATTTGGAAATCTGAGTTATTATTTGTAGCAAAAGGAGGAATTATTTAAAACTACGTTTAAAAGATATAAATGATATTAGTTACTCGGTTTATTTTATCATGAAGTCTTGTAACGAAGTAGCTACTTATTATAAAAGCTCTGCTAGATCCTTTTTGATTTCACTGTGAAAGTAGCAGCCGGATAGAAATGAAGCTTGTAAAATGGTATGGCCAATATTCCTAGAAAAACTGGTGATTTATTTTATTTTGATATACCAGGTGACGTAAGTTTTGATAGATTCTGAAATTATTTTGTAATTAATTATTTTCTAGAAATATTTTTGTCATAGAAATTAAAAGGAATGTAAATTTCTAAAGAATTTTTTAATTGATATTTCTTTTAATTGCGAAGAATTTGTCATTAATATACTATAATTTTGTATCGAATCATGTATACTTTAATCAAATTTCTAAAAATTTGAAACACAAAATTAGTCGACCCTTTCTAAAAATATGATAGAATAGATTATAATTAATATTAATAAAATCTTATGTCAGAATGATATCCACAAATATTTTTAACGAATCTGGCACTTACAAACTTAAGTTGGAGTTAAACATGAATATCAAACTTTTGAAATTTCTGTGTGTCTCCAATTGATACCAGTTCTCTCTACCTCTCTGGAGGCAGCGGTGGCCTAGTAGTAAGGTCTCGGCTTTGGGATCGGAGCGCTCCAGGTTCGAAAACCCGATTCCAGTGAAGATCCGTCGTACATTGGGACTGTTGCACATTAAATCATACGGAGAGGGCCAAACTTCCTTCCGTTGATGTGGTGAAAACGTACCCTTACTGGCCCGGCCTACCCAAGAAGGGCGCAAGGCCGGGAGAGGACTAGCAGGGACACAGACGCCCCACCAGCAGGTGGAGCAACGAATTCATTAGGTGCAACAAAAAATGGTGCAGGCATTGCCCGAACAGGGGCAGTACTTTTAAATACAAGAGAGCTGGTAGTATAAACATGGTTCGACCAACCTCGGTGGGGAGAGAATAGCTTGATTTACATGTACTCAACTACCAAGTATGGCGAATGATCCTCACAAAATGAAGACTCTTTTTTTTCATGTAAAATATAGAAACATCCCTAACGCAATAAGTTTAAAATCTGCTCGGGCAAGCAAGGAACAGCAAAAATATATAAGTATTAAAAAAATAAACAAATTAACACAGAAAAAGCAGTATAAATCAGATATATAAATAAGTCAAAGATCGAAACTCGACAATATAAAAACAAAACACTCACAGACAACACTACACATCAAACAACACAAAAACTGTACAAAACATTGAATTAAAAATACATTAATAAATTTAAAAAAATTACTTGAGATAGAAAGGAAGAAATTCCGTCAGTCATCGGCAATCTACACCCCGCGTACCCTGGAATATCTATTAATCAATTAAAGTCTAGAGAGCGCGGTGCCAGCTCAGGTTGCGTCCTCGTCATCTGATCGGGGTTCAAACTTACGAGGTCCGTTCTGAAATAGCCCTCGTGTTGCTTCAAAACGGGACGTTAAAATAACTACACTCTCTCTCTCTGCCTAGAGTTTTTGGCTCAAAAATATTAGTCAAAACGATATCTTTTATCTGATTCATTGGCTAGTTATCTGATGCATGGCTAAACATAAGTTAATACCTCATCTGAAAATTTCTTCCTGGTTGATCAGCTGATTGCAGATCATTTTGTCTCAAAGCTCGCCAGGTTGCCTGCTACTACGATACGCTGACGTTTTTATAATCAAGCTATGTGTGCAAGACCAGTTTTGTATCTTCTTATTAACCGACCGCAGCGAAGTGTCAGAATGATTTCGGCAAGAAAGAGCGTTTTCTGATACAAAACAATAACTGTGGCTTGTACTACTCTCAGGTGAGTCGCAGTTTAGTTTAGGGAGTAGTCGGTTATAATTCTGATCTGGAAAGAATGAAATATTAGATGCTACCAAACTTAGGTGGTGGAAAGTTACAGATATATAGAAGATGGAATCATGTTTTGTACTGAAATCTCTCTGAGTAGCCACACTGACCGTCAGGTGTTCCATAAAAGAACTTATGAATGTCAGGACGAGATCTACATTAAGACCGAATGCTGGTGCTATTGGCGATGACTTCATCTTAATGGAAATTAATGTTCGACCTCACTGTTAGATATCTTGAGGATTAAAGCATCGAAATGATTAGCCAACTCGATTCTCGGATGATAATCTAAGTGAGCACCTTTGTGATTATCGTGAAAGACGGTGGCTGGTTTCAGTTCTTATCTAAGGTTTTTAAATGAGCTGGAATATTTCTTTCTCGAAGCATGATCTCTCTTCCAATTCAGGTTCCTTAGAACTTTATTCCACTTAACATTGTGGAAAGTCGATTACAAAAATACATTACGAGTAAGGAAGGATATGTTTTTTTATTGAAACCTGTATATTTTCTTGCTTTTTGTAAAAGTTCATTTTTTCTTTTCCCCTCAAAGTATATTCTTACGAATTCCTGAACATTAATCAGTATATTTGGGGATACATGAAAATAATATTGAATGCATTAAGTAATCTGATGATTTTTTATATATAAGGGAAACTATAGAGACTTAATTCTAGTTTTAATTTTCTAATATTCGTCGTATATTTGGATGATAGTTGCATAAATGTCTAAGATTTTAAGAATGAGAAATGTACTCATGCCAAATGGATATTTTGCTTAACCACAAAGTAAATGCATTTCATGAAATCTCATTGTATTTATAATAAAGCCTTCTTTTTTATTTTTTATTTGCATATTTATATTATTATAAAAGTATATGTTTCGGTAAACAAAGAGCGTAAGGTAAAAATTATTAGATTTTTAGCTTAGCAATGAAAAAATATGACGTAATTTCTTACAATCATTTTTTCTTTATTTTATCTAGTATGTTGAAAAGAACTTTCTTTCAGAAAGACTTCTCTGACCCAATGAAGTTTATGTATTAAAATGCTGGTGGGCAGTTTTAAGAAGTCAAAAATATAATCTGCAATATTGAGATATAAACAAATTATTTTTTATCTTAACTCAAAAATTTATTATCTTCATATTTTTATAAGTTCCGGCACTTTATTATTGTGTGGATCTTAATAAAAACTTGTTTTATTCTTCCTTGATAGATAACGAAAAAAGACTTAGGACGAAATTAACCATATCTGCACTTCTTTAAATTAAAGTCTTCTAATTCAACAACCAAAACAATCTACTTCTCTTTTCCGAAGCAAATTTATTTTATGAATTAAATAAGTTAATTTTTTTATTCGACGGAATGCTCACATTTCTTGTGATTGTTTATTTCAAGTCTTATGTTTAATAATTAAAATTATTTAATTTAGCAGAGTCATTATAATGTAAAGACCTACAAATAGTTTTAAAAAAATAAGTTGTTTTCCATTACATCTGAGCAAAAGAAATTACAAATGTTCTGACTAAACCAGCCAGATACGCATTCTTTATTTTATTTTTTAAAATGCAGACTTTACCATCTCGTTAAAACATTTAAACGAACACATAAGCAAATATAAAACTCCAAAATTTTACTTATTTTAATATTTTATACACTTTCTTATATACCAATGAACGTACTGATAGAAATATTTATCATTTATTTAATAAATAATAAAATTTCAGTTATAAATATCTACAATACTCGGAGTTTATAAACGAGGATGAATTATAGAAAAGAATTTCAGCATACTATTGCAACTCTTCAAAGATTTCTCAATATGATCCACTATAAAGTTACGAAATGCTGACATTAAATACTGAATTGAACAATTTTTGCAAAACCTAATTTATAAGTTATATTCGAAAGTTACAGCATAACTTGAATTATTCAATTCTTAGTTTTAGAGTATTTTCAGAACGCATTCTGACTTTTAGGAAAACATTCTCTTTTTCTTTTAGCAGTGAAATTGATTATTATGAGCCATAAGATTGTTTTCGTTTCTGGGACTAACATTAATTGGTGATTACTAAAGTCATCTCAGGCTCCATTTAGTTAAATGCGCCGGAGCCTGTAAAATACTTCATCTTCAACTTGTAACATGTATAACACTTGTACCGTTCATAAATTAATTCAGTACATTATGCTAATGATCTGTTTTACCTCCCCATCTAGAATGATTTGATTGAGGCGGAATTGTAGGAGATACGTTCCTCTAATACTAGTATATGAATAACATCACAGATGGAAGCTTCAAAATCGCCTGAAAACTAATGATTCAGGGTTTTGCATGGAAATTTAGCTTGGCGAAAAACGAGAATCAGTCATAAGAACTAAATTAAATTTATTTATAATAACAAGAAATAATGAACGATACTGATTTGCGCAAAATATTTATTAGTATTAAAGCAATATTACTAAAAGAAATCGAACGCAAAGACATACAGTTGAAACATTCAAGATGCCATTAATATCCCGAGAGGTTGACAGTCTGCTCAAATTAGGGGTAGCAACTCTTAATTAAAACACAGTCCTTTGCAAAGCATTCGCTTTCAGTAGATAATTAAGCCAGACTTTCAGCAAGCCGCCTTTATATCTCTGTAACACATGTTGAAAATCTATAAGAATTATTCGAAAAAAATGTTAACTTGATGTAACATGAAGGTACTGAAATTTTGGATCCTTTCCTTCTTTCTCTCTCTATTCTTCGTCAAATGGTTTCAAAATATGGATAAACCTTAATTCGTCTTTAAACCTTTCCCATTAAGTCTTTAGAGAAAATTGTCTCTAACTCTTAAGGCAGAAAATTCTTGCGCGCATGATTAGCAGTTTTCTGTAAAAGTAACAATGCTACGATAAAACACATGGCAGTTTAATTCAAACAGATCTGTAAATCTATAACTGAATTTTTGTGTTCGAACTCAATGCATTTTTGAAGAGAAATCTCTGAAGGTGTGAAATATAATATCTCAGAAACTGATTTCTTTCATGCTTAAAATTTAGTATAAGGGGTTTTCGAGGACATTGATACACTTTTTTTTTAGAAAACTTAAAAATGATTTTACCAACGGAAATAATTGGAACTAATACACTATATTTATGCATTTGTTAACCTAATTAGGATTTCAGTCGAGTTTTGATCATAAATGAAATAATAAAATATTTATTACACTTTTCCTAAAAATGGATTTTCATCAATCTGCCCCATACAACGGGTGCATTGATACACACGAAAATATCGAAAATAATGATGGTTAATAGGTATGGGATAAAAACTTGTTTCATCAATAAACTTTATATTCAAAATCAAGTTAATTAAAAGTTTAACAAAGAAATATACTTTTATTTTAATAAAATTTCACCATTTTTAATGAGACTGGAAAGTTGAAACAATAATGCCTCAGAAAATAATTTATCTCTACAAATAATATAGGAGAATGTGTGTGTGTAAATATTCTTTGGAGGAAGAGAATATGTACCTCGAAGCCGTTTTCTGAAATCTTAATGAATTAAAAATTAAGGGAAATTTTCACATTCTTATTTGGTTACTTACGAAAAGAATTAGCACAAAAATCATTTTCACACCATTTAAAAATGCAAAAACTTATCTTTTTGATTATATTAATTAAATTTCCGTACAATTTTTCTCTCCAATTTTAATAAATTCGTAACAAATATTTTAAACTTAATTTACAACAATTCTTTTTATTTTTCAATGAAATTCAAACTCTTTTCAGAGCTTAAACAAATGCTTAGTTACTTGCTTCTCTTAGATAGTTCATTTTTACGTTTTTTCCATTTGTGAAGCCGATTTTACAAAGTAGTTGCTGTTAAGGAGCATTTATACACACAGAAGATTAGTTTCAATGTGCCCCGTAATCAAATGTATCAATCTTCCCCAAGAGACTTTTTTACTTAAAACAAGTGGTGACGCAAAATCAAAGCTAAAAAACCTCAAAACTTAATATAGCTCAGAAAAATAAATATTTTTCCTACCTTTGGAGTAGATTTCCTGTCAAGAGAACATAATTCGTGGAAGAAATCACACAGCACGTACTTAGAGTAAAATTTACTTCGACTAGAATATTAGCGGTTCGATTCATTGTAAATTAACTTTTGACTTTATATGGCCGCAAAATTTACCGTCTGTTAAGAGTGAGAGTGGCATATATATGAGGGAATATGAACGTCTTGAGGCATTCCAATCATCAAAATTTAAGAACTATATCAATGTTCCCGCTTATCAATCTATACCAACTCCCTCTATGTGTTACTTTGGACAAAAAGAATCAAAGAAAACACTGTAAGTTGTCCATATATTTCACATAGGGTGAAATCCTAAGGGATCTTAGAAAAAGCGTGAAATAATACCTATTAGCTTCTACTACAAACTTATGAATTATTTTGTATCATGCTATCTCAGAGGCAACTATAGGTTTCATATCCCAAAATTATGGGTGTGACTTTCATATATACCACATCATTCCTGCGAATAATTGTAAAATTGGAAACAATGTTTGTTTGAAAGCGTTTTATTAGTTAATCTGTGAAAAATTCTGCCCAGCGCAGGATACGGCATAAAGTGTTTTAGAAATTGCCAAAACATAATGTATCTAATAATTTTATTTTATTCTCAAAATAAAAAAATGTATACGATACTGTTTATTAGTTAATAAACAACATTTTGTGATTTATTTTTCTCTATTTCCATAAATCAAATAAATTGGTTGGTGGACAAACGAATGCTGTTAGCAATATAGGAAATATACAGGGTGTCCAACAAAGGACTCCCTCATTTTAAAATTAAATAACTCGGCAACGGAGATCGATAGAAGAACGAAACCAGTGATATGCTTAGTCTGAAAGCCGTAAAAATCTGATACAAAAGTTTCAAAATTAGTTATAAATGTTGCCGACAGGTGGCGCTGTACGTTGTAATCACAGTTCAGATTTCGAGAAGAAAGCTATAAACTGTCATTTGCAAGTAATCGTTGCAATCACATCACAATCGATTCAAATTAGGCATTTTTCGTGCTTGCCAAGGACAGTTTATAGATTTCTTATCGGATTCTGAATAGCTATTACAACCTACAGCGCCACCTGTCGGCAACATTTATAACTAATTTTGAAACTTTTGTATCAGATTTTTACGGCTTTCAGACTAAGCATATCACTGGTTTCGTTCTTCTATCGATCTCCGTTGCCGAGTTATTTAATTTTAAAATGAGGGAGTCCTTTGTTGGACACCCTGTACTAGCATTTGCAAAATAGAATCAAAGAGGTAAGAACATCTATTGATAAATCTCAATAACAAATCACTCCAGTCCGTTAATATTTCCTTTTTAAGGTATGACATACCTGAAAAGCATGAATCAAAGGAAAATGCTATAGTTTCTCTCCTTGACTGTGCTTTTACTAGCATTATTCAATATCTTGTTGTTTGAAGTGTCCTTTTTTAAAGAATTACTCTGTGCATGTTGAATTGACTGCTTAAGATTTATCTTGTTTTTACATCAAGCAATCCACAAATGTTGGCCAATTTCTCCTGAAGACAATTTATTCCCTTTATAATGGAATTTAATCAGACTTCTACTTAAGGTGTTTACAAGATTCTTCAAAGCTGCTTTAACCAGCACAAGATGTTTGACATCCCCTTTATCCTGAATCCCTAACTCAAGGATTTGGTTCGAAATGCAAGAGAAAGTAGGATTAGAACAACAATCACATTACACTCTGGCTTCAAAGTAAATTTAATTAGCATTTCATTTAAGTTTTGAAGTAAATAATGAATCAAACATACAGCACGAAATAACATATGAAAGAATCATAGAAAAGTATGATTCTTTTATGCATCATGTATGTTATGCATAAGGAAGTATATAATAACTGGGCCGAAAAGTAATTAAGTCAGGAACGAAAACTTCTAACACAAGAGCTTATATAACTTCTTGGAATATTTTTAACTTTGAGGAAAAACCAACACGAACAGTGCTGGCAGAAACTGGAGAGGCGAGCGGTCCACGGAAAATGATTAGGACGTCAGTTATTATAATAATTTCCAATATGAAAGGCGAGTGATCGATGGATCGATTTGCGACATCGATTTAGAAGCCCATTAAAGTTCATTAGCGTTAATCCGTAAAATGAAGCCTCTCTCGAACGTTCGCTAATTAACTCGAAAGGGTAATAAAACTTTCTCCTTCTAATATCGGACATTAAAAGTGAAACGCCACGATTAAATACACGAATTGCAAATGAGACTACCCAATAATCGACTTTTGTTCAAATTTCTATAGACTGAAACAAAATTTAAAATGGGAATACTTGAGTTTCCGGAATTTGAAAATTTCATTAAAGTGGTGTAGTCTGGTATGCGTATTGGTATTTTGGGTGATTGTATCATATTTTATCTGCAAATGCGAAGATTTTCCTCTCGTGTAGTATTATCGGTAGAAAGATTTCTAATGTTGAACTAGAAATACTGATTGATGAAGGTGATATTTCTTAATGTTGCTGTGCTTGTCTAGCTTGTTTAGTAAAAAATTTTATTTGCAATCCGAAAGATAACTAAGGTTTCCCTATGTTCTATTTTATGATTAATATTTTATCTAACAATCTAAGAAACGCTTGTATAATTTACGTACCTAAAAAGGGAAAAAAGACATTCTCTCCACGATACTTGGGCTCTTCTGGCATCCTGTATGATTAAACCACACCATGAATGTGCTTTACTGATTACTGAAATGAAGATTTTGGTGAAAAAGGTTTCCATAATAGAAGTAAATTGTTGCATCGGACAACGTGAACTCTCTTCTTATTTATCCCTAAGACAAGCTTTTGTTTCGTTAAAGTAACACTCCATTTTGAAACAACAAAAAAACCTATTTGTAGGTGGTTTCCGTGCTCTTGAACTGTTAGATGGATAGTCAGTCAGATGGAGAGAACGACTCCTAGGATGGAGCCCTTTTTCCAGACTTCCACGCTACACAATAGAGAGGGTGTTTCACCTACGATGATGTATTTAACGCGCAACAGGCGGCCCCTATACAAAAGAAGTCGTTATTGGAATCGGGTTCCAGACCTGGAGCTGTCTGGTTTGAAGCCAAGACCTTAGCACCATATTATTTTGTTAAAGATGCTATATAACGTTCCGTAAAAATAGCAAAAGTATTGCGATTTATTCACAAACTTATTTTCTCACAAGCAATATTGATTGAAACAAAATTTATCTCCTTCTCATAGGTACTGTATATATATAAACAGCGATTAGAATAAAGGTTAATTTTTTATCATAAAATATAAAAAAAACTGTTCGGAGGTTGAAGTTTGAAATTACTTTTTATTTTATACCTCCAGCTGCTTCAGGTACATATTTCATAATATAAAATACTGCTCAACGTGTTCTAATGCTCTTTTTCTTCATTGTTCAAAAAGAAAAATATAACATAATATAATTTCATGACGAATTATTTGGTATAGCATTATTCCAAATGTATCCACCTTTAAGCGATTGTATTTTCACCAAAGCTTCAATCTCATCTTCCAATATGAAAATTGCGTCTCCTATGAAATTATAAAATAAAAGACGGACTTACATCAATGATTCATTCTTTTAAATAAAAATATAAATCATCAAATTTGTAACTGAAACCAAAATACTGATTGTATAAATTATATTCGTACTAACTTAAAAGATGATTCGCTCTTTAGCACTTGTTGAATAATTAATAAATTCATTATTCACTGTACATAAAACATAACGTTACTCACTAATAATTGATTTTTTGTAAAGCAAAAGATTTCATTGCATCTAAGAAAGAGTATAAGAAATAAGTGTTTTCTTATTCAGTTATTTTTGCACTTTGGTATGAAAGTTAATTACTTGCTGTAAGGTTTTTCTTCATGTCTTTGAAGTGATCTTAGTAGTGTGTATGAAATTTTCATGTCTTTGATTGTATGATATATATATTGGCATTACATTTAATTTTTTTGTTAGCAATTTATTTCTACTTGTCAAATATTCTATGTAACAATAATATGTGATTACCCGCCAAATAAATGTCGTTGCTAGGCAGTGAATACTATTATGTATTATAATATATACCTATTATCTGATGTATTAACATAAGTATACGGTTTACCAAGTAAAAATGCTATACAACCTATTCACAATAAGTGATAGAAATTCGTCAGGGAAGAAAGTCTAGCTGAGAGAAAAGAACTTAGGAGATTTTATTTGAAATTCGTAAAATATGATAAAAATTTTATTGAACGCTTTCTTGTAGTGTTGTAAGACATACATTTTCAAATAGATTATAAGAAAGAAAATTTTTCTGTATAAATTTCATATTTATCGATTTCTCCCAAGACATCGAATAATAAAATTATGCTAGAAAAAGAATGTATTGTTTATATTTCTATATGAAATTTAAAAGACTCAAATGACCGTATTAAATAAATATAATCTATCTGAAAGTGTATTTTTTGCATACATTTACACAACTATAAACCTGGATGTTTTCTGAATTTATGTTTAAACTATTTTAATGTGTATATTTAAAAGATGTTTCGCTATTCTATACTTATTTAGATTTCAGAAATGCATCTTAATAATTCATTCTATAGTTTTCTCAAATAAGTTTGCATATCGCTGCTGTATCAATTTCGTATCTCTATTTTTTGCTTCAATAATTTCATTCTTGAATCAAACGAAATTCTATACTTTAACAAACTTTCGTTATTAAAATAATGTGTCTAGAACTCTCTAAATTACTTTTTACTCTCTACCCTTTGGCACTAAAAAATAAAATTTGACTTTTCTCTGAAGTCCTTCAAGCCCACGCACTTGAAATTATTGCATCTTGGTACCCGAATGAAAATTTTATTCATAATTAGACGGATAGTTCTTACAGAGAAGATGGCTTCACTGATATTCATATTTTCATGAAAATTTATTCAAGAATTATCACGCAATAGATGTTAGTGTTTCAAACTTTATATAGAAATGTTGGCTATCAACCAGGCTCCAATCAAATTTACTAATTTGGAAACTTGTTTTAAAAAGATTGTCTACCTGATTGTTTTTCCAACTGGCATGTTGACTCCATGTGCTTTTCAAAAGAAAAAAATACTTTGGCCAAATGGACATGCGACTTAATTACTGCAGATGAGTCATTTTACCATGATTGGCTGGCTCATGCATTATTATCTATGACCAGTCATTTAGATATTCTCGGAAATAAAAAATACTAAGTAGTAGATTTTTAAATTTGTATGAGTACATGCATCTATAACTACTTTTAAGAAATATTTTAAAAAACCATTCCATAGAAATTTTTGCAGTCTATTAAAATTGTTGAATTTATGCATTGCTTTTTTCATATATCATTCTTCATGAAAGGGATTATATGCCAACTACACCTCCGAATGGAAATGAGTTTCTATCAAGATTGCTCCCCCTATTAGACAATATAAAATAAGAAAAAAAATTCAAATTCGACAAGAAAAGCAATGCATTTTCTATACTTTAAGCAAAATAATAAATAATACTAATAATTAATATTGCTGATGTTAATTATCAATTCAGAGTATAAAAATTTCGTATCTATCTAAAACTGTACGGAAGTTTCACACATATTTAAAACTTTTGTACATATTCTGTACATTTTTCATTTTGTTGCATAAAAATAATTTCGAAAATCGAAATCGAATTTGATTACTGTGTTAAAATTTAAACAATAATCAAAGAGAAACATATATATTAGACGGAAACTTACTTGGTCCTTGACTTCAGTTTAATTAATTCATTTTTAGTTAATTATATATTCAAGGAATATGTATGAATGTTTTATTCTGTAAACAATGCTATATTTCAAATGGGATTTTTAAAATACGATGTCATAATTCTCTCGCTCATTAAATTATAGAAGACGAATGTTTATAGTAATTTCGAATAAATTATAATGAATTTCAGCTTTTTAAAATCAATATAATAGTATTATATTCTAAAAAGCTTTTATATTTAATTCAATCATATTGTTTTAAAAAACAGTTACTTTTTAATAAATAAATGAAACTTCAAAGAAAATGCAACTTTTGTGAATACAACGTTGATGTATGTTTGCACTTTGAAAATATATAAAAAAAATGACGGGAGGCTGTCTTTTTCAAACAGCCGCTGATGTTAAATAAGTAGGACTACTTTACTCGCGTGACTCTTTTACGATGTTCAATTTTTTTTTGTAACTTCTGTTGTTACTCTTTATGTCTAAAATAAGACATTAGAAACATTTTTAATACATGTATCTACCGAAATATAGAGGATCTCCCATATAACGTTTTCTGTGGCGTTTTGGCGTGTGAAATTCCTTCCTGAGACCCCAATGGTAGGAAAGTAGTCCTACCTTAAAATGTCTGCTCTTGTTTAAAAAGAATAAATTTTATAATTATTGTTTCTCAACAAAATGCAGAAACATTTGAAACCAAAGATTAGACTTAAAATTAATTAGAGACGTTTGTAGGAAAAAAGATCAGTCATTTAATTAATTATTTAATCGGTTGAGCTCTCTCCTACCCAAAAATACTGCACCTAATACATATTATAAAATTAATATAAATTAATTTAAAATGATGTCATTAATTATGATAATGAGATTAAAGGAGAAGTTCTTCATTGAATTTTACCATTTCGTAGATAATTGATTGCAAAAAAAGTTGCATTACAGAGCCTGAATTTCCATTCTCTGAAAAAAAACTTAATCAACGTCTCCAAGTAGTGCAAAAATGCCTGATGAAAGGTAATTATTGGATTTGTAATATATCAGGAACGAAAGGAACAAAAAAAGCGATGCAGCACCAGAAAAAAATGTCATTCCGTAGATAACCGTTAATAAAGTGATAATGAAAGGAGCATTAGTAAGGACGCGGGATGCCAAGAAAAAAATGAGGAAAAGTGGCAAACGGGAGAAAAAAAGAACTCAAGGAAAAAGAATTTCAAACAATACAGAAAAGAACTGTTCCTTTTGTTCATTCATAAACATATGCAAGATATCTAAAGTTTGTTTTGAGGAAGAATGTGTCAGAAAAACATGAAGATGAATTCATGTGCAAAAAATAAAATGTATTATTCAGTTTTGTTTTAATATAATCCGAATTTTATATCCGTGAAAATTGAGTAATAAATGTTCAACAATGAAAACCATGTCATTTCAATTCGAATCAAACTTTATTCTAATATAAGTGGTTTGAGGTTGGAAAACGAAAATGTAGCTTCCATTACTCAATTGTAAATCTTTCTTTGCGTTTTGTATTTTATTTCAGTAACATAAAATTTGTTTTTGAACAATATATTTGAACACAATGAAAATGGAAAAAAGAAGAAAAGGGATAATTAAAAATTCTGAAGAATTGACGAAAATGAAAGTCAAATTTAAGAACTGTACTTGCTGCCAAAAGAATGGTAGTAACAGTTAAAATTTGAAATTATTAATCTCGAAATTAAGACTCTTTTGTCAGTGATGGAAACAATGTATTAATGATAAAATATTAACTTTAGGCTTGCTAAGAATTTCCTTGAATCATGTGGGTTTTTTGCATGACGAAATGTAAGTAGCTTTAGTTTGTTTGATGTATCAGCCATGCATTCATGCATTCATGAATTCATCAGTCACGCCATCAGAATGGCATTGTAATTCTAATATTCAATTTTACATTATATTTCAGTTAATTTTAACATTATAAAAGGCATTTAATTAATAAAGAATAATAATAATTCATATGCATGTATTAAACATTACAACCTATCAATAAGGAAACTGTATCATGCCCCCAATAGAAAAATACTTCACTGCACTTCCATAAATTACATTTTTATTTAATAATAGGGCTTTTAAATCTCGTAGCATTGTTGCGCTGAATAAATCTTAGTTAGCTATGCAACATTAATTGGATTTTCAATTAAATCTGGATATATCGATGCATTAAAAACATAATTTTTAAAAAAATATTATTTATATACTATCGGTTTTTACATTCCCATGGCCATGTCATGTGGAGGAAATAATATGTCATATTAATTCAACTAAGAATATGCCAACAATATTTAGTTATACGAGAAAACTAAATATTGCAATAATGCTCTATGATTATTCCGAATATAAAATATGAATTGCAAAATGTAGAATGATCAAATACGTGCATACATTAATATTGAGATAACTTTTCTATTTGAGAATAGCTTCTTTCCCCGTCAGCTAATCTTTTAAAAGTTTTCAGCTTTTAATTTTTTTCTTAAGCAAAATAATTTTGTAATGCCACACACAAGCTTTCCCCTCAGGGTAAGTTTAAATGTGAATGTTGTCATCACAAAATAATAAGATACCTATGTTGGCTTGTGTTCTCTTTTGTGGGCAGTATTGGTGTGTGTTTCATAAGATTGTCCTCAAAGAGATTCAAATGGTCACGCATTCAGGGAAAATGCTTTAAGCACCAAGCTGAGAATATTAGGCAACTTGAAGAAGAGAGAACTCTACAATTCAGTATTTCATTCTATTTCCTTTGGCGCAAAAAAATAAATTCCACTAGTCGTGGAGTCTGATATCGTTTCTGCTGAGAGGAGATTCATCTCCATTAGCTGCTTTGGTCATCTAATTTCTTCCAGAGAGGGATGACTTCAACTCCCACCGAGGTTGACAACTAGGATTGATGCAGGGAGAATTGTAAGGAGGGACCTCTTCTAACTGACGAGTGAATTTTTAACTTCAATTAGAGGAAACCATTACTTTTGTAAGCTTCCTTGTTGAAGTTTTCTAGTTGCTTGTTCTGTTAGTCGGCAAAGTCGACTGTCGTTATTGAAGAGACGAGATTCATTCCCGCTTGTTTACATGGCCACTTATTTTTTTTTTGTCCCAGAAATATATGTCTCCAATATCTGAAGAAGTAAAAGATTACGGATGATACAAACAAAATTGTAGGGAGTGATCCTTAATCGTCTATTTATTTATTATCTTTCGTTAGAGGAGGCGCTTGCTTTTGCTTGACAGATTCTTTTCTTAAAGCTTTCTAACTGCATATTTTTTTAAGTTTGTTAATAAATAAAATGTCTGTATTTGTTCATTTATACCTCGAATATTTTTCTTACAAAAGAATCAATTCTATAAATTCCTTAAAAGCTTATAATCATTTTTATAACTTTTTTGAGTGAAAAGGCAGTCATATTTTATAATTTAATTACATATTTTAGCCGCTTGCAAAGCTAATTCATGCAAAGTACTTATCACGACAGCCGTGTGTAGTCTGTGACCTATTCGAAAATGTTTCGTAATCTTGCACACGTTCCCCTAACGATGAGGTTTCGCAAGAGTTCGCTCTGCTAACTTCATCATCTCCACGGCTCAAAAGCGGGAACTGTACGCCGAAGTAAATTAAAACGCTTCCCTGCTCTTGCACCGGCGGAGGCGGGCGCCCCATAAAGCTTTAGTCGGAATAGAAAGACGGTTTTGGACAATTAGCTTCGTTACGAGGAAATTCTACGTATTATCCGGGATTCTCGCAGTTGCTAATGAGAAGACGTGTCTTTCGCCTTATTGGGCTAATTATGGACGGTGGTTTATGGCATGGGAGGAACTTCATAGAGAAGAAGATAAGAAAAAGGAAGGCAAAAATGCACGAATTAATGCTGAAAAATTCATGTGCATTCATGGTTTGCACTTCCCGGTTTTTGACATGGTGTTGACTCTTTGTTACTTGAAGTTGCCGGCTATTAAGAATGTATGAGAACACCTCCTTCAACAAAGAGGGTACATATATATTCGGAAAAGAATATTCGTTTCTATTTCCGTTTGAAGAATTTTTACCTGGTTAGTTGTTCGTACTAAAAATTCTAAAAGATAAATAATTTCAAGTGAAAAACATCTCTAAAGTTCTAGTCACAGTTCTCTTTCACCCATCAGACATAATTTTCTTTTTTTTTCTGATTTGAATTCACTGTTAAAAAAAAAGGAAAAATTTTCGTTATGTGTTTTTTTTCTCATGACTCAAATAAAAATTTCAGGACGTTCTGGCACTAACAATTCAATGCAAACTTAGATTTTCGTCTAAAATATTAAAAAAAATTAATTGAGGCATGCTTTCTGGATCTCCCACGAGCTCAGTTAAAATCATACATTACATACATAGCTGCATCCTCGAAAACTGTTGTTTGCTGTTGTTGTCTCCATCTTGTGAAGACCTGCGACGATATAGTGTTTGTGTTTCTTTAAATGGCGTGGGTATCACTTTGTGCAAATTCCATCCTTCATACATGGAGAGCATGGATTTATGCTCCCGCTTGGGCTGTGTACCATCTGCTTTATTATAATGCAAAAGAGATCTGGGTCTTATTGTGGATTAGAGCTTTTTGAACTAATAAAGTCATCCATCCTATGAACATGTAATGAGTCTTTGAGGCAAATGAGAATGTGGTCATGAGAAAGTCCTCACTTCTGCCACTCTATCGTATACATATGACACTTAATTTCTCCAAAAATCTTTGCCTTTCTCTTAAGATTCAAGAGTGCTTTTCTGCTTTTGATGAAAGACTCTTGCTAACAAATCGTGACGATCCTGTAGTTTTTGAACAACAAATAGTTCTAGCTTTATATCCGTCCAGATGACCATTTTTTAATTAAGTAAATTACGTTGGACGTTCAAAACAAACGTCATTAAAACTATCATTGTTTGCTCTATCTAATGGTGCATCGATTGATTTTCTATGATCCTTATTTCTCGTGGAATGGTGCGAAAAATCACCCAAAACGTCACAAAACAATAAATAAGAAATTTTAAAACTCGGACTTCGAGGTGCATTGAGTCATCATTACGACTGCCTTTGTGTCAAATTTCAAGGCTGTAAGTGCAAAATGTTTTGTCTAAATATCGCAACCACCCACACAAACATTGCCTTTTATAATTATAGATTAATATACACAATATCTCAGAGGCTTTACAGATTCCTCAAAATTTTGGTAAAATAAAATATGAAAGAAAAATGTATTAGAAAATTAACTCAGCTTTCAACAATGAAAGAGAAACATGGAATTAAATATTTGTTTAAACAATAAAAACGGTTTGAATTGCGTTGAAATAATGAAAAGTATTATTGTAAACTATATTAAAAATATTTTTAAAAATTTATTAAAATTAGAGAAAATATTTTCCGGCAACTTCTTCGTGTAAAAAAACTTTTAGACGTTTAAAATAAACTTCATTAGAACGGAAATTGTTTGTTCTGTCTTATGGTGTATCTAATTTCTTCCTACGATTATTAAAAAAAATGCAATGTAGAAATGATCATGAAGAAGAACCCAAAATACCACAAAATATTAAATAAAAAATTTTCTAGATTGAATTTTACAATTCGGGTTTCGAGGTGCATTGAGTCACCATTATTGCTACCTATGTGTCAAATTTCAGGGCTGTAAGTGCAAAATTTTACATCTGAACGTCGCACAAACACACACACATAAACATTGCCTTTTATATATACTAGAGGTCGCCCAGCGGTCGAAATTCGACCGTAATTCAATAAATTGTTAAGTTTTAACGTTATTGAGGTTCTTTTGTCAAAGAGCATACCTCTATAATCATTGCATATAATTTTTTTGAATTTTGTTCTATTACGTCAGCTGCGAGCGTGTACAAATACATCATTATGCATTAATTTTCGAATTATTTGAAAAATACGAACGATAGGAAAAATGAGGTATAGCTTGGCTAAGTCATATTTAAAAATCAATAACGCGTTTTTTGACATTTCCTTGGGTTTTTTTTATTCGTATACTGGCCAGGTTTCGCCAAGGTTACACAATTAATATATATCTTTTTCAAATTATTTAAAATTTAAATACGAAATTAATACAAAAAATGAAATAAAGAACACGTGCTTCGTATATTTTTAGATAGCTTTTATAGAAGCAAACAAACCGGGAGGTTAAAAAAATAAATGTTGTCCGACTGTTGACCACAAACTGTTATGTGTTTGACATTCAGTATGAACATAAACAATGTTTTCTTTTATTTAGTTTAATGAATTAGTAATACATACTATGTATAAATTCCTTAGAGACAATCTCTACTCTGTGCGACTGTTTGACCACAGACTAATATGTGTTTGACATTGACAGATTTAAATCATCCGCATTTTATATTTCACTCCGAAGAGTTTTTTTTATAAATGATCTAAATAAACTCCCTCTTGGAGTGGATTTCACTGCGGAGGGATTAAATCAATTACAAATCATCCACTTCGCATTCACTCTGCATTTACTCCGCTAATTTTTTATAGTGTATGAAAGTAAACAATGAATGTTTTATTTTATTTAATTTAAGGTATTTGTAACACATATTATACATCAATTTTATCTTTCTGCACTCCTTCTGCATATGAAGTTTAACTATGCCAAATTTCACACTCCTCCGTGAGCGCAATATGCTTAAAAAGGGGTACAAAGTTTTTTCTTCACGTATCAATGTATAGATAACATAATGCAAGGCTTTAAAAATGAAGCAATGTGGTTTGAAAAAACTATTAATTTATAAACATCTTGAGATTTAATACGAAATATTCATGTCCAATTTCGGGTTTTTTTATAAGGCGCATGCTCAATATTCCAAAAATACATCCGCCCAAATATAAATTAAACTTTCTCTACTATTTTACATGAAGCATTTTTTCATCCATTATTTGAATTAATATTTGTTACTTTACATTTTCAACCTATAACGAAACACTAAACTATTTCATACTCTTTGTCTTACCTAAAAATCATTCTAAAATGCCAGGACGTAATTCAACACAAAAAAATATAAAAAATGCGCACAATGATGGATGAAGAGAATGATACTTTTAACAATACTAATGTCAGAGCAGACGCACAATAATATTGTAAGAGGTGGGAAAAGAAAATATTTGTCGCTCTGATTCAAATAAAGATTTGCTAGTTCTTTAAATTAATTCACTGTTTATTACCCTCTCGTAAAACATTAGATTTAATTTCCCTTAGTTTTACAGGAGCAGTTTAAAACTGCTATTGCTGGTACTTATTTTTCTAATATTTTCTTTCAAATACTGAGTATCATTATACTGCTAGTAATAAAAGTATCCTCAATATAATGTATATTTTAAAATTCTATATAATTCCCAAAATAATTTATCCTGTAAAAAAATGTCCCTGTAGGAAATTTGTATTTTACTTTGTCACAGATTAACTGCCATCTACTCAGTAGCAATTATGGCGTAATAAACTGGCACTATTCTGAAAGAAAAACACAAGTACGTACCATAAAACTGCGTATCATGTATTCAAATTTCTCAGAACTTCAAAATCATGACAAATAATAAGCTCATTTCCAAAGTTTGTTGCCAATATGCAACTTGCAGGTACATGAATATGAACCAAAGATAGTTAATAAAAATGTAGAAATGTTACTCCTAACATTCTCCTTAGCATTTATTTCAAAGGTTACTATATAAAGTTTTTAAATAAAAAAATGTTCAGATTTGTTTTTAATTTCACAAGTGTGATATTTGAGACATTTTTATGACACGTCCTCTTCTTGTCTTTTCAAGCTCTGAATTTGAACCAGTCTCGATCTTGGGTACACTCGATGGTTATCTACATTTTCGAAAAATTTTTGAGCAATAATTAAGATTTTAATTAAACGGGCTAGTTACACCAATAGGATCAAATAACCTATGAGCAGCAGATAACATGTGATGTTTCCTAAACACACCTCTTTTAAACTTTTCAGCTGTACTAACACGAAGACAGTCAAATGTTTTATTGCCAATCATTCAAAACACTTTTACTGTCTCTATAGCATTGGGATACATATACTCCCACTCTCTAAGATCAAATTTTCTTTCTGTCGTTACTACACTTCAAAACTTCATAAATAGATGATAGATATATAAATAATAGATATCAATCTATCATTTACATTCTTCCAACTCCTGATGCAGTCGTCAACGTAAAAACATATCCATGAGTTTTAAAACAATATATTTCAGATATGACAATATATCACCTTTAATATCTTATAAAAATGAAAAGAGAGTAATTGATAGTGAATAGCTGAAATTAAAAAATAGCCCACACGATTCTACGAAAACAACTCGCAATATTATAACGGTTTTTTTCTCTTCACCGCTCGAATTCCATAAAAATCGTAGATAATTCCTATCGTCACCAGCAGAACCAAAAAAACTCTCTGGATATCTGCAATTTTTCCTGTTTTAAATAGATTTAACAGATTTCTGAAATTTGTTAATTAAAATTAAAAATTGTTAGATTCAACGCAATTTGATCCACACCCTTTTCTAAGTAATCGTTTAGAATTGGTGAACCACTTCTGATAAAGCATCAAACACGGATCTTATTGTAATAGTCTGTGGTCTTTCATCACAGGACAGTGTGATAAATAAGGCGCTAGATCTCTTTGCTTATCTGGCACTTCGATAATTCCCTCTCATAACCATTTTTCAAACATTTTCTTATGCTTTGAGCAAAGACACTGAGCTTTTAAACTTTTTATTGTAGCATTTAACCTCTTCAACGTCAGATCGTAGTTATATAGGAGTGGTGGATTTTCTACAAAAGTAATGATCAGAACGATTATCCTGAACATGCACACTTTTCAGAAAATGTTCCCTGTTCGTTTCTTGTAATCCACTTCTGTCTTTTTCGTTGAGGGATACCTTACACCAAAGATTGTCCAGTGCCCATAAATAATTATTGATCAATTGCAGGCAACATTGAATTGACTATGAAAGAAGCACTCTCCGTGTAAGAAACTTTTGGTAGACTTCCCATAACCATACATCCCAGTCGTGTCTCTCTGAACGTTTGGCTACGAAGTTAGGATTTTAAGTCTTCAATGTTAAATTTACCCGCCAAATCAGCACCAAAATGTCTTCAATTGATCCCTCAGTATGTTAAATCCAATAATAGTATAGATAACAATTTCGTTCAGAAAAATATGACGAGTTGTAAAGGGCAATGTTTCACAATCCCAGCTTGGCTAAGCACTCAAGATGAGAATAATTTCAATGATAAGATTAATCAGAAATTGACCAGAATAATAAATACTCATAAATATATCTCGTTTTGACTTTGAACTAGTTATTTCTTAAACTTATTAAATATAAGCAGTATTTTAACGTGTACTTTAGTTTGAAACTCTTTTAAAATTAAACTCTTTTGAAAGGAAAATACAAGATCGTAGCCATACAAATGTGTAGTATATATTCAGATTTACCGAAACTTCCATTCGTAAATAATACGCACATTTTCAAAGACTATTGCCAGTATGCAACTTACAAGTACATAAATATGACGCAAACATAGATAAAAAAGTTATAGAAATATTATTAAAGCAAAGATAATAATGATATAGAATTCCCAAAACTTTTAAACGATATCTATAATTCTGTGTCCCTGAATATACTTTGTATTTTTTAGCATCGTTAATTCGAAATATTTTAAACGATAGAAAATATAATATGGAACAAAATTAAAGGCATACTTCTATTGAGGAGAGAAAATGTAATATAAAATGAGTGTCAATTATCAATTACAGAATATCAGAGTTTAAATCTGTGCAAAAATTCTCAGAAAAATATAATAATATGATATTAAATTTATAAAAGAAATCCTTCCCAATGACGGGATAATTAATTAGAAACAAGCGCAATTATTGCCTCAGGCAGATAACTTCTTCCAAAAAATCAAGGAATAATACAAGAAAATGTAGATATATTAGGATATTTAAACAGTACATCCATTGTCTCTGTAAGTTTGAGTTTATTTGAATACACTTTTCTAGAGATAATTTTCCAGAATATTTTCATTCGTATCAGTTATTAAAATAAAAACGGCGTTAGTGCTATTGAAAATAGTATATAGGTAAGAAAAGCAACAAAATCATTTTTGCTGAACTCTCAAATTTCATTCACAGACGAAATAGTTTTAATACATGCAATGCTCTATGTGATAAAATAAAATAAACATTATTAAAAATGTTTGAATAATATACAATAACACATGCAAACTGAAACTCTTGCAACAGTATAGCCACAGTCGATCCTTGTATTCATCAGCTTAATAAAATGGTAACTTCATGTAAATGAAGACACTCCTCACTAATCAAAATTCTAATGACTGAGGCTTTCAATGAGTCTTACAACAACGAAGTACCCGAGTTAAGAACTCTTGGGAAGCTCATTATATTAAGTAAGTGCAATCCTTTTGTTTACATAAACCGAAATCTAATAATGCGTCTGAGTCGTGTCTGTAACGGGTAGGACTTGCTGATTTAAATGAATAAGGATGATTACATTCTTTTAATATGGAAATAACCTCATTTGAGAAGTGAATAACTCAAATATATGTATAAACTTTTCTTTGTTCTTAATTATAATAGTTCATTGAAGACCGCTTAAAGAAGTTAGATTGATAGAATATTTGAATGAATAGATTTCATCTTTAAGAATTTATGTGGCTTGTTTTCGCAGGACATTGCAAAAACAATAGAAGTAGGTTAAATTATGCATGTGAGGAAGATTTTAGAAGATACTGTCGTCTGAACTTTAAATATCAGAAGATGCATAGATTTCATTGAAATATTAAATATTCCATATCTTATATGAAACATGATTATAAGAACATAGCAATTGTTCAGTTATTTTTTAACTATCGCTAGCTGTCCCTGCACAAAATATATAAGGCGCAAAACTGGAAGAGATAACAATAGTTTACTCATAAGATTTTGAAATTGCTGTGAATTAACAAAAATTCTGTTTGATTAATTTTCGAAATCAAATGTGAATGAAGGATTCTAAAGGTTCCCATTTTTAATTTTTACAATATTTTTTATTTCATCTTATCGGACACACGGGGTGCTCATCAAACAGCTCAACCGATATACAAGCTCTCAGAGGCCACAACGATTTACGAATGCAAATGAAATTCGCGATATAGGTATTACAAATTATTCGGTCGAGAGTAAGAATATCTGTATCCCAGCCTTCACGATTGCCATCACACAAACAAAGCTTTAATAATTTCAGATGGCAACATCAATCCTTATGCATTACTATGTGATTCATGCAAGGTAAAGCCACCACGATACTTGTGATACATCCCGACAAGACACAGACTAATTAGGAGTGTGTAAAACGACAGAAAACTGAAAAATATCAATCCATAACGCAAATTTTCCACCTGCGTGTTTTCACACAGGATAACACTTTGCATGCGGAAAATCATGTATAGAAATGAAGCACGTCAAATGGCAAAAGGAATCTTTCAAACTTTACAGTTGATGGCGTCTTTAAAGACAGATATAGTTTGTGGATTCGATGTTTATAACTTGGAGTTTATGTAACTCCTGAGCCAGAAATCCATTGAAGTAAATTAAGAAAGCTGGTAATCGAAATTGTGGGAGATAACTCTGCAAGTGAACTATTGTGCTTAGAAACATTCGATTGAAGATTGCACATATAGGGGGATTGCCATCTTGTGTCCATACTAAGTCAGATAAAGTATTCATTGCCCAGATGGGGAATATCATAATTTGTTAACAGTGTTCCATAGCAGTGACTAGTTACCGTATGCAATGGTAGAAATACAAAATTATCCTCTTCAAAACATGTAAGGGCAAAGAAGACGTTCCTTCATAACCGACACTCCACAGTTTCTTTAGCTTCGTGTAAGAGTAATGAGAATATATAAGTGGAAATCTGTCTGTCCTGTGAATGCGGTTTTTAGAATTAATAAGACCAGTTAACTAGAAGCGGACCTTGCCATCAACCAAATGCATACGTCCATCTGTTAACATTGCCAGTCCCCAATTGTTCACTAACTATAATGGTAACATATACAGAGGTATGGAACGACATTCTGTTAATACTGCCTTTCTGGATGAGAAATATATTAGCAAATTTTAACAGTAGTTGTTCATTATACTTTACAAATTTCGCATGAATAAATCAAATATATTTACTCCGTGAACGCTACCCCTTACCAAGAAACAACCAAAAGTGGCATCGGAACCACTCAAAAACACATTACCGCGTACTGTGAACCACACAAGTAACGGGATGGAATCCTTTGGTGTGATACGGGTGGCTGGTCGCTAGGGGTCTCTAATGACGCAGATCGGGGCTGTCATCTAACATAATTTTCGAGGAAAAACCAGTTCGTCATCTTACCAGACCTCCCCCTTCTTTGTTTATTCTTATTAATGTATATTTTTAAGGACTCGTTACTCTTCTGGTGCATCTGGTTTATACGGTACTATCTTTGAATAATTCGCTTTAATTTCAGATTAAATTGTGTGTAGTATCGTAGCTCTACTTCCTTCCTTATCAAATTCTATCTTTTTGATAATCTTTTCTTTTTTCATTTTTAAGGCACCCTGTTATTATCTTTTACTTGCAACAGATTCAAACCTGATATATAAGAAAGCCTTGGCTTTAAATTTACGGGAAGTTTATTATATGTATAAAAAGAATCTTGAGATTAATTTAACTGCACATTTTATTTCGGTTTGACTTTATCTTATTTTTTTACAATAAATATTTTGCTTATATTGATATTTATATTTCTTCATTTTCTCTGGATATTTTCCTTCGCTTTTTGTTTTCATCACGTGCATTCTTGAGAAATAAGTAACATTTTTTTTCTTTGAGAACAATTTGCTTATTTATTTCGATTGTGGTATTTAAGCAGTACACATGCGTGAAATACATAACTGAATCTCAAATAAAAGCTCTATCAACACAGCAATCACACTTTTGACATTGATAAGAAGATACTTTAATGGTAAGAGAGTTTCTTTTTAAATTAAATATTAGTATACAATTTAGGCATAAAATATGTGGACCAAAAAGAATGGTTTATTGTACCTAGTTATATAACCAAGCATGAGAGTGTAAATGATTATAAAAAATATCGAAGCACACAAATGATCGGATTGATTGCCCACCCATTACTCCGAAAAATGTCCCATTGGTAAATGAGTTCATGTTTTGTTATAAGCATGTTCACGTCAATCAAACCTAGTGTTGTGGAAGTGTCGTGTCTCTTTCCAGAGAGCTTTTCTGATATTCTCGTTCACTTCGACAGCAGAATGAGTTTCATGAAACCACTGCATTTCGAGTTTTCAACTTTGCCATACGCGTACGTAGAGAGAAAGAAAGAATGGTACAATATACTGCGATACAATGGAATGATACAATACTACTAATCTGTCATTGATTGGTGTTTTGGAATAAATATTTCGTAAATAATCCAGCTATGAAATTCTCAAACTAATTTGTATCCACTCTGCATAAAGGCACACGCTTGAAACCTACAGCAAAAAAATTCCTTGTGTTTCTTTTCGGAGAACTTTTTTGATTTTTCTCATTCACTTGGAATGAATTCCATGAAACAACTGCATTTCGAGTTTTCAACTTTGTTATAAGCGTACGTAGCGATAAAGAAAGAATGGTACACCATATACTGAAGATATTGTCGTGAAGCTACTCTGCGCTCATTCCCAAAATTAGTCGTGTGTTTCTGAAATGTGTCTTTTATGTGTTAAAATAGAGAAATGAATGTTTTAATATGTTTGTGTATTATATTTTTGTGATTTACTATATTTATGTTTTACCATTCTGAGTGAATAATTAAAAAAAGAGTAGGTGCACGTGGGTTAGTTATTGCCACTTGTTCAGACATGTCTCATTTTGAATCAACGTGAACAAGCCAGCTGTCAACGAGAGACATGTCCGATTGTGGGCAAACGTTCCTCTTGAGTGACGCTCGACCTTTAACCAATCACGAAGGTGATTGGTTTCATCATCATCCATTTGTGATCCACCTTGTCCAGTCAGAAAGATGCTCTGGTGAAAACATCCATTTTATGCGATATAAGCGCTGTTATTATTCTTGTTATTATGTTTAGTTATTATTCTTGACTTACTTAATTTATTGATAGGGACTTTCATAACAGCATTAGATTTCAATGTAAATGTTATAATTCAGATATTGAAAATTTTTTCTGCATCTTGTTAAGAAAAATCTTGCGGGTTTTAGGTGGCAATTTAATATTTCTCGTGTACCTGCATGTCTTGTAATCGTGTAATGTAATGCTAAGGTTTTAATGATGTTACTTTTATCAGTTTTACTAAGTGGGCGCATTTTAGGTAATTGTAATCAAGTAATTTACTGTCTTATTCTTTCCCGTGCATAGCTTGGAATTTTGATTTAATTTAAATAAATGCATTATTTAGTATTTACTTGCCTTGGCGGTTCATTTGCGTGTTTTCACTGTCGCCACATTTTTCCAGCTTGTGAGTTTGGATGTAGAAACTTCCTGTGGGCTATTGAGGGTTGAAATTATTTCCTTTATTATTTAATCCACTTCTTATTTAATTAATATTCTAAAAACACTATACGACCAAAATTTAAGTTCTATGCTTCGATTAATGAGGGGTAATGATTATGTGTAGTAAATAATATAACAAAACCACAATACTATGGATTGATGGAATACTACTAATATGTCATTGATTGATGCATTGGAATAAATATTTCAAAAATGATGCTGCTATGAAATTGTCCAACTAATTTGTATCCACCCTGCATAAAAGCACGCTCTTGAAACCTACAGCAAAAAATTTCCCTGTGAATATCCAATAACATCTTTCAGAAAATATCTGAGGATGATAAATATTTCGATGTAAAAATTTACATATCGAATTTTAAATTAAAAACAAAAATTAAATACCTATAATCAAATTTCTATAGGAAAATCCCATTTTGATATTAGTATTAAGTTATCATTTAATTCGCTGAGATCTGTAAAAAAAGAAGCGCATTCTTTGCATTTCCTTCCCTTGTTTTTCAAGCACTCTTATCTATAAAATACAGATAAACGAGCTCCATTTCAAGTATCAGGGAAGGAGAACCCCCTGATTTACTGAAAGATCTAAACCGCGAGGGACAATTTTATCACTGAGGAAAGTGTACCCCAATGCGCACTTAAAATGAAAGAGATAGGATTTTGCCTCGCTGAAGATATTCATATCTCAGGGAAGAACTATTGCAGAGGGATGTATTATCCTGAGGAAAACTGTTTGATGAAAGTGCAGATTTAATAAAACGAATTTTTCAGAAGGGTTTCGAATTTCATGAAGAACTGGGATGGCATGGATAGATTTTTCTCGATTTGAATGGTAGAATAATATTCGAAAAATACCGTTTTTGTTATATAAGATTTGGTTCCACTTTTTGCGCTAGAAATGCTTTAAACTCTGAAAAGAAAAAATTTAGAAGTAAAACTTCACAAGAAAGTTTGAAATATGATCGTAATGAGAATTCATTGTGAACTATGTAGAATTACTATAAAATACAAATGCATGTAATATTAAACAAACATATTTTAAAGGCTTTCTGGTAAATCTGTACAGAAATTATTTGTTTTTCTTGCTTCTGCTTAAACCTTGGAGAAAATGTTTTCATTTATATACAGTCAAACCCCGTTATAACGAACCCTCAACTGACTAAACCGAGAGTTCGATATATCCTATTTTTCAAATTTTGGCTTCACAAAACACATTTTTGTGTTGAATAAATTAATTACACTGAATTAGAATTATATGTGACTATAATTAAATATAATAATTAGTTTTTTTAAAAAAATTAAAGAATGAATTTAATTGTACTTATATTCCGCAACTTCTTGGTACCGTTCAGATTTTTCTCGTGGGCTGAGATTGCTAAGCTTCGATTTTTCCAAATGGCCCCAGCTGCAGATTTAGAAAGAGAAAATTCTCTGCAAACATCAGATTGACTCGCATCGTTTTCTATTCTCTTAATAATTTTCACTTAAGCCTTTAATGGAAAAAGCTTTCCGTTTACTAACACTATCCATTTTAAATCTACGCGATGTCTACAACTGAAACGATATTCAGCAAATGGAAACAAAGAAACTCAAATAATGTGTTGTGACATATGTATCTTTTATCTCTTAGGGTTTTTTTTTTGTTTTAAACCCACACCGACCAGACTTCCCAAGCGGGTGTAAGGCCTACAACGGTCGGCGGGGAGACAACAAGTTACATTTATTTTACACGTTATGCCCTGAACAGGGGCTGTGAATTAAAACAGATTGAGTTAAACACAGTTGTTCGCCCACACAAGTGGGGAGAAGGTCTGGTCACAAATGCTCAATCCACCTAGTGTGGGGAATACTTAATTGCAATGCAAAGGCTCTCACTTTATATATAAAACCGCAAGTAAAAACAAAAATTACCACGTACATAAAGGGCTTAAAATCTTTTAGGGCAAAGAAGTAGAACGGATATCAGCACAAGAGCAAATTCATAACAAAGAATAATATACAGTAAGAAATAATAAGAAGCAAGAAAAAGATAAAAATCTAAAATCAATAAATCAAACACTAAATAACACTTCCGTAGCAACAGTAAAGGAACATTAAAATACTCCAGAAGACATCCAAAAGAGATTCAACAGCCCCAGAGTCTAGGATACCATATATCCAGGACTTTTTAAGAACCCAAGATGCTCAAGATCCAGTAAGGGGCACAAGTAGTGGAGGAGACCCGGGTATATATGTTTAAGATTCGGAGCGACTTTTAATTCTAAGGACCTTATATCTCCAGTAATCCAAGAAAAGACCTCTTAGGAGTTTTAACAGACACAAGGGAAACAGATGCGCATTCTCTCTCTAGTACAAAGGAAGACGTTTGAGTGATAACCGTTCCTTTGTCGACCCGCCAACAATCACACTAGGTGATGGATTGAAGATTACCATCACAGGGTGGTTGCTGTTAATACGGTTTTCGCTTGAGGTCGTGGTACCCGATGAGAGGTGAGCTAATTAAGTGCGGCCCAGCTGGTGGATAAAATGTACCCCACATAATGAAAGGAGCAGATGATTCTAAGAGGAAAAGTGGGAATTTTGGTTTGCTATATCCGAATTCCTTGCTTTTGAAGTTCGTTACAATCATTTGAAAACACATTAGTTACATAAGAGTTCGGTCTTGACCATTTGAAAAGTTCATTGCAACAGAGGTTTCGTTATACCAGGGTTTCACAGTAATGCAATGAATTCCAGGACAAAAACTAGTTTAACCAGCAAAAAATTACTACATTTCACGTAGGAATTTGTAAATATTAAATTAAATATTTACTCAGGAACATAATGAGAGATCCACACCAATTTGTAAACTATTATTCTCCTTTGATTAAATATTTAAAATATGGATGTAATTAAATAAAAAAAATGTATAGGATATAAATACAAAAACATAAAATATTATTGAGAGTTTATTTCTTATGAAAATAAAATTATTTTCAATATATTATCCAACTGTTCTCTTGTACGGAGTTCTTCTATTAAATTTAGATATCAATCTAGTTGTACATAAGTGTGGATTTTTTTTCCCATTTTTGCTCTTATTGCTATCAAGTATTCATCAATTTTTCAAAAATATAGTTTGCAACGAGCTTAATATGAAACTGCTGTTTATTTAGTTATTTTTTACTTCAATTTTTATATTTATATAAAGCTAGTTATATTTAAAAAGAATACTGTTCAAGCTCTTTAATATGGAATGAATGTGTGTTATGTGTTTCAGTGCGACCATAGTCGGTCATGAAATAAAATATGGTCTGGGATGTCCAGGAAATGTACTATTTTGGATTTTCAAAGATTGTTACACCTCAATCACACACACATAAGGAGTAACTTGAGACAGATATTTTTTCCGATATAAAAATTTGATGAAATTGAAACATTATATGTTCTATTGAACATATTTTTTATTATTAATTCTTTTAGATCAATATGCTTTCCCTCGATGGGCGAATATTGTCAATTGACCATTATTTTATCCAAGCTTAATTTAACATTTCTTAAAGGTAACCATTCAACATTTTACTTTTGAAAATTCTGAGCAAATAAGTAATCTAAAAGATCACAATTTCCTCCACTCTCATTTTAAAACAAAATGTGCGCTTCCAAATCAACAATTGGTTTGATTTTTAAGGCTACTGAGCCCTTCGAACTAATTTATTTAAAGTTATAATTAGATGATGCATCCTATACGGAAATTTATTGTCACATCAATCTGCATAAGGACACCTAAGATGTATAAGCGTAACCGAATTATTTTTTGTCTGTTAAAGTTGCCTTTTTATAGATTTGATTCATCTATAATCAATTATCAAAACAATGATATTTGATACACAAGTCAGACATGCATGCAGAAGGGTTATTAACAAGTATCCTCATTCTTGAAGAAATTATTTCTGAAGATTATGGATAAATTATCCTAGCAACTGAAAAAAATCTTATTCAAGCACATATAAGCGACTAAGTGTACTATTATTTAATTTAAAATGACATTATTTCGTTTTTTAATATAATTCTTTTAATTTATTTACTTAAATGTAAAAAATATCATATATCGAATAATTTTATTTTTTCCATATATAACACATAGATAGTTTCTATTTAAGACTGCTTTAATCTTGAACGGTTACAACTTTTCAAAATCTAAGTAGACAGATATATCCGGTTATATATTCTCCGGTAAAGGAAAAAAGTAAAAGAATTCTTAATAAAATCTCGATTCTAGCAATCGGACGTGAATAGATTTTACGATACCTTTCCCATAAAGGATCAGGAGCGCGCACGGAGGTGGGAAAAACCGAATCTCATCCATACGCATGAGGAAATGGAATCTTGCTCCTTGAAATGTCAAATTTGAAATCGAAAGGCAGGGAAATAGCAAAAAAGACGAAATTCCGACGTTTTTGCTCTCTCTTGTCCTTTTCTAGCGTGATTTTGAAATCCAAGCTGTCTGTTACATTTGCAATTCTTAGGTTAAGCTTTATAACCGAGACGATGGAAATGAAACCTTAGCTGGGACTTACAATTTTTCAACATAAATTAGAATATCATAGAATGGAAAATAATGCATTTACCACATTAGAATAAGACGTTATTATGTCACATTAATCTGATACATTGAAA